>NJPR01000010.1:0-170013 GCA_002946385.1 Rutstroemia sp. NJR-2017a WRK4 | reverse complement strand
AGGCAGGGAAGCGTGACCGCTCCCTCCCCAAGTCCTATCGGCCAATTGCATTGCTCTCATGCCTGGGCAAAGGTCTAGAACGTCTTCTTGCTAAACGTATTAACTTCTGGGCACTTAAGCTTAAGATATTAGCACGGGATCAGTGTAGCGCAATCAGCAAGCGCTCGGCAGTAGACCTTACTACAGCGCTCGCCTCAGATATAGAAGAGGTATGGGTAAGAGGCCTTGTAGCCGGTATACTGACAGTAGATGTGAAGGGCGCCTTTGATGGAGTACTAGCTAACAGACTTATCCAGAGGCTCCGGGAGCAAGGCTGGCCTAATTGCCTTGTACAATGGGTCCGCTCCTTCCTAGCTAACCGGACGGCTCATATTCGCCTAGATAAAGCTAAGTCGAAGGCATTCGCCGTTCTTTGCGGCCTGCCACAAGGCTCCCCAGTCTCACCTATCCTCTTCCTGCTATATATAGAGCCATTTCTATGTCTTTCGAAGGGAAGATTTGGGTATGTTGACGATGGAGCAATACTGGCGGTAGGGACTACAACACAAGTAGTATATAACAAACTACAGGAGCATCTTAACCTAACCCTCGCATGGGGATAAGAGAATGGTGTACTATTCGATAGTGCAAAAACTGAGTTACAGTACTTCCACCGCAAGCTCAAGGCTACTGATCCGCCACTATATCTACCGGATGGCCACGAGATCCTCTCAAATGATGTTACCCGATGGCTAGGTATCTTCTTTGATAGGAAGCTCTCCTTCAAAGCCCATGTGCAGATAGCTTGTCTGCGAGCGAAGCAGATCACCGACCATGTATAACGCCTCTGCCGCACAGTGAAAGGAGCTAAACCAGCTCTTCTAAGGCAAGCAGTACAAGGCTGTGCCTTCGCCACCCTCTTCTACAGCGCTGAAACTTGGTATGGAAGATACACCTCACCGATAGTACTCCGTCGGCTTCAACCTGTAATCAACCGAGCTGCTAGAGCTGTACTACCAGTCTACAAGACTACCCCCACCCCGGTACTCCTGAGGGAGACTGGTTGGGCTCCCGCCCTTGCCTGGCTCGAGAGAGCACATGACAGATATATGGTACAGGTTGCAGCAGCAGATGAAAGGCACCCAATACGTGCCCGCTGGGGTTTTAGCCGAATGAGGTGGATGCGCTGCCGACAAGATCTAGCACTCTCACCTACCTTCTTATATCCCCCTTAGGAGGATATAGACCGCGATAGTGCCCTCAAGCAGATTGCAGCCTGTGGAAGGGCTGCTGGGCCTCAAGCATTCAAGCAATGGCTGGAGAAACAGTCTATTCTAGATCTTATTATATACTCTGATGGCTCTATGAATGAGGATGGCAATGCCGGTGCTGCATACTGCATATACCGCGGCAGCCAACTACTTGAACAAGGCTAGGTCCCCCTAGGCAAGACTGCAGAAGTATATGATGCGGAGGTTATTGGTACCCTAGCAGGCCTGCATGCTGCTTTACGTACCTGTATGGCTCGTTTTGCTACAAATGTCACGATCTGCCTTGACAACCAAGAAGCAGTACTGCGCCTTCATACTGGCATTCCTACAAGCACTAGTGCCAGCGAGATTATAGAGTTCCAAGCCTGCAGGCAAGCCTGGCTGACAAAAGAGCGAGCCCGTAATGCCACTCGCGGAGCAGTAGGGATATGCTGGTGCCTAGCATATATCGGCATCGCCGGAAATGAACTAGCAGATCAGCTAGCCAAAGCCGCATGCTTGTTACCTACTATACGCACCCAGGCATCTGTAGTATGCGTACAGCGCTTGTCAAAGCTAAGATACGAGCAAGCTGTAGTCAAGTACTGGAGCGAGAAGCGCCCGATATAATATGTATACCTCAACCTACCCTTTCCTATATCAAGAATGCCAATAGAACTTACACTCCCCCGCCCTACCCTAGGGTATTTACTAGCCGCCCGATCTGGGCATGGAGACTTCAGAGCCTACTATGAGAGATTTAATCACGAGGACGTGACTCTTTGCTGCCAATACTGTAATCAAGATAGCTCTCTAGATCATTTTGCCACCTGCGAGGCAATATCACCACCTTTCGAGCTCTTTGCCCCAGCTCGCTGCCCAAACCCTGCTTGGTGGGCGCTAAGTACTACTGAGGGCGTAAAAGTCTTTGCTAAATGGTGTACAAGAACCCGCTTCTTCGTACGCTCTTAGATCTCTCGTTATACTACTCCTTTCCTTCTAGCCTACCTTAATCTCCCCTCTCCCTTTTTCCTTACTATATAACACCTACCGACAAAACAATAGCCTCTGGCTACATCACACAAGTCTAAGATGCTCATAACAGCATCCCCCTGCCTGGCTGCCGCAGTAATGCGTCTGAATTGCCTGGTAACTATGTATTTAATCCGTATATAGCTGCGCAGGCACGCTGGATACCCCCCGGGAGGTTCAGTGGCACGTGCTATAGCACGTGGCCAGCCCAGCGCTTAAATAAAATAAATAAATAAATAAATAAGATCGGTGATAAGCCGAAATGAAATCTGTTGCCGTGGGGGAATGAATTTACACCATTCAATATGACAGGTTTTGACATTTGTTGGAAAATGATCTGAATATCTACTCTTTCCGCTCATCCCGACCTGAACCACTAAAATACCCATTATTACAAGCAGATATGGAAAGGCAAACACAAGGTGTCAGCACCCAGAGGTTCATATCGGTGAAAAGAGGTCTGATATGTTTCAGTGATCATGGTGACCAGTTGAACGATGGTGTTAGACCAGACTCTTCTCTCTGTGCTGGGTCATGAAGCTGCTTTCTGTTGATTTTTTCTTTCAACCACTATGGCAAAGCACTTGGGATCCATCCTCCCTAGCCATTTTCAGTTTTCTTCATTCTAAGGGAGAGAGGCCAGTTTTCTGTTACTCCGGGCTGGAATTGTACAGCCGGACATCACGCAAGCACTTTTGGAGTATCACGAGTGAAGTATAACCTTACTCTGCACAATCAGAATTACTCAGGGTGCACTTGAAAGAAATACGATGCGTCAATGTTGGTTATCTTAGAATAATAGTTAAGTTTTTATTTCTTGTGGATGTTGCTCGGGAATTAGGCATATGCACTTTCATGCTATTCGAATGAGTCCTCGCACTCATATTCCTAAGATAACTAGACATAGCAGGCTTTCGGCTCTCTAATTCAGTTCAAGACCATCAAGATCGCACAAACCAGGATGCGTAAGTGGTAGAGGTAAGAGACTTTTCATCTGCGACGCTGAACACAAACGACAAGACCGAAAGCACATATGAGAATATCCAAAGTGATAGGAGAAAGTCTCGATTAACCATTCAATACCTCCTATTAAACTACCATTATCATCGCCAAATGCAACCAGAACTTGCTGAACAGAACTAAACTACATTATTCATGACGGCATATTAAACCCGCCACTCCATCCCAACTTGTTCTCGTCCTGCCCCTCACGAACCTCACTGTCCCCACTTTGAATTACAATCCACCTCATCTACAAAAGCAATCCCCACCCAACAGCAAGGACCAACACACTCCCCGCAACCCAACTATCAGCTCTTCCAGCCGCCATACCAGTGAATGGAGTAAGAGTCGACGTCGGCGCAATTGTACCGTTACCTGGCTTTGTGGGAGAGACAGTGCCAACTGGAGTAGTAGCCGTGGTTGAAGGCTTGACGCTAGTTGTCGAAGACTTGACACTAGATGTCGAAGACTTGACACTGGTGCTCGAAGGCTTAACACTGGTGCTCGAAGGCTTAACACTGGTGCTCGAAGGCTTAACACTAGATGACGAGGCTCCAGTTGCAGTTGTAGGAATGGGTGCGATAGGTGAAAGGGTAGGGACAGGCGCAGGCGTGGGAACAGTGGTTTGAAGAGGGCCAGCCAGGGAGTAGGCCTTAGCGCAGGCTGCGAGATCCATTCCGTCGGGACAGCACCAGACAGTGCGATCGGTGATGTATTGGGCGCAGTAGTAACCGTCGGAGCAGGAGTCTGGTTATTGGAAGTTAGTCTCCGCATTCCTTCGTTCGGAGGACGTGAATGGAACGTGAATGAACGAGAAGGACTTACCACCAGTGCCATATGGACAACATGTCTCTTTCTTGGTCGGACTAAAGCAGTCTAAGCTACCATCGGTCGAGGGACAAGTTTCGTACCCAGCGCCACAGGCTTCAGCGCAGGTAGCACCGCTGCCACAGGAGCTTGTGAAGTCGGAGGGATCGTAACCGGCTTGACGCTTGCTGAAGTCAAACTCTCGGTTGAGAGACCTGGCTGCAAGCATGTATGGCTGCTTGGGTTCAGCAGTTGCTGATGCCACGGCGAGGACAGAAGCGATGGTGACGAGAGTGAAATACATTTTCAGAAGACTGTGATGAAATTATGATGGTCTCAAGCGAGTGTAGTAAGGAAAAGTACTTCTATCCAAAGAGACAGACACAAGCAGTAGGACGGGTTCTTGTTGAAGTTAGTACTGGCAGACCATGGTGTAGGAGGACTCTTCTTATACCTGAGAGCCATGATTCGAGCCTCATCTCTTGCTAGCAATTAACGCCTGCAATAATTATACCCCCCAAGGTGGAGGCTCAGCATCAATTTGTGTGGTTACCTAATGATCTTGGCATATACGGCTGAGAGTGAGTATGTCTGCAAACTCTGTGCAAATGAAGGACTTGGGGAAATGACCCCTCATTTTACTAAATGGCGCATACTAATCACACCAAATCACAGCGACAGCAAACGTTGGTCGTCACTGCTAGGTCCTCGTTTGAACCACGTAAAAAGAAAGGGGGAGACGGCTCGGTGCTCACAAAGTGGGCGAAGCGGAATCAGAAAATAGAAGCAGGAGGCTGGGGCCGAATATCACTGGATGTGTCTCCTGTCAAGTTGAAATTCGCTGAGTCAAGCCAAGACGCAATTGAGTGTGCCTGCCAGCCATCATGCAAGCCACCGGCTTCAGCTGAAATTGTTCTTAGGGAAGCACGTGAGCTGCTCAGACCTAGTCCAGCAGAGCTTCCCCATCTCTCTGCGGGGTCTGATGGGGCTAGATGGGGCTAGATGTCGATAGCTTCATAACTTCATATGACAACCTGTCATATGAAGTATTAACAAGTGCCTAGATATAGCCAACGACCATGCGAGAAATGGTGATATGGTTGATGGATACCAACTTCTCATTGACGACGTCGAGCTTGACACTGTCACGACGATACCCAACGAATGTACCCAACGAATGGTGTTTTTCTACTCGAAACGGTTTCTCGTAGTATGATGTGCTAAATCGCGGGGAGGTAGTAGCCCAAAATAGGCGCAAGCTCATGTTACACATGTGAATCGATCTCGAGCGTGATGACGTAAACATTCCAGTGAATATGGAAGTAGTCAACAACTGCGACCTCATCCAGCAGACATCAAAAAATAACAAGACAGAATCAAACAAATCGCAAAATGTCAAAAACAATCCTCGTCACAGGCGCGACCGGAAAACAAGGTGGGGCTGCAATCGATGCGCTTCTTGCCTCTCCAAGCGCAAAAGACATCATTATAGCTGCTCTGACTCGGACGCCGGAATCTCCAGCTGCTCAAAAGCTACTGCAGAAATCGGACAAGATTAAACTCATCAAGGGCGACAACAGTGATTTCGCAGCAGTCTTCGCAGCAGTTGAAACGCCAATCACGGGTGTCTTCTGTGTCACCATGCCCAACCTTCACCTTGGTGGAGGAGGAACTAGTGAAGAGCAACAGGGAATGGATTTGATTGACCAAGCTCTCAAACATAATGTCGAACACTTCGTATTCACGTCGGTAGATCGTCATGGCAAGGACTCCGATAATGATCCTACGGACGTACCACATTTCAGAAGCAAAGCGAAGGTTGAGGATTACTTAAAGGAGAAATGTGAGGGGTCGAACATGAGCTGGACGATCCTCCGACCGGTCGCATTTATGGAGAACTTCACTGCAGGAATTGGGGGCAAGATTTTCCCAACTGCTTGGTGCGCTGCGCTGTCTCCCACGACCAAGCTCCAGCTCGTCGCAACAGCAGATATTGGATATTTCGCTGCTCAAGCGTTCCTTCACCCGCAGGAATATAAGGGCCGTGCAATCAGTATCGCAGGCGATGAATGGACGTTCAGCGAGGCTAATGAGATTTTCCAATCGAGACTGGGAAAGGACATCCCGAGAACGTTTGGATTCGTTGGATCTACGCTCCTCTGGGCAATCAAAGATGTTGGATTGATGTTTCAATGGTTTGAGAAGAGAGGGTATGCAGCAGATATTGAAGGTCTGCGCAAAGAGCATCCGGGTCTTCAAAGTTTCGGAGACTGGCTGAAGACGAGCGGCTTGTAATGATAATGTTTTACCTCAGGTGGATTTTTGAAGTTTTGGTGCTTTGGTTTGGTTTGGTTTGGGTTTCCTACGGTATCAGTAATTCTTCCAATACCAATAGCACTTAATGCTGCTGATTTCTTTTCTGATCTGTCGTTTATTGAGATTTGAAGATTTTGAGTCAAAAATAATTCGCATGTACTTGCAGCAATATGTGACGTTGTCGAAGATGTCTTTGCAATGCCCAAATAATTCACGCAGCTCATCCAACCGAAAATATTCCCGTCCTGCTGTTGCACATCTTTAGCTTGCTCACATCATCATCAATCATCAAGTGGATCCTGATAGCCAGATCCACATCTAGTTTATCTTATCGACATGTCCCTTCTCCTTTTTCTCCTTTGTCCTAATGCAGTAAGTAGCGAGACCTGAATGTGGTACCGAAGAATACGATTTGCATCCTTCCTGTCTCTTTCCTATCGTGAAGCGACACCAAATGCGGAAGCGTAGGAGCAGACCAACATTGTACCTAGCAGGCGAGTGATCCGCTGCAAGGATTTAAGGCGTGGTAATTTTACCACAACTTGCCTTGGGAGGCCAAATTTGGCGCCAATATCAACCCCACAACCATCTCCAGTGAGGCTCGATACCCCAAATCAAGTATTTTCTGTCTTCAGGCCCTGTTGCCGCAGGATACGACATACAGGGAGATTTCCTGTTGTTGCCTTATGAAGTAATCCAATTGACCCAAACCCCACAAGCTGTTGAACTTCTTTTCGTGAGGCCTAGATAGGTTGTGTCAAAGACCATAGTTGTCAGGAAGATTGATGTTGCCTTCTTACTTCACCAATTTGAGGAAGATGTCTCAATACTTAATTCTCGTCATTTCTCACCATGAAACTTACTCATTTGTTTGCCTCACACAGCGTCCAATCCAGAAATCTGTGATGAGATTGCTATCACACCTCAAACTAGAACGTCGATTCCTTTCTTTCAGTGTTACACGAGCGTCTTTTGCGTATCAAGATCCTTCCCGTCAGCCGCTTGCTTGTTGTTGAAAAGAATCTTGACCTCTGCTTCTTCGATCTTAAATCTATTTTCATACCACCATCCGAACCTCTCAAAATGGCAACTTCAAAGCTTGACCTTCTCATGCCTTTCGAATCAATCCCCACCACCACTATTCACCCCTCATCACTCGTCATCTCACCCATCCCACAAGAACCCACTTCGCCCTACTTCTACACACAATATCCTCCCTCATATACCTATACACCTTCACCAGAATCCTCACCCCAATCTTCACCTCAAACACCCACGCCAATCCATTCCTCTCGCTCTCTAAAACGCTCCTATTCTTCCATCTCCTCAAACTGCAGCACCAGCTTCCCAACCAACTCATCCTATTCCCACCCGAAGCGCATACGAACAGATGACAAACAACGGAATCAACTATTCACACTACCATCTTCAACACGCTCCAAACAACTGGACAGCGATAACTTTACGCATAAAGAAGATGTCCAAGGAGAAGAGGGCGAGCAAACCATAAACGACGATGACACAGTCGGTTTGAGAAGAGATATCGAGGAGTATAGCAGGTTATTGCTGCGAATGGCACAGCTTATCGAAGGAGCGTTGGGCGAGGTTAGGTGGGAGTTGGACATGGATGGGACAGTAAGGTGCGGGAAGATACTTTCGTGAGGGGCGGAGATGGAGATAGAGAGATGGAGATAGAGAGATGGAGATAGAGAGATGGAGATAGAGAGAGATAGAGGAGGCTTAGGGGAAGAGAGAAAGGATACTTTGTATGTCGATTGTCCAGAGTAAAAAAATGGAGAAGTGTGTTGATATGTAAGTTATAAATAATAACATGATCAAAATGGCATCACAACTTCCCTTTGACGAGGAATTAATGAGCTCAAGAAGCATAATAGACAGTTCAATCAATTTAAACAAGAAGTTCTTTTCTCACCGAGATGCGCCCTCAGTTCCCCCGAGTCCCGACCATATACGCGAAGGCCACGGCACGAATCTCGAAATTTACCACAAACAAGATAGCACACCCAGCATACACAAGACAAACATAGTCACCAGGGAGCATAGAAATATCAGCCAGAATAGCATGCATGTATTATCTTAACTATGCAAGCATATAAATACTGTTGTTTTCTCCTTTTCTCCTCTTCGAAAACAGAGATAATTGACCGCCCCGTATAACTTAGCACTTCTATTATTGAAACTTTTCTCAACGCATCTGATTCTGATACCATATCATGCTATGCTATGCCAGTTTGCTTTCCGCCCTCGAAACATGTCGTAAGATAATAAACCCAAGCCATCCATCCGCTGCCAGTAATGCTTCCACTGAGTACTGAAGAAGAAGAAAATATACATCAGTAAGAAGGTAGCCAGCGAAACTCTTTTATCCACCCTATCATTGCGGCTCCGTCTTAATCTTCGTTCGTAAAACATGTTCCTGATCCTAAGCATATCATTAGTATCCCCCGGAGAGCTGTTAGTCAAGAATGAAACTCACCTCGGCCTTCCTCTTCCCCAACACCGTCGGCTCAGGCGTCCCTCTATCCTTCGTCGCCTCCGCATAGCAACTAGCGTGATAGATACGATCACCCACCATCTTCGCATCCATCCAGACAAACTCCTGCGCATCGTCCAACCACTTCATCTCGAATTTCTCCTGGCAGATGGGACACACGCTACTAGACAGCGCTGGGTCATCTGGCACTGGAAGATATTGAAGCTTAGGCTTATTATCCGCGGCGGCTGCTGCGCCGACCGCGCCCTGAGAAGGGTCACCTGCGTCTTTGGTTTTATCGTCTTCTGATTCACGGGATTTGATCCAGTCCTAGGGATATTGTTAGGTTGAGTATGCGAAGGGGCACTGGAATGAATGTCTTACCAGTTCGTCAACATACCAACTTCGGTGTTGACCTCGTTTCTCTGCTTCTACCATGCGCTGATTGACTCGGAAATGCCAATCCAAGTGAGCTACTTTCTTCTTCCGGCCTTCTTCGTCGGCTTGAAAGCGTCGCCCACACTGAGTACATGGTGCACCGAGCTTTTCGTACAGATTGGATATGAGATGGGGGCGGAACCTATAGTTGTCAGCGGGATGAAAGAAATTATGTTGATAGTTTCTTACATTTTAAGAGATGCGGGCTTGAGGACAACATCATTGGGAATTTCTGCTAATGGTGCTCTTCCAGTGGGAGGTGTGTTGACAAATGGAAGGGCTGGTGGAAAGCCGGGTATGTTGATTGGCAATGCACTAGACGGTGGTGGTGGTGGTGGCGGCTGAACTGGTGTGTTGGAGGCTGGAACTGCAGGTAGCATACCCGCAGCCCGTAATCTCTCTAACAAAGAGTTTGGATCTGCCACTGGTGGAGGTGCAGGTGCGGATACAGGTGTAGGTGGTGCTGGTTGGTAATAGCTGTGGGCAGGTTGTAACCGAGGGGGTTGTACTGCAACGGGAGGCTGAGGAGGAGGCGTTGATAGTTGAGGAGTAGCAGATTGTCTGGCCAAAAGTGCAGCCAGACCGCCAGGTCCCAGTAAAGAGCTTAGGGTTGGCTGTTGCTGCGGCGGGGGTACAGGTGTCGCTACAGGTGCTGGACGTGGGGATTGGATCCTCGGCGCTGGTGGCTGAGAAGCTTCGGAGAGCTGTGTTACTTGGTCTCTTATCATTGCTATTTGATCAGGCGGAAGTGTTTGGGTTTGCAAGATGGTTTGTAAGTCAAGCAAAGCCTTGAGCCTTGTCTGTATACTACTATTGTAAGGATTTTGGGAAAATTCTGCCTTGGAAGAAATGATGAGATTCGAAATATCATTGTTTAATGAGTCTATGCTAGCTTCTGGAGACTGATAGCCCGGAAGCTGCGGTTGCTGCCAAGATGCTGATGAATTAGGCTCTGGAGGGTATTGTTGAGTGGGCGTGGGTCGCTGCTGCGAATTAGTATTGATGGGAGAGCAATTGAAGGAGTCCAGTACCTGTGGAAGTGCATGCTGCATCTGCCCGTTTGGTGGGACACCATATGGTTGTCCGTTAACCGGACTCGGATACTGCTGATACCCCGGGTGCCCGGGAGGAGGGTATTGATGTTGCCGTAAGTTATTCGGCGGCGTTGGCGTATTGCGATATGGTGCCTGGCCAACAGCAGATCTACTACGGCCCAGAATCTGTTGCTGACTTCTCATCTGCTCTTGATGTGCTTGGACAGCCGCAGTTCTGGCCTTGATCAGAGCATTCTCGATGTGACCAGTCACGTCAGGTGGAAAGACAGGACGCGTATCTATAGAACCTGGAACAGGCTCCTTCCAGGTCTTCAGCATCTCATCCATTTTTCTTCGCACATCATGGGACACCACAGCGTAGGCTTCCATGAAGGTCGGATATAATGAGCGACCGAAGAAAAGGGTATACGGCGTTCCAACATTCTTGACGATGGAATCGAGGACGTAAAAAGCAGGCAATTTCTTCTGCGGCGATGTCTGTCATCAAATCGTAAGTATTGGGATCAAAATTGGCGCACGACGTAGAATACAATTCGGATTACTAGGAATATCTAGTTCGACTAAAGGAAAACATCTATATCCTACCTGTTTTATGTGATTTCTCAAAGCCTCCGAGATGGCCAAAGCATGTTCTGTGTTTTCTTTTGCTATAACTGTTAGATTGCTGATCTCATATCTTGAATTCATGGTCAAATCTTCAAGGGCTTTTTTGTAATCCTCCGCAACCTCATCAGAAGGAACTCCGAACGACATGATGGGCTAAAGGGAAGCCGCAAATAAATGCGAGTCTGGCAGAAATGCGGGAATTTGCAAGATGATGGTCTTGATGATGAAAGACAGCCAAAGTGAAAGGTCTTTGTCGCATGCAATCCCACCAAACTCCTAAACTCGATGAAATAAGAAGAAAGCTTTTCAACAGTAGCTAACTAGTACCATGCAAAAGTATTTCAACTCGAGAAGAACTAGAAGTGTGTGTGTATTTTGATGTCTCTCAATCCCTCCTGAATTGCCTCTTTCTCCTTCTTGGGTAGCCTTTAATTCTTTGTATCCTTTCCCTTCTATAGTGGCCTAGACTCGCCCTGATAGTTTTCGTTGCCCTGCGCCTTCAAACCCTCTTCCCAGATTCCCACCTGTCAGCTGTCTCACTAATTATCAGTACGGGCGAAGAATATGCTGTGGGTGCGGTCGATGAAATCGGTGCTGCTGACGTGCGACGTAAGAGGTGGTTGAAGTTGACGTTGATTGAGTTCGGAGGTGGCAGAGCTGCGAAGTTGACGACGGATTATCTAATTCTACAACGCAACTTTTAGTCAAGGCTAGGCCGAGCTATAAGTGCCTCAGGCATGTAGAACAGTTCATTGTTCGCGGTGCGCACGGCCTAAACCCCAATCCTAGTTCTTCCACGTGCCAAGGCTGAGCGATTACTATTCCCGTCCGATACGCCACTTTATCGTCTGATCCTATCCTTCGTCATAAACTACCTTTGCTCACTTCTTTCTTGTTCATCACACTTTCATACAACTATACGTCCACAGATCTATTATCTTCCCAAGAAGAGACATCATCAATATGAGGTTCACACTTTTCTCCATCTTTCTCTTCGTCGCAGTCGCACTGAGTGCAGCAGTTCCTCGTAAAGCGGTTATTGTCTCATACCCCGATGACACACCCGATTCTGTAATCGACAAGGCTATGGATGCCATTAGAGCAGCTGGAGGAGTCATTACACACGAGTACAAACTGATCAAGTGAGTAAACCGTCTGTGCTGCCCCTTAATTTATACTTAGTCATCTAACCAATATCCGCAGAGGTTTCGCTGCTACGGCTCCTGTCAAAGTCCTTGAAACTGTCCAAACATGGGGAAACGAGTATAACGCATTCATCGAGGACGACCAAATCGTCACCGCCATCGGTAGTCAATCTTAGCAAACACTCCAATGGTAGGAACTGGGCATCAGGACTGGGAGAAGCTGTTATTATAGGGTTTGGAGTGGCTGGGTCATTTTTCTTGTAATCATAATAGGATTTGGATTGGACTGGCTATGGATATATGAGATTGTCAGTAATCGATGGTTTTGGGCATTGGATCATCGCCCTGGAGTTTGTCCCACATCAACGAATTGTTGGATGCGCATAGACATAATTGACGGACACGACTTAATTTGGTCAACAATACTTACGTCTCTTCAGATTCTCGGTTTGATTCTAGTGCGGTGATATATAGAAGACTTGTGTCTTCGGCCCTCCTGTGCTGCTGTTTGGTTGGCATTTCAACATTATGTCTTTGTCCTCCTGTTTGGCTGGCACATCAGTATTGTCCCTTAGCTGAAGCAATTCCCCAAGTCCGCTAAAATCTACATTCCATGAGAATCTTCTTATATCTTCCAGCTGTCTCGCAGTTCTTTCTATCGCCATTACGCTCAAAGAACATTCAACATGCTTACCCAATATAGAGCCTTTCTTTTGCTTGGAACCGCCGCAAACGGCTCAGACTCGTAGGCATTGTTCTTTGAGTTCCAGATTGCATGTCCACCCCGCCTCGCCCGCCTCGCCCGCACAAACAATAGAGCCAACTGCATCCCCACAATCACAGAGCCAATGACAATGAAAAAGGGTCCTCCACCATTCAGCAAGTGCGATGGGACGGGACTCAGAGAAAGTGGGAGCACTGGGAGGGGAGTATCGATTGCGCCCCGTGCAAAAACTTATCACTTATCAGCGCAGAGCACAAAGAGTCCTCGCAGGGTTACAGCCAGCACCGAAGAACAATGAAAAAAGTTTCAAAACTTCACGACCTGTCTTTCCAACAATGAAACAGAGTGACTGAAATGGCATAAAGTACTTGCGACACCTTATTAACCAAGATGATTCCTTCAACATGCTAAAGTTAGGAAATCCTCCAAACCAAGAGTTCTTCTTCCTTTTCCTATTCCCAGCCTCTGAAGATCCAAAAGTTCGAAATCACTAAGCCTATTTTCGTATAATTCGGAAATTCACCTGCAAGCTGCAACCACCTGCACGATAAGACTTTGAACCTCACTTCACGTCTCACCACACCGCTGGACCTAGCAAATTGCAGTACAAAGTACTGACAATTAAAAGGAAGATGCCCACTACATTGGAGCGTCCCAGCGAGAGCCAGACGGCGGCTCTATTGTCTTGGGTAAGGAATTTCTGCGTTTTTGCTGCTTGCTTTTCTTTCACTGCTAATACCCTCCCCCTTCAGGTTAACACCTTTCCATTACCCCAGAAAGTCGCATCCATAGGGGATTTGGCAGATGGCGTTACGCTGTCTTATATGCTAGGTATGCAAGATGCTCCGGGGATTTACTCTTGATTCAATGTGCGCGAGTTCTTACACCGTATCGATCGCAGAGGACATCGACCCTGACTACGCCGTCAAAAACCTCCCCACGAAGACAAGTTCTACAAAATGGGTCGTGTCAAAGCAAAGGCTGGAAGCGGTATACAAGGCTCTTGTCAGATATATCCACGAGCATGGCGATAATTCCCTGAATGCCCTGGTGGCTGACGACCCAATCGATTTCAATGCTTTAGCACAATACTCAGACGCCATTGAGACGGCGAAGGTACTAGGTCTAAACAACACTCGCACCCGCAACCACCTTGACTAACTTAACTCAGCTCCTCACGATCTTCCTGTCCGTCGTCATCAAGGGCCCTGACACCATTAGATTTGTCGAGCGCATCACTAAGCAAATGGATTCCAGGGCACAGGAAGAGATCGCGAACCTCATTAAAACAGTAGGCCTGACTGCCACCCAAGCTCATATGGTATAACTGCTAAGGTAGATCTAGATTGATGATGATGTGGCAAGTGTACAAGGCTCAACAACTGATCCAGCAGAGCCGAAGGATGATCTAGCTTGGGAAACGAAATATGGCGAATTATCAGAACAACATGCTGCCGTGAAAAAGCGCAACGCAGACCTCATTTCGAGGCTAGAACATCTATCCGCTAGTCGAGACGATTTACAAGAACGTTTTGAAGAACAACAACGGCAAACCGAGTTACTTCAAGCTGCTGTTAATCAGGAGGGCAAATCTGGCTACCTGCAAGACCTTGAACGAAGGCTTGAAGAGGCTAACGAGTTAATACAAAGTCAGGAGCAGCAGCTTTACGATGCTCGAGTCACGAGGGAGCGACAGAATAAGGAATTGCTATCGCTGAAAAATTCCCAGAGCCAAGAAAGCCAGGACACTATAAGTATACTCCGGGTGGAAAATGAAGCTCTAGCGAAGAAGGCGAACATGGTGGACCACTACCAAAAGAAATTGGCCCAACTAAACACAATCGAAAAGGACAACGCAAGATTGAGAGAACAGCTTGACGTTCTACAAGAAAACCAAAATGATTATGATAGGGTCTACCAGCAGAACGAAATATACCAGGCAACTCATGAGGAATTCCGCAGAACAATGCAAGTGCAGGAAAACAATTTAATAGACCTCCGAGCTAGTAAACAGGCTATTGAGGAAGAGCTCATGAATCGAATTCAGCAAGTGGAAATACTGCAAGACAGGCAACGACACGACGAGAAGTTCATCGAGGATCTTCAAGAGAAGCTTAACACACAACAACCAGAGGCTGGATCACCAAAATTGGCTGCTACTTCTGGCTTCAGTTTAGAGGATGAATTGAGTCGCGGAGATGTCTCGGAGTCGAACTTGGAGCTTACCATATCAAGGCTACGAGCAGAGAACCAGGTGCTGAAAAGTAAAGCGGGTGGTAAGACTAATGCTGAACTTCGTGTTCAAGTTCAAGATGCGCAGAAGACCATCCAAGATTACATTGAGAAGACTCAGCGGATGCGAGAAGATCAAGTCAGGACTCAGGATCAGCTATCATCAGTTCTCAGTCAATTATCGGGCGAAGGGTCAGTTACAGCAGTCGAAATATCAATGAATAGTGGCCTTATCAGAATACTTACGAATGATTATCACAGGGAGGATGCTGCATCTAAAGGCCACTCGGTATTCGAAACCGCGAATCAAGAAATTGCTACATTGAAGCAGAAGAACTCAGAACTCATCGCGAAAGTATCAAGTCTTGAACGAGACCTGTTAGCCGTGCGAGCAGATTGTAAGCCACGCTATGCCCGTGCTGCATCTCCAACTTAACTGACATGACAATAGTGGCTGCCATGAGCGCTAACGATATAGCGGCACTCGAAGAACTCAAAGTGGCGAACCAGTTGATCACTTCTTCATATGAGCATGACTTAACACTTCTTCAGGCCGAGCATGATAGTCTGAAAAAGGAATTCGCTGACCAAGAATCTCACCTTTTCAAAGCAATCAGGGAAAAAGACCAACTTTCCACGCAGCTGAAAGAAGTCTCCCAAAAGCCAGCTGCTTCCACCGAAGATACGGAAGCCAAGGGTGAAGAACCAGAGCCCAATACGACAATTGAGTCCTTGAAACAAGTAAGTCGAAAAACAAATATTCATACGCATCAAACGCTCCCATCAAAGAAAAAGTCAATCTGGAGAAAACTCTATCTACCAAGGTCATCAAATACATCACATTCACAAGCTCAAGACGCAATGCGTTCTATCTCAAATACCGACCATGACGCAGAGCTTAACTCAGAGCGCGCAGCGTTTGGTTCTTTGCCAGTAGCAGAAGCACACCAGTCACGATTTCCTTCACCACCACGCAGAGTTTACATCACCAAATAACTTTGATAAACACACGGAGAATGACTGACGATGACTCTAGCAACTTGAAAAGAAGGAAGCAGCGATTCAAGAGCTCCAACAACGACTTGTTCTAGCCGAAGACCCAGAAGCACAAAAGGTATCGTATCAATTTCTTTCTTTCTTCGACGCACATATTCGAGATATATATATATTATGTTCTCTGTTGCAATCAACATCTTTATCCCACTTCAACTATCCCTTGAACGTGTGTGAATTCAGTATGTGCAGAATGACTGATTGAGATGTGCGTGAAGGCTGCAAATGATCTTTTGGTGAAAACCCTCACAAAGGAGAACGCCGTAATAGCTACGGCATGGTATGATCTTACGAGTCGACTCCAAAGTAATCACGTTGTATTACAGCGCAGACAAGATGCGCCAAAGAGTTGGTTGGGCAAGCAGAGACAGCTTGTGAACTCGGGACCCAGGCGATGATCGATGATTCCAGCGATACAGGACGTGCCAGATTACATGCATATGGATATGGTAGAAAAAAGAGAACCATATATATATTGGGTTGCACGGTAGACCGCTGCTAGGTTGGATTTGCATTTTTCGGGAGCAGTGGACAATGAATGAATGAGTACGAGATTACGAACTTCTTATGCATTATGGGTTTGGGGTTAAAGAGAAAATTATTGGACGAACATACATACTGCATATTGTGGATATATCATATAGAGATGATTCATGTCTAGATTGAGGACGACACAGATACAGATTGGGTTGAGTAGGAATATCAAACGGTCTGTCTGTAGGATTGGAAAGTTTTTGCGTATACCCTCCTCTTCTACAAATCTCACATTTTACTATGAATCTTATCTTATCCCACAAGGTGTCTCCATGCATGTACGTTCTCTCACATCAGTCTCCGACCCCCTTTTCGTCTTATCCATCTGTAGCTGCAACTTTTTACCGCTGTAGGCTTGAGAGAGATAATCGTACGATTCGCAACATCTGACCGGCTCCCCGAATCAAGTTTGGTCAAAGATGAGTAAACAAACAAGGAAATCGACTTTAAATGACATGCCACTTTCATGCCACTTTTCAAGCCCCCGATGGAAGACGACATTCCGCATGTCTCTGTTACCCCTCACAGGACCCTGAAAACCCACAACGGGCCATTGTTGAATCTGGATTCTCTATATTTATCTTATACGAGACCGCGTCGCTTATATTCAAGATTGGCGGGCATTTGATCCGTCTCCGTTGTGATCTATTGCATTCCATTCTGTATCTGCCGTCTCCATCTCCATCTGCAGGTGCAAGGTCAAGGTCGGTCCCCTGATCCGCATATCCATATCAGCATTCGCATCAGCATCAACAACATCGGGATCGGCATCCCCATCGACGTTGCTTTGCCCTTTCTGGTTGTCTTTTGCGTCCTAGCGAGCACAGCATTCATGGGAATCCTGCAATAAGGGTTTCTTTTATCGGCGATGACCTCCGATAAAGACATGCAACAATTGATTATCTGCTTGTCTTAAAACGTTCCGCAAAAGGGGACGTTCATTGTCCGGCATGTGTTGGTGGCGTGATTGGTGGTCTTCGGAGGGCTGGCTGCAGTCGCCGACGGCGTGTCGGATATCTTTTTTTTTCGGGGTCTGAAATAGCATCGAAGATCTCGACTCGATTGCATGGATGCCTTTTTGCTTGTGGAATTTTTGAGTTTACGATGCGGCCATTTGGTTTCCTGCTCCGTCAGATGTGCAACAAAAGTGCTTTCTGCATCCATCTGTGCTATGGGTTGAGGACCTTTGGATTCTTGCTCCGTCAGATGTGCAACAAATATGGTTTCTATGTCCATCGATGTCTAATACATTCATTGTCGGTGAGACGATTCGGACTCATGCTCCGTCAGATGTGCAACAAATGTTATTTTGATGTCTATGTCTATTATATATACGGTAGTAAGGTTTGCCGTCCGATTTGGTGAGTATTGGCTGTTTTGGGTGAGTCGGGCTTATTTCTCAATTGAGAATAATGAAAGGATTTGTGGTATTGGATGACCTGAGAATCTTTGTTTCGTCTGTGCAGGTCAGCTGTTTGTGCTTGCTGCTCATCATCATACGTTGAGTTGTGCATAGTTGACTGTTTCGCGCCTTCATCTCCGTAGTCAAATGCAATGGTTGAAGAATATATTGGAATCTCTAGAATAAGTACACAAAATGTGACCAATCCATCTTCCACAGAACCACTTCCTCATGGCACAGGAACGACTTTTGGCACGACCCACCAGTCATGGTATCCTTTTCCAGCCATCGGCAACTCAACCTTTATTTTCACCTCTCCTTTCTCACCTGCAGCTGCTATAGCTTTCTTCACCGCCGCTATAGTGATTCCCGTGAAAATACAAGCTTTCAGACAATCCTTGATATTCTTCACCCAGCTCTCAAAAGACCCATGGCAATAAGCTTCACTGGCGTTCAACTTACTAAGAATCTCCAAGCCCTTCTTCGCACCTGCCGTTGCATCAGCCGCGAAGTTCAGTATATCTAGAATCGACTCGTCCGGTTGAGTCACGAGACGTGTGAATTCATCGTAAGGGATCATTTCAGGAAGCCCAATTGTAGCGAATGGTTTCATGCGGACTTCGTAACGCATGATGTCGTTACTATATGGTCTTGATGGAGTTGTAATCAAGCCCAATCGACGTAGGGCTTCGAATAGGGAAGACAATGCGTCCGCAAATCCGTAGGTTGCAGCAACTTCAAGCATCGCGAAGTTAATGTAGGAAATGGCATTCGCGAATTCCTGTTGCTTTTCGGTGCTACGCTTGGGGCTTGTTCGAAACACGGAGTAGCTCCGCATGACGAAGCCGCGGATTCTTTCGAGGTGTCGACTGCGTGTTTTGCAGATGTAGTTGAGATACCAGTACATCCCTGATAGTTCATCAGGCTGATATATCTGGAGTTCGAAACCCATTTGTACAATCCATTCCATCTGGCGAAGTTTATAGAAATAGGCCCAGGATGAGAGGGGAAACGCATATATAGGTTCATTGGAAATCTCGGTGTTCATGATCGGCTCCTCCCCTGTGAACTCCCTCAGCTCCTGGTCTATTTCTTCCCCATCAAGCTGGAGATTGTCCCAGTCGACTATGTTGTGGCATAACGTCCGACGTATGCGACAGCGGTTTTGGCACATTGTACGGAGAATATCAAGATAGGAATTGGCAGCTCTTGATCGGAAAAGCTCCATCCTTTTGGCCATGTTATGACGTGGGTCATAGGGAAATTCAACATCATCATTGCCGCGGTCTAAAAGCTTATCCGCTGGCAAGGTAAGACTAGCGAAGTCGTCATCGAGAACTTCACGGATAGACATTTTGCCTAGGATTATCATGTCTGCGAAGAGATAATGCTGGAGTAGAGTTCGAATATACACAGATGGCTGAGGGCTCCGTGCTTGGAATAGGGAGACGAAAGTCTGTAGGGATTTAGTATGGACTCATTCAAAATCGATGGGCAGGGAGACTTACCATTAAACTATGGCTATCAGAGTACTCAAGGACTTCTACCACGATTTCTCCATCCTTACACATTCGCTCGAGGTGATTATATACTGCATCCTGACTGACATGAACAATGGGACGTGGTGGAACTGTACTAGCTAATTTCCTCTGTATCTTGACGCTGAAAGCATCAGGAGTGGGCTTTCCAAGCTGGGTTGATATTCTCAGATTTGGTAATAAAGAGTGCATTTTTTGCCATAATGTTTTTGAATTTGGAGGCCTTGCATCTGCTGCGTCGACTGTTCGTAAGAAGGTTTCTCTAAAGTCTAGACGGCTAGTTAATGCATCCTTGAGGTCCCGAGGCACAGTATCTGATTGTGTTAACAGCTCTTTGGTTGCCATAAGAAAATGAAGGATCTGATCATCCTCGATACTCTCAAGAAGGCTCCTATTGTAAGTATGGGTCACAAAATCTTCCTCCTACATCTCGGATTAGGAGTAGCGCTAGCACATGAGGTTAGAGGTGGACATTACCTCATAAAAATGTTCTGACCTGACCCTGTTGTTAACATGCCAGCAGGTCTTTATTAGTCCTAAGCAGTATGCTCTCAGAACTTGTGAGGTCAAGGGCTCTTCAGGTGAACAACTCTCGCTTCTATCGAATATAGTTTCATCTAAGCTCATTGGGGACGGACTCAAAATGCGGTCGATGTGTAAACTGGTGAAGATTGTCTGAGAAAGTGGATGTCCCATGTGCCATGCCATCTACAAGGTGTCAAACCAGCTTCACGACACAACTTTAGGTGAGACATACCTCATGACACAGTAATTGATCAATGATACCAATGACTTCTTCTGGGAGTAGCACATGGCCATAGTCGTAGTTATCTTCCATTGTCTCTCCGGGAGCAAGGAATCCGCTATCCATCTTAGGATCCATTATCTGTCACCAGAATCAGGTAGGCTCTATAAAAAAGCTCTGAAATACCTACCTCAAGAGCACCGACAGCTTCGAAGAGCGTGAAAAAGGAATCCTTGACCAATTCTCCCACATCGAGTTCTAGGCATGAAGTGTAAGCACGTGATCATTCCCAAAGACGCTTCTAGCATGAGGGTAACACACGCTGAGCAGCATTTGTGAAAACATCAGTGATATCTGTGGCTATGACACCGTTGCTGTGCAACTTTGGAGCGGGTGGTGGCTCCGAATCGAATGCCGCCAACATCGCGGCCGGGTCACTGGGACCGTCTTTGATATCAAGGCCCGAGACCTCTGCAAACGGCCGTCAGCGATAAGTATTGAAAGGTAGGCAGTTGAGACATACGCTGCGATATGGCAGCCACACCGTTTCCCTGCATTGTTGCACAGCAATAAGCTTGGGTATACTGTCCCACGCGAAATATTCAGGCTGTTACAGAAATTCGAGGTTGCCGAATTGGTGTGGTGTGGTAAGGAAGTGAAAATTCTCGCTTGAGCGAATGATATCAATGAGACGTCTGAACCTCCCGATATACACCTTGAAAATGAAGAACGAGCACAATATTGTATAATCTACTGGCAAGTCCATGTTGAGATGATAGTTGAGATGAGAGAAGGTGCCCCGTTAACGGAGTGTGATTAATCATTTTCAAACAAAAATCTGTGCACCAGAACGGGGTTTGTACGGAAGAACATTCGGGATACGAGAGAAGTGCTATGTATATATTGAACGAACGATCTGGGGGAAGAAATCATGGGCACAATGTGGAACATGGCGGGGAATAAGAACTGGCATTTTCACATTAATCTATTAGACATGAACTTGCGAGAAGAACCTACAAATCCGACCAAGTAATAGGTGTCCGGGCTGCCGTGGGCTGGGCATACCAGGCGCGGATCTTGAGAGTGATAATCATTGGAGACAGATAGAAAGGTGATGTGACGGTGCTTTTTCAATGCATTGGACTAGAGTCCCTCAGTAATACAAATGTACAAGCCTCCCCAAGCAATCAGCCATTTCCG
Source organism: Rutstroemia sp. NJR-2017a WRK4 (assembly GCA_002946385.1). Lineage (NCBI taxonomy): Eukaryota > Fungi > Ascomycota > Leotiomycetes > Helotiales > Rutstroemiaceae > Rutstroemia > Rutstroemia sp. NJR-2017a WRK4. The sequence continues at coordinate 148,461 of NJPR01000010.1, read as the reverse complement.
AATTCTAGCCATCATTCATCATTGTCCCTCCCGTCTCGATCCGGATATCTAGGATGAGGAAGAAGCGCTCTCCGCCATCGCAGCAGCATTGGCATCCGCAACACTCTTGACGTCGCCTTGTTTGCCGTTCTGTATCAAAAACCACCATCAGTCAAAGTCCTCCGCGAAGCCATATCCATTTAGCTAGGTCCACTCACGTTCCACTTAGCAAATCTCAGCTCCATCTCTCCTCTTCGCTCAGCTGCCAATCTCTTATCATCTTTCAAGCTTCGTCGGACGACTCGTGCCGCAACGGACAAGTATTTGTTGTAGCTATTGTGTGAAAAGCCTGTTAGTCAATGATCTCTTCCGCGCCAGATGACTCAAACTCAATTGCAGAACTTGAGGAGGCAGATTCATGGGCAAGAACATACGTAAGACCTGATGCTTTCCACGCGAACGCCATTGTGTATAATGTGGTTTGTAAGGAACTCGTAGAATAGTTTCGTAGAGGTGCGCCGTCAAATGTCGACCTCTCGGTGGAGCGCGGAAAGAGATGGGGAAAATTCCGATCCCACGTGCGAGTAGTCACATGATTAGTACAATTCCTTGTGTAGTACTATTTTACCCAGGTTTGATTCATATTATATCAAAATGTAATCGAGAGTATATTCACAGCGAGGATCACGTCTACAATACAGTTTAAGAGCTTTTTGATAATACACCCCAATTCCCCATCCTAAATCTAGCTCTACACTGAAAGACCAAGTTCTTCTGCATAAGGAAGGACATAGAGATCACCGACAGCCGAGACTGTCGCCTTACCCTCCAACATTGCTTTTGCAGCCTAGTATTTGTTAGTACCTGAATTTGCTTAAAGATCGATATACATACTGCTTTGAGCTTCTCGATGCTTACTGCCTCAACGGCCTTACCGATTTGGTCGATTTGGAATGCTGAACCGCCATGAGCAAGACCAGCACCGGTCGAGACAACTCCTGCTTCGATATTTTGACCTTCTTCTAGCGCGTTATACTTGGCATTGGCAACAGCTTTAGTGAAATCCTCTTGGCTGATAGAACCATCGGCAATAGCCCGTAGTGCCTTGACAGCTTCATGAGTAGCTGATTTGATGGCGCTCGCAGAACCGCTGAATTCAATGGTCAAGAGACCAGCATCAGAATAAGCATGGTGGGTGGCTTTTGCTCGAGCACCGGGGAAAGATGACGCCGCCTTTGAAAGGAGCGAGAATCCAGCAGACCATTTAATGTTTGACTTGCCTCCGAGGAGAGCCGCCAACACAGCGACCTCTGGCTTGTATGACTCTCCCGCTGTGAAGGAACTGGATCCTGGGAAAGCAAGGACGAAAGAGTTGCCAGAGTCATGTGCGATACGTTCTTCACCACCATAGTACTTTGTTGCGCCAGGTCCAGAGAGTCCTTCGCCAGTGTATGCATCGGTGAAGAATTCACCAACCCACTTTGTCAGATCTGCTTGACTAGCACCATTTGCAACGACAGCTATGTTCGACTTTGTGTACGCCTTCTTTGCGTACTCAGCAATAGAATCCGCGTTCAGATATTTGGTCAAAGGTGTCGAGGAAGAGGGGAGCAGCGGAGTGCCGAGACCTCTGTGGAATGCAACGCCGTGTGCGGAGTTGATCGCCAACTCGGAGACGTCTCCAAGGAGTTTCTTCTGGGCCATCTTGATAAGCATTGCGACTTCTTCATAGTATTCGTGAGCTGGCGCAGACAGATTAGTGGGTATCTCCTCAGACATGTAGCTACTCACAAGTATATCTTGTGGAAGAAACAATTTCACCAAGAAGTTCAGTGAAATATGGCAGATCCTCTCTCAGAAATTTAGCCTCGATGACAAGCGCTTCACGGGTATGGTAGGCATTCAATTGCGCTCCCAAAAGTTCGGATTCTCGGCAGATACGAAGGCCGGAACGCTTGAGAGTATTCTAGCAACACAAGATCAGCAATGGCCGAACATACATCATATGCGGATGCGATCCTCTGCGGATCGTAGACATACTCTGAATGCAAAACGTTCTAGCCCAATAGTCAGACCTGGAGCAGTCTGATACCTAGTTCCGGCCTTAGCAATAACAGCCAACTTTGTGGTTGGTCCAGCGACATCTCTGCTTGCGACCTTAACACCTGCAGCCTCCGAGGACTCGTATGAGAATGAAGTTGTTCCGGAGGAGACGGCAGCGAGGCCACGACGATTAGCGGGCTGAGCACAGCATTGTCGGCGGGCAGCGAGCTGTGCAGATCTTCCAATCGCCGACCGGGAGATCATTGTTAGGATAGTCGGTTGAGGAGAGAGGATTCAAGTTCTTGGAAGGTAAAGACGTATAGATCTAATATCAAGCTTGCCGTTCTTTTTGCTGGAATAACTCGGAAGAGGTACCGCTAAACTGTATTAGGCTTAACTCAAGCTCAGAATGACTAGGCGGGGATCTTTTTATACCTTCGACAATTTGGTCCCCCACCTGAATTTTCTATGTAATTGGTTTCTGGATAATTCATAAATCTGCAATTCTGATTTTGACTTCAAATTGTCAATGAAGCATCGGTAGTAATTGTGACAGCTCTAGGGATCTTGGGATAATCTCTAGTAGCAATAATACAGCATGTCTAGGGTAAGTCCAATGCGCCGAAGCATTTCATGAATGTTACCTCAATTTTTTTTCTTTTGACTGTCGACCCTGCCTGCCTATGGATTGCTCATTGCTGAAGCTAACTCAATTCATAGTCAAAACACGCAGTCGAGCTTTGCTCTCTGCTCGTCGATGATATCTATGGCGAATTATCTTCCGTGAGTATTATGTCCTTGGGTCATTTGTGTCATGTTATGACTCCGTCGTTCCTGATTGACGAGGCTGAGAGGCTGGGAGGCTGGGCGAGAGATATTATTTTGGGCAAAACTAACATGATGCAAATCAGCGCATCTTTACCATTCTACTTCGTCGCGGAAGGTTACCCTTGCGAGCGCTTATGCGCCATACTCACCTCACAGCCCGACAATTGAAGATGGGTTTAGCTGTTCTCATCCAACAAAACCTTGTCTACCATGATTCCAGTCAAGAAGAGACGGACACCCAGTACGAAGCCAACGCAGACGCTGCGTACAATTTGGTCAAATCAGGAAAGGTCCTAGAGGTTGTGGAGGATAGATATGGAGCAACGGCTACGGTTCTCATGGAACAATTGCTACTGCTTGGGCACGCCAAAGTATCCGACATCATTGAGAATGCAGAGTCAGATCACAAACCACATACGAACGGGAATGGGGCTCCGAATGGCAATGCGAACGGAAATTCGGCACATGCGCATTCAGCCGGTCAATTGAATGCCATGTTGATCCATCTATTAGAAGATGAATTAATCCAACCCGTCAGCCGGAACATGTTCAAGAGCCCTACGGATACCTATAATGCCATTGAGAGAGAACTTCTACGCGATCTTTATGGGGGCGCAACGAGGGGTACGAAGCAGAAGGATGAGCTGAAATCGAAAATTCGCGACCGACTCCAGGAACTCAGAGACCAAGTCCCGAATTGGCGTCCTGTGGGCTATAACAAGCCATCTAAGAACACCCACCTTAATGGGTCCGCTCCTAAACGAAGAAGACTTTCCCAAAACGGTGTCGCCACCAATGGCGCGGATGAGGGACCGAAACTTGATGTGGGTATTCGAGTTTGTTGGGTTAGAGGTGATCGCGTGCTAACTTGCTAAAGCCCAATTTAATCTTGCGAATCAACTTCGAAAAATGCGCAGTTGTGTTACGAAACCGTCGACTGGTCGAGCTTGTCAACTCCAGGATTGGTGAAACTACATCCCATATCTACGCAGAACTTCTCCGATTGTTGGAGGATCAAACCCCTCGATGCAAGCTAGACCATAGGATAGACGACACCACGGATCTACCTGACGGACCGTCAATCACCACACAGGAGCTAGCTGATGCTCTGAGTACCTCAATCAATGTATCGACAGGAATCGGTAAAGCTTCTGCGCAGCGAATCGATACATCGAAAGTGGATAGAGTGCAGAATGGGCGAAAGAGGAAAGCGGCGGATGAAGCAGAGGTCGAAGGCGAAGCTAGTTCAGATGAGGAATCTGAAGAGGATGCGAAGCCGGCTGTGAATGGAAAAGGACATCCGATGGAAATCGATGAAGACTCAGACGATCCTTTTGCAGAACCTTCCGCAAAGAGCGCAAAAAAACGTGCCGTAACCTTTCAAGATCAACCATCTAAGCCGGCACCTACCGAGTCTCGCGAGAACAGGATGATGCATGTTATGAATCACCTTCAATTACTGGCTGCTGACGACTGTCACCTCTTGCGCAAATGTGGGAATCGAGGATTGGGTGAGTGGACTGTCGACTACGACCGTGTAATTGAGCGTCTGAGGGAACTCGAGCTCGATGCAATTATCTATGAGAACTTTGGAAAGACTGGCCATCGTCTTACACGAATCATGCGAAAGATGGGGAAATTGGAAGAGAAACAGCTTTCTGTGCTAGGCCTCATTAAGCAGAAAGATGTGCGCACAAAGCTAGTCGAGATGCAAATGGCTGGCTTCGTCGACATTCAGGAAGTCCCTAGGGATGCTGGTCGCACGATATCACGCACAGTGTTTCTGTGGTTTTTCGATCAAGATCGAGTCAGCGCCATTCTATTAGATCGGGTCTACAAGACCATGTCAAGATGTCTGCAGAGACTCGACATAGAAAAAAGGCGCAAGGCAAACATTGTGGCCTTAGCAGAGCGCACGGATGTGCAGGAACAAGGGGAAGATATCCTTCGGCCTGAGCAGTTGAACCAACTGCAAGAGATTCGGGCCAAGGAAGAAGATCTATTGGGTCAGATAGGAAGGCTCGATGATTTGGCTGGCGTATTTCACGAATATTGAGTCAGACTTTGGAATTGGGATAGTTGGGCATTGAGCGTTTCCTTCTCCGTTTGGTGGGCGTCATCTATTGCATATTGACCGGCGTTTTTAAATAGTCGAGCAGCAAAGGATTAGCTCCAGCTGACCTCCTAACTTGTGATACCATAAGATTCTTTTCTTGCTTGGGATTTTCGTATCTACCTAGGCAGAATTTCCAATCTACTCATGTATAATCCTAGATTCTTCCATGTGCTCGAAGCAATGATCTATATCTTTGAGACTCACACTACTCGCATTTGTTCGATCGTATGGAACGTTGACTATGCTATCTTGTTGTGTCTTGACCTGTCCTATTATTGTCATATGGTAAACGTTTGAGCCTTGATTAGCCATATGGTTGTAGCCTGCTGGATGGAATATGTTACAGCTACCGAGAAACGCCCACAGCTGCTTGCTTCCCCACCCCACCAAAATATGGGTTCCGGTGCACGGACCAAGAAGCACCTACCAACAAGATCTTTGCTTTCAAAAGGGCTCAGAAAAAATGTTGAACAATCACACCAGACAAGAAATTTTCTTTTACCTTGCGCAGTCTTCCTCAAGATATTCCTTCCCGGTCCTTCGGGTTGATATACTTATTCTTCACTCATTTGTTTGATTTTTGAAGTTTGTTCAATTCGTGATTATTGTCGCAGCAATGTCTCCAATCGCAGCAATTGCGCCGGGATCGGCTTCGAAGGACTACAAGAGAGAATCTACATTGGCTAGACTTTTGGGTTCTGGTATGTTTCCCGGTTCGCATTGGCACGATGGTATGTTAATACTTATAGGATCTGCTGGTATTGCCGAGCTTGCGGTCTTCCATCCTGTATGGATTTCTATATTGTGATGTCAATGACGGCTTGCTGACTACATGGAAGGTCGATACAATTGCAAAGAGATTGATGAGCAACCAGGGAAAGGTATGAGTCTACTAGAAGGCTATAAATTCTATACTAATCTCTAATGGCAGACTACTGGTCGATTGGCAGAAGTCATCTTCAAAGACAAGGCTAAAGCTCCCGTCGGTACCAAGTTCTTCTCTCTCTTCCCAGGACTTGGATACGCTGCTGGTTATAAGGTCCTGCAAAGGGTTTACAAATATGGTGGACAACCATTTGTTCGAGATTACCTAGCCAAGAACCATGGCAGCACTTTCGATAACACATTCGGCCCTAAAACTGGGAAAGCTATGATGCATTCTTTGGCTGGAAGTCTCATTGGTATTGGAGAGATCGTTCTCCTCCCCCTTGATGTTCTAAAGATTAAACGACAAACAAACCCCGAGGCTTTCAGGGGAAGGGGTGTTGTCAGAATTGTAAAAGATGAGGGTTTCGGTCTGTATCGAGGTTGGGGATGGACTGCCGCAAGAAATGCACCTGGATCTTTCGCAGTATGTGACCATTGACAGTATGGTTATTCAGTATTACTGACCAGAATTACAGCTATTTGGTGGTTCCGCATTTACTAAAGGATACTTCTTCGGGTTGACCGACTACAACAAGGCCTCGTGGTTCCAGAACTTCGTAGCCTCAATTGCCGGTGCTTCTGCTTCTCTTGTCGTATCCGCACCGCTTGATGTTATCAAGACTCGTATCCAAAACCGCAACTTCGAGAACCCCGAAAGTGGCTTCAGAATTGTTTCAAGCATGATGAAGAACGAGGGCTTCACAAGTTTCTTTAAGGGTTTGACACCAAAGGTATGTCTTGTTCCGAATTGTTGTGCAGACGAATTTACTTACATCCTATAGCTTTTGATGACCGGACCAAAATTGGTATTCTCCTTCTGGCTCGCACAGACTTTGATTCCTGCTTTTGATGCAGCATTTTCCAAATAAGCTACAATGATATAAATCAGTTATGAAGTGTTATTAATAATACATAGAAAAATGGCCGGGGCGAATTTGGCGTTCATAAAATGTAACACTTCTTGTATATAGCATAAATAGGGCACAAGTACTCGACTCAGATAACGAAGAACACCTGAAATAAAATGCATCCTAGCTTTGTCCTCCAAAATTGCGACACCCCGCAGTAGCTCAAGCAAAAATGACCCCTCGATGATATAATAATATGGTCTGTGTTGTGGTGCGGCAACATCCGAGTTCGCGAATAACATCGCCCGTAAATTTAAAAGCCGAACTCTACCTTTCCACATTCAACTCCAGAAATTTACTTCTCTAGCAAGAACACCTTCGCACCGAAAGTTGTCTTACAAATAATCATGCCTGCTCCAGCGTATCTCATATCAAAGGTCAGCGATCCTCTGTTCGCAGTATTCATAGGCATTGGAGCGGCAGTCACTCGAATCAATCGAGAAGAAAAAGAGCAGGGCCGTACCACGAAGCAAACGGTAGATTCTGGACTGAGGTAGGAGTCGCCGACGTAAACTAAAGTATAGCATATCTCTAATTCATAGCAGAAGAATAGGCTTTCCTCGAGCGGATGATCCCCTAGCAACAAAGAATTGAGGAAAATGGCAGGCAGGAGCTTCCCTCAAACGACGAGAGCTGCCGAGCTCATGGAAGGCACAATTCTCTATTCTACGACGGCCGGTTCTTCTGCGGAAAAGTAGCTGCTACTCCCCAATGCTCTTCCACAACGCTGCAGACACCGCATTTTACTCAGATTGTATGCGCGGCATAACACAAGCACTCACTTTTATTCTCTTCTATCTTACGCAACTCATCTTGTCTTGTTTGGATATCAGGACTAACAAACATTTACATACTCAAAGTTGTTCTCTGTGGAAGCTACAACATGGCTAGTCCTAGCGAGGATTCGGACGTTGGTCTATTCATGAGCTTGGTTAAGCCGCCTTCGAAGCTCCCAGCACCTTCAGAGTCGAGACCTACACCCATTGGGTCCTCATACCTGGCTATGTCGCCTCCATCCATGTCAAAACAACCGGCTAGCAGCAATGAACATTCCTCCTTGGCAAAAAGCCGTCTGTACCAAACAAAACTTGTCGATGTCCTTGATAAGCAGGTACATCCATATGCGGGGCCTTCGAATCTTGATGACTACATGGCATTCGACCTTTATGAGCAGGACCCTACTCAGGATTTTGATTTTGACTGTTCCTCGAATCGGGAATTGGAGGACTACCGATTCAATTTCGAGGACATGATTGTATTGCCCATACGACCTAAGATAGCTGCTATTGATGCCCCCGTATATGGGACTACCCTTCCATCCCTGTCATTCGATCAGTTTGATCTTGTCGATGAGCACACCTATTTTACACAATTGACCGACGCTGTAAACTCAACGAAAGCGAAAGAAGAGTATGCTGCACGCCGCGGGCCGCTATGGGACTGTGCTTGGGAGATGCTTGTGCCTAAAGGTCTTCATCCTGCGTATCTAAACGAAGCGGAGTTCGTGTCGCTCGTTCTCAGCCAAGGAAACGACACCACAAAATGGATGGATGAAACAATCCCGATCCTCAACCGTCGAACGCTTCAGAAAGCAGCCGCAGCACGTTCCAAGCTTTCACAAGCTGGTATTTCTCCTCTGGAGATGACACAGGAATACCTCGAAGCGTTTGAGTGGATGGATAAAATTGAGCAAGACGAATTTGTGAAGAATCTACAAAAACTACAGCTTCAAGTCTCCTTTCATAAGCAGGGACTTTCGTTGAGAATGGAAGACATTGACAGCGCTACTCCTCTTGCCGAAGAGAAAGACGAGCTTATTGGCCATTCAAAGACCAGGTTACGCAACGGTGTTTGTATTCTCGAGCAAGATTTGGCCTCCGAAAGTGACCAGTCATTTATGGTGGAAACAGTATCTCTTGACGAGTTCCAAGAACAATTCGAAGACGTTTCTACTAAAGCACGAACCTCTTGTTCGTCGACCGACACTATCGAAAAATTCGGGGCATCAATTACCTGGATCGGAGCAAGCAAGACGCTCCAAGCAGATCGCATCGCGTACACTGCAAATATTGGAGATATAGTGGGACAACGAAAGGAATCCAAAGACTCGGGCATTTGTTTCGATCCGCTCATCTCGCACGTCCTCAAACCAACCGAATCCTACCCAAACCTCGCCATACTCTCTCACCCCATCTCCCCACACCAAATCTCCTCACCCCTCGCACGACCCGACTCTCCCTCCTCAACCCACGCCATCATCTCTCCTCACCATTCCAAACAACCCAGCGAAAGCTCCCTCATCTCCCCATCGCATATCGCCTTCTCTCACGTTCCTGAACACGTCCCAGGTTCCGAATCTACTACCCCTCGACAGCGCTGCACCTTCAGCATCGACGATAGTTCCTCGGGAGAGCTTTCTAGTGCAGTGGTTGATTCCCCGGATGCTAGCAGTAGTCCGGGCAAGAGGAGTTGGATCTCGAAGAGTGCTTCCATTGGGAGTCTTGCGAGGAAGTTTGGGTTTCGGAAGAGGTTGAGCATGGTTTTTGGTTCCGTCGGAAGGGCAGGTGGAAAGTCTGCTTAGGGAATGAAGGTTTGGGAGGGAATATAATTGGTGCAGTGGTTGGTTGTGCCACTTGGAGTGTGTATATCTTATCTTGTCAGACATTCGTTTGACATATTGCTATTCGCTGGTGCACATTTTGAAGATCTGTGCTAGATAGCCATCGTAGAAGCATAAGGGGCATGGTTTATGGTAGAAAGGCCAATGATTATCAGTATCGTTAGGAGTTCGTTTTCGTGTATCGGTCAGGAGAATAGTGTTTTGCGTCCGTTTATTAATCAGGTTCATCATCAAATAGCTTTCGTCATCACGAACCATCAGGGCTTATCGTCTCCAATTACTTCAACGCTCTCTAGATAATCACAAATCAAAGAACCTCACGTGGACATATAGTGAAACTTCATACATGCATGTGTTGGCAGAAAAACATCTTATTGTACCTATCCCCAAAGAAACCCTCCAGATGAAGCAGCAAGTAAGGAAAACAACCAATACAATAGCATATCCTCGAGTCTCTCCCTGTCTCTCTCTGGTTCTCCACACTTCCCCGTAAAAACTACCCACATCCGCACCCGGAATCCGATACCCCCTCCGCCCTTCCCGTGCCTAGTCTCCTTTATTATCGATCGTAATGCAGCAATATGAATGAAGGTAACAGGCAAGCAAATAACCTCCAGTCAACAAGAGAAAGAAGTGTCCAATCGACGTCACACAAAGCGAAACGAGTGGGATCCAAATCTGAGAGTTGTGCTAGCCACCCAGTGCTGTGCTGCAAGGGGCTGAAGCGAACGGACGGATGGATAATGTCATGTGGGTGCCGCAGGTCAAAGAATAGAGATAACAGATGCGGTGTCGAGGAAGAGAACAAAAGAAGAAATAAAACTGCCTTAGGTTGTAATGTGAGTCACTGATCCGATCCTATCCATCATCGCCTGCCTCGATTAACGCCTGAATAATGTAGTGTAATTGCGACATGCGGAGTGTCGGTGAGTAAAGGAAGGACGGTGAATTTAAGAGGCTTCTTCGAAGAGTTCACCGAAGGTGTTTTCGCCGGAGTAGGAGATGTATAGGAAACTATGAATGATGCGTTAGTAAGAGGATTCGGCTATAGAGAGAGATTGAAAGTATCTTTGTTCGTAGTTGTCTTGTTGCTGCATTTTGATGCTTCGTGAAGATCACGATAATGCTTTTAGGCAGAAATGACGTTATGCAGACAGAAGAAAGGGAGAACCTACCCATCCTCGTCCTTGTGCTCTTCGTAAATTGAGCTCATCAGAGCTGCAGTTGGTGGTAAGACCTCATCGACGAAAATGAAGATGGCCTTTTCGGGCGAAAGCTTGATACGCTTGCGGATAACGTAGACAAATTGACCGACGGTGAGATCGCTGGGTACCAGGTACTTCTTCTTGTCGATCGTGGCGATGTCGGATTTCTCTACCTTTTCGCAAATGACGGGAATGCGATCGGAGTATTTTTGTCGCTGTAGGAAACGGAAGAGTTAGTGAATCTGGTATCGTGGATACGGGAGTGGTGATGGTGGGGATGATGGTCGGCGATAGGGTTGGGTTGTTAATACGGGAGAGAGGTACTTACGATACGTTCGGCTTCAGCCTTGCGCTTCTCGAAGGGGTGCTCGTCCTTGAACTTGGATCGCATATTGATGGTGAGAAGATGTTCTTTGTGAAGTTAGATTAAAAGAGTAGTGTTGGTGGTTGACGGTGGAAGTAGATGTTGGCGTTGGTGAAGGAGTTGTGTTTTGAGATGGAGTTGTAATGGAGGGGAAAGCCAGGAGAGGTCGTAATAGAGGACTGCCTGGATGGCTGAGTGGCTAATAAGTAAAGTCTTGTCCTGTAGCGGTTGTGCCTAGTAAGCTATCTCTTTCGGTAGCGGCAAGCGGTGTGTGGAAGCTGGAGCCTCTCTTTGGTATGAGAAGGGTGAATCACAATTCACTAGTTCTGAGGCGATAAGTACGCAAAACCCGGTGAACCATTCATAAGCATCACTGCCACAGAATTGATTGTTGGTACTTGTATGGAGGATGTGAGTATTCGTAAAACCGCAGCTGATGATACGGGGGGTGGGAGGAGTGAATGATCACTTGTAATATGTCAGTGATCACCAGCGATGACTCCAAACCTGTTTCGGATTACATTCGATTACTCTTAACAACGGCATATGACATTGACTTCCTGAGTATTCTTAGAATGCATCTCTTTGTTCAAGTTTGTTGCTCTATTACTTTGTCAGTGTGTCACTTTGTCACCTTGTCACTTTGATCGGTCTGGCTAACGTTATCTCCAACGAGATACCGGATGAGTCCAACCCCTACGTGCAGTTTGGCGGACTGGAGTCTGGCGGACTGGCGGACTGGCGGTGCTCTCCTTCTCCATACTTGTACCAAACCGGGAGCTTTGTGGAGGATGGACTTGTCTGTGGATCTGGAGTCATGCGCCGGCGGTCGGCCCTGCCCAGCAACAGCAGCAGGAACAGCTTCCAGCATTTAACTATTGCCGTTTTCGTTCTTTTCATGACGACAATGTCTCAAGTACCTACATGACCTTAGATACTGTGTAGAAGACTCAAGAAGTCGGTAAATCTTCTTCACATTTCACATTTCACATTTACATTTACATTTCCCCCTTCCAAAGTTGTTCTGCATCCGGACGATGGAACTCAGACGAGCAGACGAGCAGACGAGCAGACGAGGTATTCGTAATGCTGGGGTCGGCGATTCGGTAAGCGGACTAAGAGTTAATCCGGCAATGCCTGCTGCATCTTGCCGATGGCCAGTGCTGCTCCACCATTATTCGTCCCATTGGAGATTCATCTCATCATGGACATGATCTTACAGTAGGAATCGTACCACGCTCTGTAAAAAATATCGTCTTTCCTTTCACATCAGCAACGACAAACCCCATATCTCCTTACTTGTGGCATGTTTTTAATACTCTATTCCTAAACAATTCCTTCACTGCGGGGTGTATTTCCTTCCTTCAAGATGTCTTTTTCCATAAGAGGGGCTCGATTGTCGAGCTTGGGAAGAGCTTCCCCCTCCTACAGAAGTCGTCCTGTACAGCTACTACAACGGAGAACATACGCCGACGCTCCAAAGCCTCCGTATCCTAACAAGCCTCCAAATCCGAACAGACCAGGACCTCGCCCTAACACTGTCTGGGCTCCGAAAACGAGAATTGCGGTTGGACTTGTGTTCATCCCTCTTTTGATCTACAATATGGTATGCGACACTCAAGCACGTTCCCGCTCATTGGGCTTCACTAACACCTCTACAGGTGACAGATAGACCCGCCAAAATGGACTCGCCAACAATCGCAGAAAGGGACTCGCTTGCAAAACGTGAATCCGGAGTAACAGAAAACTCACCCATGCGCCTGAGAATGGAGGAGTTTATCAAGCAACAACAGAAGGAAATTGTGCATGAGCTGGAACAAGTCGATGGGAAGAAATTTCGAACAGATACTTGGACCAGGGAGAACGGCGGTGGTGGAATTTCATGTGTATTACAGGACGGGAATGTGTTTGAGAAGGCCGGAGTCAATATCAGTGTGGTCTATGGAACCCTACCTCGACCTGCAATTGAAAAGATGCGAGCAAACCATAAAGCTATCGACCCCGATGTTCAATCACTAGACTTCTTCGCTGCGGGCTTGAGTATGGTTCTGCACCCAGTCAATCCAATGGCGCCTACCGTCCACCTCAATTACCGATATTTCGAGACAGAAAATCCTGATGGAACTCCTTGCGCATGGTGGTTCGGTGGAGGAACGGATCTGACGCCAAGTTACTTATTCGACGAGGATGCAATCCATTTCCACAAAACAATCAAAGAGGCATGCGACAACCATGATAAATCGTACTATCCCAGATTCAAGAAATGGTGTGATCAATATTTCTCCAACAAACATCGAGGCGAATCCAGAGGTATTGGAGGCATCTTCTTTGACGATCTTGATGAGCATGAGAAAGACCAGGAAAATACATTCGCCTTTGCGCAAAGCTGTCTGAAAGCTTTCCTACCCTCATATCTTCCCATTATCCAAAAGAGAAAGGATATGCCATACACGGAGAAAGAAAAGGAATGGCAACAAGTTAGAAGAGGACGATATGTGGAATTCAACTTGGTGCATGATAGAGGAACAGCGTTTGGTCTAAATACCCCAAGTGCGAGGGTTGAGAGTATCTTGATGAGCTTGCCGTTGACGGCTAGTTGGAGGTATATGTATGAGCCGGAGAAGGGGAGCAGAGAGCAGAGATTGGTGGATGTTTTGAGGGAACCGAGGGAATGGGTGTAGAATCAGTGGCTAGAGATGGGTTGTATATAATGAGCTGGGTTCGCTTGTATGTAAATTTAGAAAAATTAAAATGATGTTTGATGATTGTAGTTGTTTGCTCTCGGGGGGTCCTGGACTCCTGTATGTGTATTCGGTTATGCATCAATACGGTAATACTATTCACTTTTATCTTCGCCTCCTTATTCATTACAACATTAATGATATACCCTCAAATTTTATATTCCACTTGCTGCTATAATCTACTTTTCTACCAAAATACTCTCATTTCAAGCACTTGATTTCATCCCCCTTTATCCAACCCAAAACTCCACACTGCCTCCTCATCCGCCCAAACTACCAACCCACAATGTCCACCCCAAACACCCCACCAGCACCACAACCCCTCCCCACCCCCCGCGCACTCCTCACATCCATCCTAAACACGCTCTTCTCTTATCCCCCCTCCTCCACTCCCCTCAATACACATACAAACACAAGAAACAACAACCCCCTCCGCGCCCTTCCCCCAGAACAGAAAGCGCTGCTGTCTACCCTGCATGTGTTGCTGCCGCCGCCAGTGCTGTTGCTCGCGCTAGATTTGTTAGATCGGGGGGCAGTGGTGAGGGTTAGGATGAGGGGGGAGGGGGAGGGAGATGAGGGAGGGGGAGAGGAAGAGCAATTGTCTGAAAATGAAAAGAGAAATAGAATCTACATAGTCCGCTCCTCCCAACCCAGCAAAAGCCGAGGCAGAAGCGGCGGGGGCGGGGGATGGCAGGATACTGCTGATGCGGGTGCGGGGCCGTATGTGGTGCATTTGGATGCGTGGAATTGCAGTTGTGCGGCTTTTGCGTTTGCGGCGTTTCCGGCTTTTGCTTCTGGGGGTTACGGGGAGTGGGATGAGGAGAGTGAGAGTATGGGTGTAGAAGGGGAAAGGAATGAGGAAGAGTGGTCTTATGGGGGGATGAGAAGAGAGGAAGAGGGGGAGGAAAATCCGCCGCCGATTTGTAAACATCTGCTTGCGTGTTTGTTGGGGGAGAGATGGGATGGAGTGTTGAGGGGGTTGGTGAAGGAGAGGGTGGTGGGAAGGGAAGAGATGGCGGGGTTGGTTGTTTGAGGGGGCGGAAGACGGGGGGATGAATGGGAGGAAGAAAGGACGGAAGGAGAAATAGCTGAAAGAGGGGTAGAGAGATGGGCGTAGGACTCAGAAAGCGACAGACGGCGTAGAGGATAGAGGTGTATACGGGAAAAGATGATCGGGGGGATGTAGCTGTAATGGATGCTGAACGAAATCAGAGGTTCAAGGAATTTGGGTGGAATGGGAATACAAGAGCAGAGACTCGGGTATAAGGGTACCAGGTTCCGCGGAAGCTATGTACGATGGCTTGGAGGATTGAGGATGGCAATGTGAATTGCTAGCACTGGCATTGAACTGTTGCTCGCTGGAAGCTGTTGACACAAGACATAAGACGAGTCAAATACATGGACAACAAGCAGACTGTCAACTGCCGATATCCAATGCACAAAATAATCTTCCGCGGGATCACCAGCATTGGGGCTATGTTAGTGGGAAATCTGAGAATGCAGTACCGGGTAACGGCGAAGAACATTGCCATATCTTGCATGGCTGCTGTTATTCCGCAAGCTAAGCACTTATCATACAAGGACACATCATTCTTAAATGTCATGCCATGCCGAATTTGAATGCTCCCATTAAAACACCTAATGCGAACCAAATCCCATCTGATCGTCATCGTTTCAATCATCACTTCTTCTTTTCTTTATCCTCTTTCTCCTTTTCCACTTCCTTGCCGTCTTTCCCCTCTCCATTTACCCCATTAACACCATTTGTCTTCTTGTCTTTCTCATCCTTGGCCTCGTCCTTCTTCGCCTCTTTCTCCTCTTGCTGTTGTCTGTTTTGGATTTTGTTTTCAATTAGGTCGTGGAAGGCGGTGATGGCTCGGATCAAACTACTTAGGTAGATTGCCATCAGTTGATCGTTGGTCTTGATGCTCATCGCATGTGCCAGTTCGCTGTTGTTCTCGACAGGTGCATCGGCGCCGTTGGGAATTCGGGAGGAAGTCTTTGGTGTAGAGAGGTTAGGAAGGAGGTTGAATACATCTTGGAGGTTTCCTAAGATGGCGTGGTTGACAGGGAGGGTTCCATCGAGGACTTTTTGTAGGTATTGTCCAATATCTCGTAACCGTAAATGCAACCCTTGCAATGATTGTAACTGGTTTGTGATTCTTGTCGAAAGGGTTCCAACCGCCACATCTCGGATGTCTCTCAGCAAATGCTCAACTCCAATCTCTTCCGCCTCCTCAGCTTCAATGATTGATGGTGTGTGTACGAAGGTCTTGGATGTGGTTGTTCCGTCCTATAGCAACTGTTAATACTTGCTCAACCAATTCTTTGAGGAAATTCTCACGTCTTTGATCTCCTCCACCGCGAAGTATGCATCCGTTGGTACGCCCGCCTCCTTCGGTTGAACATCGATAATTACCAGTAATGGATTGGGAGTGTATCTCTTGAATAGTTCGTTGATCTCCAAATCTGAAGCTCGTAGCTTGGGTCCGGAGTGGTACCATCCTATCAGCTTTTCCCTCGCATTGATCTTCTTGAACATATCATTCATCGACTCGACATAGTTGTGGTCCAAGAACCATACTGATGGATCTTTGTCATCTTCTTCGAATGGAACTGTTGGTATCCTCCATTAGTATGTGAATGCCTCCAAAAGGTCTCAATCCGGAGATGATTCCTGAAGTATCCTACATACCAGCAAAACTGTTTGAAACCCGTACGTTCTTCCCATCGTTTTGTCCTAACAGAACTCCAACCACTCTTTTGCGCGTGCCTTTGGCTGAACGTCCGTAATGATCTGCTGCTGAAAGTAACACCAATGGGGCGACAGAGACATTTCTAGTGACAAGAGATAGAGTTTCCGCAGTAGTTGCAGGCATGATGAATTGTCCGTTGGGGGTATTATGGTGCGGAAATCAGAAATAATTGTTGACAACTTTGACAAGGCTGATGCTCTTAGGTACTCGCGGCAAGAAGCTACCTGATGGCTAGAGGCTACTGGAGCTAGCTCCAAACCGAGATACAGCCAGATCACGTGAATCATATCCTGACCAGGAACATCTTGGAACCGCAGCGCAACCTTACCTTTCAGAGCGGGTAGATGGCGGCAAGGCGGAACCTGGAGATGTTCGGGATTGTGGCATAGGAGGATCAAATTGGCTAAGAGAAATTCTTCACAAGGTCGGATTTACACATTCAAAGTAGTTTTAGTGGTCAAATCAACCTCAATGTCGCAGCCGTATACGTAGTAGAAGCACCCGTGGTACCCGCACCAAAGGAGTTTCGGGCGGAGTTGACTGCATTGTAAGCCCACGCAGAACTGAAGTCCAATTGATCAGTAGATTCTCCGGAAGGTAGATGCCCTGATATATAAAGCCCAAGTATCCGAGTTCCTCTCCCCAAGAGCTGTCTTTCTGCTTCTTGTTGATATTCTTCTTGATATCTCTGAGTTGAGGGGTTAGCTCGGTCAATTTTTTCCATCCCTCCGGGCCACCGTTCGGTACGTGAGCAAGCTAAATTTACAGTGCGGCGGGACTGGAGTGCAGTTCCGTAAATACCTAACAGCTTCCCACTCTATTACCTTAACACTCAAGCTTTGCTCAGTTCCTACCCTCGACTTCCCTTCAACTACGATTCTGCGTCCTTTTTGGATCGATTCCATTGCATTTCAAGCTTGGTCCGCTGTTTTTCCGAAGTAGATCAATTCACAATGGCACCAATTGGCGATGATACCGTTCAGGCCCTCCAAGAGCTTGTGAACAAACTCGAATCGAGGGTCAAGCAGCTCGAAGACAAGCTTCAGCATGCTTCTGGCGGCCCAGCACCTTCCTCCTATGAAAGCATCAGAATGATTCTTATGGGCCCTCCCGGTGCCGGTATGTGCTCTCTATTTCTTGAATCGCGAACGTGTTCTTGAACGTCGTTCCGAATATCGGCTAAATGTTGCGTAGGCAAGGGAACTCAAGCTCCTAAGATCAAGGAAAAGTTCTCATGCTGTCATTTGGTAAGTTATACTTTCTGCGGGGAGGGGGCTGTTCTAACAATTGAGTCTAGGCTACAGGAGACATGTTGCGATCACAAGTTGCGAAGAAGACACCATTAGGCCGGGAAGCTAAGAAAATCATGGACCAAGGTGGCCTCGTTAGCGACGAGATCGTTATTGGCATGATCAAGGCAGAACTCGAGGGCAACCCAGAATGCAGAGGAGGGTAAGTTTGGTAGATAATTTCACAAAAGGCTAGCCTGACGCATAACGCAGCTTCATTCTTGACGGCTTCCCACGAACGGTTGCGCAGGCAGAAAGTCTGGACGCCATGCTTGCAGCACGGAACCAAAAGCTGCAACACGCCGTTGAGCTCCAAATCGACGACGGCCTCCTTGTATCTCGTATTACTGGTCGTTTGGTGCACCCCGCTTCCGGACGTTCTTACCACCGGATCTTCAACCCCCCGAAGGCCGAAATGAAGGATGATATTACCGGCGAACCGTTGGTCCAAAGATCTGACGACAATGCCGAAGCTCTGAAGAAGAGATTGGTTACCTACCATGCCCAAACCGCCCCAGTTGTCGGTTATTACCAGAAGACTGGTATCTGGACTGGTATTGACGCATCTCAAGAACCAGGTGCCGTCTGGAAATCACTTCTGGGCGTATTTGATAAGCAAAGTGCTCCGAGTGGTTCGTTGCTTAGCAAGCTCACCGGTCGTTAAGACAAGCAAAAGACTATCAGTGGAGGACCCGATTTTCATAATTCCTGAAAAGTTGTAATTGCGTTCGAAGTTAGTAGGCATAATTCCAATCTTTCCTGGAAGGGAGGCGTTTGTACAACGAAGACTCGCATGGGTGCATGGCAATTTAGAGGCTTTGTGTATTATATGCACTCAATTTTTCGGTTGCGCGTATCATGAATGTTAATGATCCCGAATTGAAGATTACTAAAAAGAGTATCCAAGCCAATTTTCTTCGAGAATCATCTACCTGGGCCAGTTCTTTCCGCCCATGATTCAAAGCCCTGTTCCACGAGCGTTGAAATTGGTTGCATCCGCCGATAAATGAGTGCTACTTATGCACGAACCCGTGGGTTACATGTGTAGCTCTAACCAATTCTCTTGATGTTTTTCACCTGATTATGATCGCATGGCAAAAGTTCTCTCTGAGTCGAAGACCAAGATGTCTAGAGATCGACGTATATATGGCACATGTCAGCAGTTCTCGTGATAGTGAAGTGCAACTTTGCTACATTTAGGTGAAGGGAAGTAATCTATGTCTTGAATGAGAATAATTCGGGTAATAAAGGAGGACCGGATATACGCATAATCTCACCATACTATCTTGAAAGGATACAGTGCAATTAGGTTCATGACTCTGTTGCCTCATATATAAATTATCGCGCAGTGATTGAAGAGTGCGAGGATCTTGCCATGTATGTCTGCCATCTCCGTCATTACATGGCTACTTGTCTACCTCAGGATGAAGATGTACTAACGCCATTGCAAGAGTCCTCGTAGATGGCAGTGGGAGCAGGAGCTTGAGTGTGTGATTTCGACAAACTGAAAGGTTCAACGGGCAGGTATGTACATCTTTCCAGCCTAGTCTTGACCGTGTTGTCATACAACGAACGAACAAAAGTGCCTTTGGAAGCTTCATGGACATAGAAGAGAGCTGCAGAATGTGAATGTGAATGCAAGTGCATTTTCAGAGTAATTCTCCACCGAAATACTTCCAAGTGTATCCTGCGGACTTTGTCGGACGACACCGTTTAGGTGGACGGGACCGGAAATTCGGCAGAAGGAAGGACCATATTCACTCTTGCCTCTTTCCCAAACCTCACACCTTCTATCTACAGTCCGCACAGCTGGGCACCCAAGGAGTCGAAACTTCTCAGAAATTCGAACTAGCACATGGTCGTTGTTTCAACATTTCCTCTACTTCTTCAAATCTTGACTTCTTCAAACATCATCGACGATTCAATTCATATTTTGCTGAAAGTATCACTTTCCCCGTTGTCTTTATATCCCGCCAATTTAGATATCCTTTCGATCATCCGAACTCTGTATTCTTTGAATCGAGAATCTCGAAGATATCGATATTTGGATGCTGATCGAAGATCGAATTGTTCATTTTGAGCTCCTGATTTTGACGCCGTCGTTATCCAAGTCACCAAGTCGGCGTACTAAGCATTTACCATAGAAGCTGCAACTGTCTGTCCAGTGTGCTGGGCCAGTCTAGTATCGTTGATACATAAGTAGAGAGGTACGTCGAATCGAGTTTATAATGCTTCATGTCCTCTATCTTTCGTTGCTCACCACTTTGCTGTTTCATCGGTCCGAATCTGTCGCCATCTCTGTCTTTTCCTGCCTTTACTATTTCCACCTTGCCGAATTCTGCTGCTCTCCGATTTCTTTTCGCAATAAACCCCCCTAATCTACACGCTCTCACCAACCTCATTCTTCCTCTTCATTCTTCCCTTTGAGAGGTCATCAATGGCGTGTCAGCAAAATCTGATGATAACCAGTCGTGTCTTTGAACTCGCACCAAACGTTAAAGTGAGCTGCCTCTTCAACATCGGAAACACAAATCACCTCGTCAACATCAAATTCACCGTTACCGAGAACTTCGACTCCTTCCGCCCAAGATCTCTGCTCTGCCATTCTCCCATACCGGTCTTCCAGACTTCCAATATCAATCTTCTATCCACCGTACTGATTTTTATTTTTCCGTGTAGCCTCGACAACTACTCAAGGTTATTGAGATCGAACAAAAGGTGCGTGTGAAATCTTCTGCCAACGGCCAACGTAACGAGTCTTCTCGTCTGTGTTTGGAAATTGTTCGAGAAATCTTACCAACCCAGAGCATACGCTCACAACTATGAATTAGATCAAGCACCAGGCATACCAGGAAGAGTGTATGTATCGCATTGATCCAGCAATCCATCTCTAGTTTCTTCTGTGTTTTCTAACAGCCTATGCAGTTCCAGTGTTCCTCAAGCCTCGTGGTCGAGTCTCGCAAGTTCGTACATTTCTCGATACCCGTCCGATACCATTCTCGTCAGAACCTCCCCGATCTTCCCCTTGATACTGATCGCCATTTTAGCCATTATCATCCGAAGTTACCACACTGCGCCTTCAAGCAAAATTCTACAGTGGGTAGGCCCCGCATTTCTTTATCCTGAGAGCTTGCTCTCTCAAGAAAGATGTCGTACTGACATATCATATCTTCACAGTTTCTGCAACCACAGCCTCCATCAAAAACCATGGCTGTTGCAATTCCTGTATGTCATCACTCTCTCTCTCATCCTCATGCTCTGCTAATCTATTATGCTCTCTGGACAGCTTTCGCCTGTCCGTAGTAAGTAACCGCGAGTTTTTATATCTGCCGAAAAACGTCCTGCTGCGCTCTGCGGGAAATTTACCATAAAAGCTGACTTAGCTTGTCGCAGTGCCTCCACCTCGACAGGAAAATATCAACCCCAACCGCAAAAATAGAGTATCTATGACCGCGCTGCTTCGTGAACCAATGAGTGCGCATGACCGAAAAGCTCTCGCATCTACCTACAACTGTGAAGAAGCGGCAGCAGCTCGTTTAAAGCTACTCAAAACCCCTTTCACCGATTTCCGTCCCCAGCCGCTTGACCCTCTTGATGTAAGTCTTTCCGACCTCCCTTCAACGATTGATACATACTAATAGGACCCATAACAGCCAAACTCTGGTGGAAAGGTAATGAACATCTTGACATACTATCGTATTCCCGGACCGGAGCTCGTCAATAAATCTTCTCCCAGTTGCGGTCTCCCTCATTCATGGTCTCAGAAGCATGACCGCTTTATCGCATATTTGGCAACACACGCACCTCTCGTCAATGGCAAAATTCCCTCGCACGAGATGTGCAAACCTCGTTACACAACAGAGGCTATCAGTTCTATGTTACTCGCTCGTTTTCCAGAACTTTCCCGCAGTGTAAGTGGTCGGCTTTTGTGTGCTCGCCGAGGAACATTGCTAATGTTGTGGCTAGCGAATCAAGGTCGATATTATTGAGAGACGTCTTCTTCTCCTTGACTACTGCGAGAACGACTTTTTCCGTGTAGAATATGGCGCTTATGGTGATTTTGAGTGGGGTCAAGGTATTTAGTATATGGTTTTCTTTTCTTTTATATTTGCTTGGTATGTTTGCCGCGGTTCTGATTAAGGTATGTCATGTTCCGAAACACCTGCACGCAGTATGCCATAGCTGACTGGTCATGGAGGATCGTTGTCGTATGCCTATCTGAGCGAGGTTGGCCTCTTTGTCTGTATCTATTGCTTTCGCAAGGTGGTTTAGCAAGGTGGATGATGAGTTAAGATATCATGTCTCACGATAATGTGTTCGCATGAGTTACCCTATGTGGTAGTCTTTACATGGCGATGTTTTTATCACGAAAAATGGTTTTATGTTACTTCATGCCTGTGTGCATTTCTGCACTTGATAGCTGTGGGTAGACTTTGTAGACTCTCACGTGGCGTTTGATCATATCTACAGCTTTCTTCAACTTCTGTTCCTGTGAGTGACTGATTATCATCTCAATGTTTGAGCGTCCGGTGATTTAACAACAACTTCACTTTTGATTCACTGAACGATGTCATAGCAGAGAGAAGAAAGTAAAAGCATGAATTCATTTATCAGCTGTGTACATTTAAACCGACCGCTGCTATACCCATCCTCCCTTGTCATCTCTCCTCTCCCAGTTTATTTTTTATGGTAGCAAAAAGTCTACCCACGCACCCTCAAGATAGTAGTAGAGATGACGACGAAGAAGACGTGAAAGAAGAAAAGAGAAATTGAGTTTACATTGGGTTGGGGAGTTTGGATGATTCTACAAGTGTTTGTTTTTTCCTTTCTTTCTTTTTGTTGGTTCCGCTCGCTCGCTCGCTTCTCCTCAATCTTGCTGCTGCTGCTGCTTGCCCATTTTCCCGGTGCATGCGTGATCCATACAGTACAGTACATACGTCCATGAACTGCATGGAGAAATCGTACGGGAGAAAGGTAAGGGTAAGACGTCGTCTTTCGTGGTCTCGTCATCTTTTCTTAGCTCATGTGCATCGTCGCGTCTCATCTCATCTCGTCTCTCATTGCTCGTTTTTATCCTTTTATCCCAGGACCGCCAAGCCACCCACCCATCCACCCAACCGAACCCCAAGTCCGTCCATCCATCCACCCACCCATCCAAAGAGCCCGCCCATCCTAACCCACCCAATCATCCATCTAAATGCCCACCTCACCCACAATCTTCGCCGCCTCCTTATACGTCCGTAGCAACTTCTCGCACTTCTCCCTCTCCTTCTTGACAGCATCATCCTCATACAGCAGCTCGCCGAACAGATCTTCGCGGTACAACTCGCTGACCAGACGGTTCTGCACGACGTCCTTGGAGTGGTTCACCAGCAGATGCATGACAGCCTTGGGGACCTGGTCGGCTATGCTCTCGCGCACGATGTTGAAGTAGGAGGAGATCAGCGCGCGGATCAGTTCGGTTTCCATGGCTTCGCGGTCAGTGAGCGCGGGTTCGCTGTTATTGCCCTGTTGGGAGTTAGCTTAAGGTAGGGAAAGGAGGGGAAAGAGAGGGTGTCTTACGAATGGTGAATCGTAGGTGTATTCTCTCTGTGCCCGACCAAGTTCATAATCATCTTCACGAGCTTGCTGAGCAGGCGTTCTGTTTACCGCGGGACGGTCTTCCTGCCGCCTAATACTTTGTGCTATGCTTGGCTCGGCACTTTGGCTCACGTGTCTTCCCAAGTTAGGATTCTGTGCCGATGATGCAGAGAGAGGTAAGCCTGCTCCTCCGGGTAGTCCGCCGTCTTTGCCGAAGAAGTAATTTAAGAATGAATCTCGAGTGTTGCCGCCGGCTGCGGTTCCATTAAATCTTGGCGGAGAACCGCCTCTCAACCCGTTCATCGCTGATGCAATACCATTTTCGCGAATTGCCGGGGACATGCTTCGAGTATTCTTGTGGAGGTGTTTTCGATGAGGAAGATTTTCGATCTTGTCACCCCCAGCTTGCGCCTCCTCGTCCTCCGGTGTCTCTGTACCGTTGGTCTCCAGAAGCTCTTTTTGACGTCTGCGCTCCCTTCTCTCTCGTTCTTCTTGTACGAGTCGTTTTCTTTCCTTTTCTTGCTTGTTGGAAACAACATTGCTCATTGCTGCCGCTGCACCAAGGAAATTAGGATGGTTGGTGTTGATGTAAGCCCTTTGAATTGAAATGAGAGATTCCACGTATTGAGACGCTGGGCCTAGACGTTCCCGCAACAAATCGGAAACGACCTCGATGAGTTTCGTTTGCAGTCGAGGGAATCTTGTGAGCTCGGTGGAGCCACAGGTGTGGCAGATCTTGATAAGCTCTTCGTAAACAAGCTCTACACATCTTTGACTCGGAACCTCTAGCAGCTTGATTTGTGGCTTTACCAAAAGATCGAATGCGAGCTCAGGAACGAAAAGACTTGGCCGGGGACCAGTGGAGTTTCGGATGGCTGTTCGAATGTCTAGAGCAGATAGGTTTGTTGTCGGATCGATGGTCTCTAAGGAGTTTCCAAACACGGAATTGAAAATGTAGTATATCCTAGCACCACCGCAGAGTTCCTTCGTCGAGATTTCGGTAGAGGTACCATCGATGGATGAGATGAATGAAGACGCAAATCTAGTCATTAGTTGCAAAATCAAGGCGCCTTTGTGCTCCTTGCCACTGAAGTGCATATCGCCGTAGCTAGCAAGTTCCTGTTGTGTTTGTCCCATCAATGTGTTCAGTCGGGCCTTGATGTCTGGTAGACGCTCTCTGATATGTGCCATTAAAGTTGTGTTGAGGCTTTTTGCGAGGAATTGGGTTCCGCATCGGTTCGCCATATTCCTATACGCAGGGTGATGTCTGAAGAAGTCCGCTTCCGACTTCAAAGCCTCCGAGAGCGATTTGTTACCCTGGATATCTTGTTGGGATCGGTTCACAACACCAATGAAGCCCAACTTCAACGGGTAAACTCTTCCTGAAAGAATATCCAAAGCGTTTGTGCCATGATCCATGAGATCTATCTTCGTAAGTACACCAATAGTTCTTCGCCCGAGAGGATCGACATGTCGGGCAAGCTTCAGAGCCTCTGAATTCACAATATCAACATTAGCTGGAGACACTGCTAGGATGATACTGTTTGGTTTCGCAATATACTCCGAAATGAGATTCCGTGTCTGTTTTTCGATATCTGTGGGTTGATCTCCGATAGGAACCTACAAACGATCAGAACTTCAGTCCAGCTGAATCCAGAAGTAGAGAACATACCTTTGTCAGGCCCGGCAAATCCACCAAAGTTAAGCTAAGAACATGCGGCGAATATATCTTCAAGTTTATGGGTGACCTGTTGATCCCTTTGTTATTCCCCGCTATTCTCGCCGTCTCGTTCTCGATTTCTCTCTTCACATCCGAGAACTCTGTGAATCTTCGATTGGGGATGTGGTGGAACTCAGCCCATTCAGGCTCGGTGGCCACGCTGGCTGCTGTGTGCGCTTCGGGTGCATCTTCGTCTTCTGATGGGACGTTGATAAGTTGAAGAATGAGGGGTCTGCGGGTAACGATGCCACTGCCACGAGGAAGGAAATCTCGACCGACGATGTTCTCGAGTACGGACGATTTTCCGGATGATTGCGAACCCACGACGACCTAGAGGTTTATGTATCAGTGCCACGTTTGTGCAAACGGTCAAGGAGGGGAAAACCATACAATCTGTGGAAGATCCAAGCTATCGTTGCCAATAGTATTGAAAACAAGATCTTGCAGCTTGTTTACTATCCCAAGCAGATCCTCACCGAGAGAAGCCATTGTGTTGTTGCTGGGCGAGACCAAGATGTATCGGGAGAGAGGGGAAAGTTGTGGAGGATGGCTTTTTGAGAGTCGCGTTGATGTTGACGATCACAAGACGGTGATATTTCAATGTACAGACCACGCTCTGACAGTATGGCGCGTGATGAATGTCTAGAATAAGGATTTAAAGGAGGCTTTCCGGATTTCAAAGAACCCAGTAGCAAAGATCTTCGTAGCTACTTGTGGAGAGAGGTGTAGATTTTATTTACGATTCCCTCATTCAATAATTTACCAAGGCAATGCGAAAATCGCTACTGCATTTCCGAGCCACGAGCCACATGTGGCGCAAAAAAATGAGGTACATTTTCTTGTAGCACGGCACCGCAGAGGAGCACACCCTCTTTTACCCACTACGTATGTGGTTCCGATTGCATGTCAGTGCCTCGCACCATATCGGTGAGATTTTCGATGATCTTTCTAGAATATGTGAAGAGAGGTCTAAGGTTACAAAGCGTACACAATCCACCTCATAATTATGTTCCCTCAGGTTATTTCAATGTTTCCCTCGTGTTCATTCATTCCTACATTCGTAGTCGCTGTGCCCGTCTCCTTCCCTTTTTTCTTTCTGAGACCAAAGATCAAAATTTCTCATGCTTTGCTGTACTTCGATGCATACCCTTGAAGCGTATCGATAGTCGATCCAATACCGTTGAACCAGCGGATGGCATTCCCCATCTGTTGTTGGCATCGAGTTCCACTTCATCACCCAGAACCCTGTGCGGGTACCTTAGGGTTCTGTACGAGGTATAAAGCGTATAGCACGAAGTACATGCCGGTGACTTCGCATAAAAGCCTGCGATAAGAGTGGTGGAGCGCTATCTTACTTGCCGTCATGACCACCATCTTTTGCTCGATTTGTTGTTCTCAGGCTACAAACCGCTGGAGAGTTAAGGCACCCTCTGCTCGGTGTGGGAATCTAGTCTTTTCTGATGTTTCAGAAGACCACAGGTGGGATGGTGGGATGTCAACCAGAACCAGCTCTTGATCTGTGCAACACTACTGTACAGTAGCAGCATTTTGCAAAAATTCTGCTGCGATGGTTCATTCTTCAATCCCAGGAAAAGGCGATGAGCCTGGTGAACATGACAAAAGTATGGATACGTCCATCCAGTGTCGTAATATCCAAATCGACCCATATCCTACAACGCCGTCTCATACATTCATAGAGCCATATACAATTATCCCATTAGTCCTCATCCATTTCCATTAACCTTGCCTCGCCCAGCTCCCGAATCTTTTCTCCCAAAATAGCCCTCTCGTACTTGTCGGCGATTTTCCCCGCTGCTTCTATCATCCTTCCAGTTCTATCCCTCATCAACTGTACCATTTCTAGTGCTCTCATGCCCCTATCCTCGCCTTCAATACATTCAGCCATCATCATCTTGAGTAATGTTTTGTCGATCTCGACTTCCATCATAGCCAATTCCGTGCGCTCAGTATGCGTACTTGCAGTAGATTTAACAAGATCCGACTTCAGCGTCGAAAGAATGCTCTTAAGCACAAATTCGCCCTCTAGTTTCTTCATCTCATCTCCACCCTCATCATCGGAGTCGTCATCTTTGGTGTCTGGTTTGGATTTTGACGAGATGGGTATTTGGAAGTCGAATTCGCTAAGTAACGGACGAGGGAAATATGGATATTTGTCTCCGCCTTTGAGAATGATGCAGTGGAATTTATTGTCAGCCACAGCGACGGGGAAGTAAGTTTCTGATTTCCGTCCGCTGGCAAGACGCGAGAGGAGCTTCGTGTCCAGGAGTGGTACCCAGGTTGCTTGTGAGGGCTCACGCCAGTGCAAGAGGGTCAATAGAGTTCCCGTGGAGTCGTATATACACGGATCCTAGAATATGATAATTAGCACAGCACATCAGAAAGTGTGTCGAATAATGACTTACCCCATTATCAGAGAAGAATACGCTCTTCAGCGTTTCGCCGTCTGGGAGAGCTACAACGTCCTCACTTTGACAAATCTCATCTCTCTTGATATTATGGATAGTGTATAACAGTTTTGTATTGCCATCGGCACCTACAGGGCCATTACCGAGAGTCAGGACATAGTCTCGCCAACTTGCACAAGTTACCGTGGGACTACTCTTCTGCCTGTATACTCTGTAAGGTATGCCAAAGAGAGTATATATTCGAATGTAGTTGGCGGTAGTGGTTACAGTGACGAATGAGTCGCTGAGAGAGATAGCGGTCACCTCCTCGCCCTTGGGTAACTCTGTTAACCATTCCACACGATTAGTCCAAGTCTCATGTGGACGATAGAATATGGTTGCAGGACGTTCAGCGCTTGAAGGACAAGAAAACAGGGCACCATTCTCCGTAAGACAAGCTTTGTCATAGAGTAATGGATCGGTGAACTTCCAATCGCGATATGTCTCTCGATCGTAGAACTCAGCTGTCACAACATTGTAATCTCCTTGATCAATCGTCCATATAAATCCGATGAGATTCAGACACAAGTACTTCCTGTCTCCACGCCATGGGGTGCTACCAGGTTGGAACGATTCGTGGTATTGTGGTTCCCACGTCTGTGCTCGTCTCTTGCTCACGGCATAAGGGTCGACATCTTCTCCAGGCCTTTTTCCGTTGCCATTTAGGCCAAGTGCATAGCCTGCGCCGTCATCATCGACAACGAAATCATCTTCATCTCCCATTATAGATCCGAGAATATCATCTAAACTGTCAGGGGTACCACGTCGTACCCCACGGACAGGGATGTCCTTTGAACCATTTGCTCCAGGCCGCCGAGCATTGTTCGAGATTTCTGATAATGGATCGTGGATGAATGGTGCTGGTTGTCGTTCTAACTTGATCAAATGAGCGTGTTCCTCTGGAACAATGTCTTGGAAGATGTACACCTCTCCGTCAGAATTGGTGAAGGAGAGTAGGTTGTTGGCTGGATGCCACGCCAAGTCCATCACATTGGCATGGTCATAACTGGCAATTATTTTTTGTGTTTTCGTCTCCCAAAGTAGAATCTTCTTGTCCTTGCCAGCCGATGCGAGAATCGCACCATTTGGCGACCATGCCAACGCTGTAATATCTCCCGTATGTCCGTTCGCAAATACTCGTTGCTTCTCCCAGTCATTCCGTGACATGACTTGAATATCCCTTGTAGCAGTTGGCGCCGCAAATGCTCTGCCATCAGGATGCCATACGACCTTGGAGCTTATTTCCTCGTCCGTGTCAACAGCTCGAATCAAGCCGTCAATTTTCCTCACAAGTTCGGGGTCGTCGTTTGCCAGCGAGTAAACATATACCACGCCATCAGTACAGGAAAGGGTAATGTATTTGTTCCCCGGATCGAAGGACAGGTGTTTCACAGGTTTCTGTTGCTCCCTCAAGTACATCATATGGTTGACTTCGTTCGTGTTTACAATCTTCACCGTGAGCTCATCACTCGCAACCGCACACCATTGACCATTGGGAGAGATCGCAACATCTCGAACTGGTAGCGAACAGCGCATGAGGAATTTGTCGAAGGACATCGTATCGAGGGAGTATTTGCTAACGGTCCCATCTTCAGAACCGGCAACGAAAAAGTCGTTCTTATTGAAATATTAGTACTATTAATTTCTTGAGATGTTCGGACATACTGTAGCATCAACTCCCAAATTCTGCTCCTGGCAATCATCAATATTTGTGGGCTCGCCATCAGATCCAGTCTTGTAAACTCGTGTGGTGTTATTCGAGCCCACCGTAACCAATTTCGTGCCATCTGGAGTGTAGGTAAGGTAGGTAGGTCCTGAAGTATGTGCTGGTCGTGGTCGCAGACGGATCTGGGTCGTGGTAGCCATGGCTATCTTTTGTCGTTGGCAGCAGGGCTATTCAGAGCATTTGTGGTTGAGAAATTTAGAATGTTCAGAGGTGGACGCGACTTTGTGAGGAGATCGCGTACGACCGCGACTTCCACTTTACACGTTAACACCCTGTAAATTTAGGCGGGTGGAATTACAAGATGCCTGTCGCTGCCTGTGCACCCAAAAACCCCCACTATAAAATCAGATTAATTCTTGGGCAAAGCACAATTCCTGATATTAAAACTTCATACGGAAGTATTATTTTAAACATGTCTAGATCAACGGATCCAGGCCATTTCTTCCAAACCGATGCTTCGGAATCTACGCGCGCCCGTAGAGCTGCAAAGTCTGGCAACAAAAATGGGAATCCTATCGTTCTCCAGTCCAAGATCTTAAACCTTGTACTCGATCCATTTTCTTCAGAATGCGTTTACGTGGCCGAAAGCGCTGGTTGCGTGCGGAAGGTGAACCTCGAAGTAGGTCCGGGATGAAGTAGCATTCTATGGAGGGCCATCTAACGGCATATTCTTAGACTAAAGACTGGAAAACGGTTTACAGAGGTCCTACCGCGCCAGTTACCTCAGTAGCTATCGGCGGCCATGCTGGCCAGACCGTGTTCGCCGGTTGTTGGGACAAGTTGATCTGGAGTTGGGACCGGGAAAGCAAAGCCCCGGGTAAAAAGTTCAAGGGCCATTCTGATTTTGTGAAAGCCATTGTCTGTGCAAAAATCGGAGGCAAGGATGTGAGATTTTCCAGTGCTCTCATGACATACCGTATCTGACCTCTCAAGTGCTTGATATCAGGTGGTGCTGACGCAAAAATAATGATTTGGGACACTGCAACTGGGGAGCGTTTGCATACGTTGCGCGATAGCAATGATAGCATGATGGCTGTGCAAGACCTTACTTTGGATCCAGACGACTCAACAGATTCTGAAGTCGTTCTCGTCTCCTCCAGCAGTGATCCTCAAATCAGGAGATGGCGAATCAGTCTAACATCCGCCTCTCAAATAATTAATGCCAATGACGCGGCTGCGTCGCAGGGCAAGCTGGCTCGAGATACAATCCAGGAGCACGAAACCAGCGTCTACAAGGTCATTTTTGCTGGTGACGAAGAGACAGATCTGTGGACTGCTAGCGCAGACGGGACAGCAAAATGTTTATCCCGAGCCAAGAATTGGAGTACGGAAGAGACTTACGAACACGGGGATTATGTTAGGGCTATAGGAGTCACTGACGCTTGGGTGATTACCGCGGGCAGGGATGAAGATGTAAAGATTTGGGACAAGGCCACTGGAAAATTATGGCATGTCTATGATGGTCACTTTGAGGAAGTCACCGCTCTGGTTGTTTCACAGGATCAGAAGCGGGTTATAAGTGTGAGCATCGATTGTACGTTGAGAATATGGGAGCTCGGCAAGCCAGAACTTGAGAAGGCACGGAAAGAGAGCGAAGAAAAGGCTAAGGGTGTTGTAAAGGAGGTGAAGGTTGAGCCTAAGAAGGGCCTCTTGACTGCAGAAGAAGAAGCCGAGTTGGCTGAGCTGATGGATACGGATGAAGAATAACGAAGAACCTTTCTATTGCGGAGATTCTCACGAATATCATACTACTTTCTATGCAAGGTTCCGTTCCTTCGAGCAAGACTGTGGTCCGTGGTTTTACCACGTGTTGGTACTTACGCAAATCAAGGTCACACGCGTTTAATGAAGAAAAACGGTTGCATGAGGACTTGCTCAAAGCAGCAAGATTGGGATCGGAGAATTCAGGTGACTCCAGTGGACGTTTCATGTCTGGGATCTTCCTAAGTTCATTTCTAGAGCACGATGATAGCAGCTAATTTGTTCACGAAGGACAAGTCCCTGGCCATATGAGCTACCGTTCGTACCAAGACATATCTGAGACTTTGCAGTTTATTTAAAGGCCTTTTATTAGGGAAAGCCATCATTGCATAATAAGACGGAGCTTTTCCTTGAGAATTGAGAACTCTGAGAAATGAACTTCACCCGCCTCTACTTTTTTTTACATCTTCATTCCACGGTGACAGATACACGTCAATACTTGCCGTATTCCTTTTGGACCTGCATCGATATATGCAGCCACACAGACAAGATTGGAGCATCGGACATTATGGTTGAGGCTCGTCGAGCGCCGTACTACCGTAGTAGCACACTGCTACATGTACCGGGCTCCACGTGAAATTCAATAAAAGATGGTTGTTTGATCCAAAGTCAAAATATTACCACAAAAGACTGAGCTTTCTGGTTGAAAATCGGGAACGATACAGTTAAACAGGGACTCGCCTGTCAAGTGAACAATCCATAGAGTCAGCATTTAGGCCAACCTTATGAGTTGTTCGCCAATCCCACGTATGGGAGACTCTTGATTTGAAGAGGCGCCTACAGACACATCCCGCATGTCTCAGTAACCTATGATGTGAATATGAAATGTGATGAATGATGAATTACTCTTGGTCATCATTTTGGTTTTTGCCACAGGAATTTCTTGAAGTGGTTTGTCTCAGCTAGAATTGTGGTCCCAGCCGCCGCGGCCAAGGAACTTCCAGTATTTCGTACGTCCGTATACAAGACTCCATCCAAGAGGGGGAAATAGCCCAGCCCGCTTGTTCGTCCCAACTGGTGCCAACTGGTCCCAGCTAGGAAGATATTTTAGCCCAGAGCTAGCGCAGCTAACCGACATCCCGAACCTCTTCGATGTTTTCCCTCATTCCCTCATTGGCTCCATGAGGTAATGTACTTGGCCAGTGGTGTGTCCTTCCTACGCTTTACTTTTGCCAATTGAAACCTTGAAACCCAATCTGCAATCCAGGATGGAAATCTGCGTGAGAAATGCGCGCCATCACTTGGTACACGCTCATGTACGCCATCGTACACCGATTTGTTAGTCACTTTGCAGGTGAGGATGGTCGCTTCTTCTTCTTCTTCCGAATGGAGTTGAAGCTTTGAGTTCTGACTACAGAAAGCACTTCCCTACCTGATGTATCTTCCAACCACCCATTTCATTTCCAGTTCTTGCATCCTAGAATAATTCCCTAATACTTTCCTTCAATTTTGTTCCACGGTTCATCACGATATCGCCATATCACAAGTCTGGCAGTCCTACCGTGATTCGTTTTTCTATTTCGTCATCTGTTTGGGGGACCGGGTCGGCAGAAAGGAAGCAGCGCAAATGCGCCAGTGCATGACTTGAGAATGGCTTCAACTTTGCCCAATCTTCAAGATGCTGGGAAATTGGTTGCCTTGGAAGGAAATACCAGAACAATCTCAGAACAATTGCGTCTCCTCCCACAATCGCATATGGTTATGGTTATTGCGCCAATCGATAACTATATATCAACGTCGCAGCCGGCCCAGGAATTCGATGCCCGGTCTTTCGTGCGCGACGTCTACGTCGCATTCGATAAACGCAACCGAAAAGCACGGTCTTTCCTTCAATCTTCTCCGCAATCGAAAGTGGTGTTCCTAAACGGCGGTAGTGTTAGCGCACGGGCAATATGTATTGCAAAAATATCGGAGCATCTCACAGATGGGGACGATGAGAAGGCCGAGGCCGTCTTTTATGACATCGTCAAGGATGGTGTGCAGGGGCTCTTCACTAACAGGGACAAACCGAGGCCAGCAGCCTTACCAGATTCAGCCGTTCATATGCATCGCGATATACCTACTATCAAGACAGTACCACAGTTGGACTTACGGAGTGTCAAGAGCGCCATCAGTATGGGATATAGTGTTGATCTTTCGCCAGAGTCTTGCTTTGGACCATTTGGAGTGGACCGAAATCTTAGCATAAGAAGCAAACCAAGAAGCAGTCTTCAAAATGTACCAGGAGAGATGCGCACAATCACACCGGATCCTGCCGCTTGGGCTTTCCAGCAAGGTAATGAGATTGTTACCACCGTGGTGACTTTGCCGGATCGATCGAGCAGTCAAGGATATAGTGGCACATTCGGTCCTCAAACGTCAAGCAAGTCTCTCCCACAACCTCTTACATTACCAGCTAGCCGATATTCGTTGAGCCAAGGTATGGGTGATGACGATGACGCTGACGATGAAGATGACGACTTTGTTGATGATGGAGCCTTCCTTCAGGCGCCTCAGCACAGTGAAGTTGTCTATGGAGAGGCATGTGTGATAGATATGCAATCCGCTTCTCCACGTTCAGGGATTTTTTTAAGGCGAACATCATCGACCGGGAAATTATATTCTGACTTTGGAGACGAAACTCGAAGTCTAAGAACCATCAGGCATTCTGTATCTGCTCAGAATCTCCGAGACTCTTCTCAACAATTGACCAGGAAATCTCCGCGCGACTCTACTTTCGAGCTTGTACCAAAAGCAACCTTTGTGAAAGCGTCTCAAACGACTATTAAGAGATCCTCGCCTTCTTCAATATTAAATAGCCCTGTGCGCTTGAGACGCATGTCGCGATATGCCAACCGCACAGATATTAATGAAGATGGACAACATACTCATTTAACGGAGGCGGTATTTGATATCGTTGAAGATCTTGTCATACATTTCACAGACAATTCACCTGAAGAGATATCTCGCTCTATTACGCTATATAAGAATGGCCAATTTCCAATCATCCCTTTTGCTTCCCCTCGGTCTCTACCCACACCACCGCGCACAGCACAAGCTGATGAGTTTCATTTCCAAGGAAAGATCGACGCCGACCCTTTCTATTTGAGCGAAGTACCTGTTTTGGAGGACCTGAAAAGACGGGCGGAATTAGCGAAGAAGCTTGTGCCCCTTACTTCGGAACACGAAGACCCGCCTACGCCTACATTGACACCTACAGTTGCTTCTAGGTTAACTCAAAAATTTTATGAATTCTCAGCGTCAGACAGCAATATA
Source organism: Rutstroemia sp. NJR-2017a WRK4 (assembly GCA_002946385.1). Taxonomy (NCBI): domain Eukaryota; kingdom Fungi; phylum Ascomycota; class Leotiomycetes; order Helotiales; family Rutstroemiaceae; genus Rutstroemia; species Rutstroemia sp. NJR-2017a WRK4. The sequence continues at coordinate 114,178 of NJPR01000010.1, read as the reverse complement.
CCCGTTGATATTCAGGACGAATTTCGGTTGTTCCTGACCACACATCTTGTTGAAGAGTCCAGAGAGTTAGACGAATTCAGAAGCTTGCTGATGCCTGGCTTGGGCGAATTTTGGAAGCCCATGTTTAGGAATAGGGACACTATTGGCGATTATGATGCGCTTTTAGACCAAATAGTTGCTGTGGGCTGTGAGAAGAGTATTGATGATGCGTTCTTTGCTCAAGTTGTGGAAGGGATGGAGAAAGTTGGTTCAAAGAGAGGAAGCTCGAGTCGGAGCGGACGACTCGATTTAAGGTATTTCGTCTTATTTCCAGTGTAAAGTTCCTGAACTTTACTAACATTGACAGATATCTAACAACACTTGCTATGCAAGGTTTCATGGCTCAACCATCTGCTATACGGAGAGATCTAGATCCACTAACTGACGAGAGACTGCTCGCCAGCCTCATCCTTCCGCATCTGGAAATATATCTAGCAACCACCGAAGCCGTTCGTTTTCTCGTCCTTACCTTTCGGCACGACCAGATTGCATTAGTGCTCGCTATGCGTAATCTGCTTGGTTCAGATATTTTCAAAGTGGCTGGCGTTTTGGATACCTTTTCCTCAGATCCTCCTGCATTCGCGCAACTCCCTCGCAGATCCGCCCACCTTTCAATGGAGACTATTGCGAGTAGTGCACAGTCGAAGCGATCCCCTCTATATTTCCCTTCCAATACCACATTCGAAACATTCGAGTCGCCTCATCCTCCATCTCCCCCCTCGTCCTTCTCTGAAGCCGACTACCATCTTCCATACCCGGCATCTACATCCGAGATTCAAAAGTTCCTCCTATTAATTCGCAAAAATGTAGCCATCCGATCACAATGGTACATCACAGACTCTAGCACCTTGCCACCTCTCCTCTCCCCACGAAACGAAGCATACATCACCGAAGACGACATACCCTCGGCGCCTGACGATGAAGACATCGACCACTCTAACCTTCACCCATTATTCCGACCTTCATACTCCACAACAAACTCTCTCCCCGTCTCACTCGACCTACAACACTTCCCCTCGCCACCCGCACCCCCTCCTCACCGCTCCAGCTCTCTCCCACTCCACGCCCAACCTCCCCTTCCCCTCCACGCCACCTCCTCCTACATCTCCACCTCTTCCTACCCCGACTCCGCCACCTCTCCCCCGCAACAACTCCCTCCTACTCCCCACTACGACCAACAAACATACCAAACACTCTCCAACAGCACCGACGACCGCGAACCGGATTTCTCGTTCGAGAGGAATATTGAAAGCTATGGCGATCGAAATACAGAAAAAGAAAGAGAAGGAAAGAAAAAGAAGAGATTGACGCTAGTGGATGATGATAGCGACGAGATGTTGATGGCGGAGATGGATAGCGATGATGATGCGTATGATCGGATGGTTATGGGGAGACATGGTTGTTCGAGCTTGATGCTGCCGAGGGTTAGGGGGGCGGGAATGGGCAGGAGGGGTAATAGTCGGAAGGCGTTGAAGTGGTTGGGGTTGGCGTGATGAGGAGGGTGAAGTGGTCTAGGGTTCGTTTGATTTGCTTTTTTGGAATTTGGATTTCTTTTCGGGACGGTTGGCTGGGTAAATAGCAGAATTGGGATTCGGTTCAGGGCTCCGGATTAGATGGGATGGGGATATGGAAAAGGACGGGGTGTTGGGATTGATTAGTGATGGATGGACGATTGGAGTTTTATTTGGTTTTCAAGTGGGCTGTGTGGGTGCGAATGAATTGGTTGATCGCATATATCTATCTACAGTAATCTATTCCAGTCTTGTTACGCTACCAGCTGGACTTAGTTTATCATAAGCTGGTGAGTAGGCGAGAGGAGTAATCTTAGATGTATCTAACTACCCATCTATCCATATATCTGTAGGTATATCTATCTATGCATATGAAATGTTTCACAGTCTGTCACATCACATAACATCGCCCTCCTACTCAGTATCCTCCCTCCACTGCACACCTCTACTTTCAAGTCCTCACCTGCAGTTCAGAGCAGATACTATCTATCTATCTATCCATCCCCCAGCGCAAACCCACTTCCTAATCCTCACTCACTTTCTCCCAGTCAACTTCCCATCCAGAACTTATATTCAACACAATGCAATCAATCAATCCAATTACACAATAATATAAATCGATATAATATGATATCGTACATACACTAAACACACACACATACTACATACCCCCAACCCAACTACCTCTCCCATCCTACCATGCTATCTATACTATCTACTAACTGCTATAAACCAAGCCAAACCTTACCAAACCAGACTGAACCAACCACTCATCAAACCCTCGCATAGTAACCAACCACAGTACCTCCCTCCCTCCCTTCCCCCCAGTCATCATAACAACAAATATCCCCCTCCCCAAACGCCAAACTGAATACTCAGAGAAGACACCATGTACCAAGAGAAAAGAAGAAGCAAAAAACGCCGAATATAGTTCGATTCTTTCCATTCCCTTTCCCTTCCCTGCTGTGCACAACAAGAATTCTTTCCAGCAAACCAAAGCCGATCAAAACACCAAACTTGAAGACCATACTCGCGAAATCGAAATCGAAATGAATAGATAACCTTCCCAGAACAGAACCGATTTTATCTTTATCCATTTTTCTTTTCTGCACCAAATAAAAAAGAAGTAGAAGATGATGAAGAAATGTGTGAAAGAAATATAAAAAAGAGGGATCATTGTAGCGAGGTTGAAAATCCCAACATCCGCTAAACCAACAAGCCCACCTAGCCGCCTAGTCATGCTCCTCAAGCAACCGTAGGCGTAGCCTCGCTTCCAAAACCAGGATATGCGATCTTAGTATCCCCATTAACAGTCGGCATCACCAGCTGCGGCCTCTTATCCTCCTCTCCCGCATCGCGCCCTGCATTCCCCATCTCCATTCCCATCCCCACTTTCTCATCATGATCCCTCTTCTCCTCCGTTGCCTGCTCCCTCTCCTCCCTTTTCTTCCGTCCCAATTTCTCGCACCACTCCTCCGCGCTAACGATCGTGCCATCCAAGACGCCGGAGACCTGCGCCATCATATCGAGGCCCTCCTTTGCTAAAACCATAACCCGCTTCGCACCCTCCTTAACCTCATTATCGCCATCACCTTCTCCATTCTGGGCCGTCCCCCCAGCCGAGAAGGAGATCGAGCTTGCGATACGGAAACGCTGAGGTAGCGACGTGAGATGCTTGCGCACGAGATCTCTCGCGTTTTCCGGAAGTGCACCACCCGCGTATTTGGAGACGATATCGACGACCTCCTTGAGAGTTTTCAAGACGTCTTTTTTCAGTTCCGCGATTTTGGCGTGCAGAGCTGAGCGTTCCTCGTCGGTGTGGAGGACCATCTGTTTTTGGTTTTCCCTGCTTTCCTCCGAATGAGGCTTGTCGGTAATGGTGCCCGAATGATCATATTGCTCTAGAACTGATTTCAGTGCGGCGATTACTTTCCCGATGTGTTCGTTAGCCCAGCGGAGCCAGCTGAGACAGTATTTTAGACTGCGGAGAGACTCTTCTGACATGGCGACGCTAAGACCAGAGGTGGAGAGGACAAGACGGGATTGCCATGAACTCCCAGGTGATGCAGAATCTTCCGGTCGTTGATTGGTAGGTATCAATGCTTGTGAAGCTTCGTAGCTGGGACTGCGATAATCATCATATGCTGGAAGACTATCCGAGGTTGATGCTTGACTCGGACGGCGTTGGTGTGGTGGGTAGTACTGATTGTCATATTGTGTGGTTTGATTTTCTATATCAGATGAAGAGGAGGTATTGACTTTCCGACGCTTGTGTGAGGGAGAATCAGAATCATTCTCCGAGGGACCATGGTGACTTGGCCGTCGGCCACCGAGAAACCAACGAACCCCGCCTTCCACACCAGTGATGCGACCAACTGACCCAACGGTGTTGAGCACCGGTGTAAATCGTCTTTCCACATACTCAGCACTAGATTTGAAGCGTGGACTATAATTTTTAGAGGCCGAATATGCGGACAACGAACCGCCTATGGCGGTACTAATGAGCGGATGGGATGTAGTAAAGAGAGAAAGGAGGGGTTCCGGCTGTGCAGAATTCCGCTGTTGAAATCTGGGAGAATTGGAAGAATTAGGCGCGTAATGATGCTGAGGAGATTGTATGAAATCTATCCAAAAATTGTCAGTGTAAGCCCTGTGAAAAATCTGCGCGACACAAACCTGCACGGAGATCCCCCAATGCTTCCGCAGCAATGCGAACATCTGGATCATCTATAGATACAACACTTCCACCACGTCTTGCTCTGCTCTCCGATATGTCTAGGTCCATTCCGCTCGGCGAATCTGTACTTCTCGTCGTTGTTGTTTTTGGGGAGAGTTGCGCGGGACCAGGCTGGTAATACGCAGTCAGAGGGTTTGAGGACGGCCATGAGAATTGAGCTTCGGCGGCTGTTTCTTGACGATATCTGGGGTCTGCAGATACAGCAGATGGAGGAGGTAGCACTCGCTCATGATGAATTGGTGGTGGATCTGCCGTGGGTACGGAAGGTAAATTTATAGATTCAGGGTCGTGAGATTGTGCGTAGGATGGGGGGCACTCTTCTAACATGTGATCGTGCTCCATTTCGAAATCAAACGCCGACGAGTATGCAGATGTGATTGGAAATTGCTGTCGGTAATGCTATCGTGTATTGGATGATGGTAACGAGATGACGCCTGAATCTAGCAGCATTTGTGGAAGATATTCGTGGTCATGCTGGTTGAGAATATGAGGATTCGGTATATATTTTTTTTTTGGCTTGTGAGACAAGAGTACAAGAGCAGGGTCAATGTTTGGTGCTTTGGAAAGGAAGTCCGAATGTGAAAAGAAAGATGAATTGAGCCTTATTCGGGACGTTCAGTTATGTAAGAAAGATTCGAGTATCTTTTCCCCTTGCCGATGCTTGTCTGCGGACGGTTTTATCACATGGCGCAAATACAATGACAGGAAGATCTACTCGATGGGATGGGATGGGATGGGATGATGCAAGTGAAAGGCTTCACAGTGCGTGCAGTGACAGATGATCACATGCGATGGTCTCCGCCTTCTCATTGGACTCGGCTGAATAGTCATCTTGGAGGTAGCCGAATCAAACTTGGAGGTCGCTGTAGATATTTATTTGCTTTGCCAGCAATCTGGAATCTGGAATCTGGAATCTGGATGCATGCAGTTGGGACAGCAGAGCAACAATTGCGGGCAGATGTTCTCGACCGTGAGGATTCTTGTGTTGTTCAAAGTGACTGAAGACTATGAAGACTATATATAAAGACTGAATGGGGAGAGGAATGGAAGGAATATGTCCCGCATTCCCTTACCCGTGATATCACATGGAATCGGAGGCATGCATCCGACCACCTCAGCTATCAAAAGATTTCACATGGAGGGGAGAATGGTAACAGGAAGTTAATTGGAGGGTAAAGAGGGTAACCGTTGCGAGGCACCCTCAATCGTCTTCTTTCATACTGCAGGTTTGTATGGTCCCTCTGACGCCGCCCAAGCAACCTATTTTCATCAAACGAATTTGAATCCAATGCTCGGCCAGCTCTTATGGTACCGTTGGTATTGGTCTCCGCGCCGCGAAATCGCTAACTACATCAATGGGAAACAAAGTAAGTACTGACAGAATGCCAATACAAGTTATGTCTATGTGTTTGAGTTGCACTGTCTAAAAGGGCGCGTTGAAGAAAAGAAGAAGAAAAGAGCAAAGAACTTTTCCCACGAAGACTTTTAAACGGCCGAAGCTTTTTTCATTTTACGCTAGTCCCCTCTGGGTCTAGGAAGATTTCTTGGATTCAACTTGGGACCTGGAGTGAGATCTATCAGAAGGGAAAGCTTAAGCTTGACGTGGGGCCATTAGACAACATAGGGACAATCAACCAATTCTCCGATACATATTTACCATTTACCCAGCCCAACTGTGAACGAGGCGAGAGTGCTGCGAATGATATAAAACTCCGTTGGAAAATAATACCCGCCTGCTTGGCACAACATCTGCTCTGCCCTGAGCCATCAATCCGCATCTCTCTTTGACTATCTGGCAATATGGCATCTGCTGTCTTCTTCCTCGACTTGAAGGGCAAGGTAAACTTCTCGTTTGCATACCGGCATTGCACAATGTTGACGCATTATTACAGACCCTTCTTGCGCGGAATTATAGAGGAGACATTCCTATGTCAGCGGTGGAGAAGTTTCCCATACTATTAAGTGAGGCAGAAGAAGAGAGTTCTGCAGTGCCACCATGTTTCTCAGACGAGGGAATCAACGTATATCTTCATTCCCTCTATGCGCATAGGTATCTTCTGACTTCTTGAAAGTATCTCTATATCCGCCACAACAATCTGTACCTCCTCGCCCTCACAAAGCGCAACACGAATGCCGCCGAAATCCTCCTTTTCCTCCACAAAATAGTCGAAGTCTTCACCGAATACTTCAAAGAACTCGAAGAAGAATCTATCCGCGATAACTTTGTCATTATCTACGAACTCCTCGACGAGATGATGGACTTTGGTTACCCACAAACCACCGAATCTAAAATCCTCCAAGAGTATATTACACAAGAATCACATAAATTAGAAGTCCAAGCCCGTCCACCGATAGCCGTCACAAATGCCGTGTCATGGAGATCAGAAGGAATTCGATACAGGAAAAACGAAGTCTTCTTGGACGTAGTGGAGTCTCTCAATCTCCTGGTATCATCCAACGGCAACGTTTTGCGATCCGAGATTCTGGGTGCCATCAAGATGAAGTGCTACCTGTCAGGTATGCCCGAACTCCGACTCGGTCTCAACGACAAAGTAATGTTCGAAACCACCGGGCGTGCCACTCGCGGCAAAGCCATCGAAATGGAAGATGTCAAATTCCACCAATGTGTCCGACTCTCACGCTTCGAGAACGACCGAACCATCTCCTTTATCCCCCCCGACGGAGAATTCGAACTAATGTCCTACCGCCTCAACACCCAAGTCAAGCCGCTGATCTGGGTCGAATGCATCGTGGAATCGCACTCAGGCTCCCGCATCGAATACATGCTCAAAGCCAAAGCGCAATTCAAACGCCGCAGCACGGCCAACAACGTCGAGATCTCGGTCCCCGTCCCCGAAGACGCGGACACGCCGCGTTTCCGCACAAACATCGGATCCGTGCACTACGCGCCGGAGAAATCGGCCATCGTGTGGAAGATCAAGCAGTTTGGTGGGAGCAAAGAGTTCTTGATGCGCGCGGAACTGGGTCTGCCGAGTGTGAAGGGCGATGATGAACATGGTGGTGGCATGACGGGTGGGTTTGGTGGGAGTATGGGTGGGGTGGGCGGAAAGGGGGCGAAGAGACCGATTAGTGTGAAGTTTGAAATTCCATATTTCACGACAAGTGGGATTCAAGTTAGATATTTGAAGATTATCGAGCCGAAGGTATGTTGCTTCTCCCTTTTTGTTTCAAAAAGAATCTTTACTGATACGTGATGCACTGTAGTTACAATATCCCTCCCTACCCTGGGTCCGCTACATAACCCAGTCCGGAGACATAGCCGTTCGTCTACCGGACGTGAGCTGAATAGCGTAGGGGCGTTTGTTATGTATTTTCCAGATCAAGATCACTGAATGAAAAACAGGGGTCCGGTTGTAGAGGGGAGGATCAAAAGTAGATAGATTGGCTGGCTGGCGGGCAGGGCAGGGCAGGTAGCATGTCGGCATTATATGGCGCTTAGTGTTAGGTAGTTAGTGGGTTGTCTCTCACAGGGGAAACTCCATGAAGAGTTTCCCGGTGGGTGAGGTGATATGAATTTACATCCAGGTCTAGATTTTGGTACTGCGTCTGAGATGATTAAATATGTTAGTGATGTGATGTGGTGAGTTGATGTGCTTTTCTCTGCCTCCCTAAGCTTGGGGCTTGTTCTTTCTGAGGGGATGTTGGAGGAGGGCGAAGTGAATTGGGGGGGTTCGACTGCTGATGTGCCTGGCTTTATGTCTGTCTATACGCGCGGGACTGGATTAATGGAGACAAGCAGAGTTGGAGTCTTGGTGGGTTAATCTTATCCCCAAGTTTTGTCCTGGATGGGCAGGTGTAGGTATAAAGCTGGATGTCACACCATACCATACCATACCATACCATATTTTGCTCGTTTCGTACTTCCTCTTCACTTTTCTTCCGTCTTGATATCGCTATGTATAGATGTCTATAAAGCCAACCTCTTTCTTCTTATCCTCCACCACTAGTTTCTGTATCTGTGGTCACTGGTCTGGTTGTTTTGGTGTGTTTTAATGGGTGCGCAGTAGGTGGCGTGGAGTGGTAGATGCGCTTTCTGCCATGTCATGTTTGAGTGAAGGGCGGTTTCTGTTCTTTGGGTAGGGTTTGGGTAGGGTAGGCAAAGGAATAGATGTTTGAATGGTAGGGAGAAGAGTGTGAGGGGATAGTCGGAGAACTCTAGAGAGCGGGTGGATAGATAGGAGTGTTTTGTTTGGTAAGGAGAAGATCGATAAGTTGGATTAGGTAGATGGACGATGATTTCACGGTGTTAGGCCGTGTGTAGCTGGATCGAGAGAGGATTGGGGTATGATGTATAGAGGTAGCGGGTTTTGGAAGTGAGGGGTGAAAGATAGAAGACTAGGGGGTCGGATGGTTGGTTGTAAGTAAATACCTGGGTAGCGGGTATGATATAGGGATAGTGTTTCTGGTTGCAGCTATAGGTGTAGCAACTAGGGTGCAGGCTGAGAAGCGGAGAGTTGATGGAGGAAAGAGAAATAGGGTGACCATATAGTGAGGGCGAAGCGGAAAGAGGCTGTGATGGTGGCGGTGATGGTATAGATATGTATTTCTGTTATGTTGAGACACGATGTGAGAAAGGCTAGATATATATGGCAGTTAGGCGTCAATTTTAACTTCACAGACACCTATATAAACCACCGTTGCACATATTCTTCTGGATGACTGGTTGGAACTTTGAGCTTTGATTGGTATGAGAGAGAACGAAATAAGTATGCATAGTAAATTCGTTCGAAAATATAACGTATTGTCATTAAAACCCCATTCGGTCATCGAACATATCTCGTCATCCATATCAGAGCGACCTTAATATTTCCTTCGAACAACACCTGAAAGGGGGTCCCAGGCCCCCAACCTGAGAACAAACAGAGATAGAGCAGAAATACGACTTGTGAAGAGAAACAATGAAGCTCGTATTGGCCTGCGGAGCTACATTAGATATTCCACCCTATGGAAATGTGTTTTTGGGTATTTGTGTTTGCCGTGAAGAGAATTTCGTAAATCGTAAAAGAGAAAAAGGGGATTCATGATGAAAAGTGAACCAACGTATATTGGGTTCGTGAGGCGCATCAAGCCAATAAGCTGCAGGTAAGACGTGAACGATTCGTGTAATAAAGCGTAAAAGGGGCAGGTGATTCTTGGTGAGAATTGAATCAACCTATATTGGATTCGTTAGGCGCATCAAGCTAAAAAGCTGCAGGTAAGACGTGAATGACGCGTGAAGGAGTCGGTGAAATATCGGTTGCTCAAGCAACGTGAAACGTATTCGTGAACGAAGGTTCCTGCACTCCGCGATAAGTGGGTGGTGATTCGAGCTCTTAACGAAGTATAGGATCTCCATGCCATTCCAGATGTTCGAGTGTGGCTGGAGTTGATCCAACGGGATTATCTGGATCCAAGTATACGTTGACTACAACCCCGCGTTCGTGCCGTCCTGTGCAAGGTTAGCAGCTTATATAGAACAGAGCGCATAACATTAAGAACATACTCCCGTGGTGTGTCCGATTGTGATCCCTTAGCCCCCTACACCAATCGCGGCTAGTTAAGATGGTGTAAAGGTCGTTAGCATCCCTACAAGAGAAAGCAACCAATCCCAATATTGTAGCGATGCGTCCTCCTAATCCGTTTACCTCCACCGGTCTGGTGCGCTCGAGACTTCTGTAAGACTCGAGTCCAAGTCGTGCGATCCACCACGCCCTGTTGCCGGCAAGATATTGGTCATCCAGGGCTACCACTACTCGCGAGACTCCGTTCACATTATGAAACGTCAAAGGATACCACCGGTTGTCCGGAGGTGCCGCTGTTTCCATATCTTGCGTGGTTGCATCACTCTCCAGCATGAGGAATTGTGTAAAGTCATTGCACCAAAATAACGAGGTCGTTCGATAATGGGTAAGGAGGTTGTGCCCGCGGTCATGGCTATTGTGCCACCAGTCGCCATTGTACCATTGGTAATCTCCGTTGTAGACATGAGTGATGTTGCCTTGCCTCCATCTAAACAAGTGTCCAGGTATCTGTGCTCCAAATCCGGCACGGTACATCGGTGGTATCCAGTGTCCATTCTCATTTACTCTGGGCGGTATACCTCCCCAATCTGGATTGTCGTTTACTGGTAGCTCATTTACCACAAACAGAAAACTGGTAGGAGTTTGGGTCATCGTCGCGTTCGATGTTGGTGCTTGCAGACTGGCGGTTGTTGCGATGACTCCTAACTTTATCTAGAGTCGCCTCGGTGCTTCGAGCGCGATAACCCACACACACATGCGTCTGGATACCGAATGCACTTTGTCGGATCGGGAATCGGCCGGGAGCGCTCTGCTCCTAAACAAGAATTCCGTTTGTGGAATTGTTCGATTGGACAGATCAGTGTTTGTCGGAGAAGCTGCTCGTTAGTTTGCGAGATCTCCAAGTTTATCCAAGAACGAATTCGCGGGCAACATCAATATGCTTGAAACTTACGACGGCGCGCGTGACGATCTTGATTGGGTGTTAAAGCCTGCTGTGTAAATCGTGATCCTAGCCAGAACTGCAAGATCAACATGCACACTGAACTGTGATGAAATGTCAACAGGAAGAAATGTCGGATCATGGTATTCTATCTAGCAAAGCCATTTGGAGCCCACCAATGACCGGAAAATTTGCCAGTGATAAGAGATGGGAGCACCATAAGACAACAAGCTAGAATGCTTCTACTCACCCTGTCGTACTGATTGAGACCATAGATGATTGTGAGAGCCCACACAGGAAATAGGATGAGAAATCCATGCTGCATGATATTCCGCCCGTCCACTTAGACGAAAGGAGGGGCACAAAGACCATCCCAGTATATAGGTACTTGTGTGGGATTCAGCTCTTACCAATACGGTTCTAGCCGCAATAATGAAGCCTATCATCAGTATCGTGGCTGCCTTGAACATGCACACATCAAATTTGGGTGCTGTTAGATCCGGTGGGAACGGAAAGGCTTGGTGGGTTCCTAAGTAGCGATTAAAATGCTTCGCGGTCGCAGAAACCGATGTGAAGTCATCGCAGCAAGGAAAGCGAGACCAGGCATTTCCATTGTTATTCATACAGCTTCCAGGCGTGACGATATAGATTTCCTTAGGCGACAACCCTTGCAAATGATGATTTGTTCGGGGTAACTAATGTTGCGCAATCGGGACAGCGGATTGAGGCTCAAATGCTGGAGATTGGCTATAACTTGAGAGCTCTCGCCATGAATTTGCGAACCCCCGAGCCAACCGTGCAAGTGATCGGAGCAACATGATTCGACAGCATCTTAATCGACTACGATCATGGTCATTGTTGGCCGACGAATCAGGAATAACCGTATCTGCATCAATCTTTAGCGACAATCCAAAAGTTCGAGGTACATACGAACGATCTGGGGGCATGATAATACATACCGCAAGAGACTTACGGGACCTCGACATTTGATATTTCATGATGAAAGTATGAGGTTAGTCGACTCAATTGAGGTGGGAGTGATCAATATATATCCAGTGTTTTGTACACTAAGGAGCCAAGGATCACTCGAATCTTGCAGCAAGATCTGTCACTGAAATCGGGCGTTTATCATCTATTTCTCGTTAGCACGGTCGCCTCGTCTTAGTTGCGAGTTTGCCTTGTCCTCACCGAACCACAACCATGAAGTCGGTCACCTCCGTCCAATGAAGAGTCAATGTCGGCATCATAATGCTCACGGTGCGCCCTTGCCTGCAGGTGATGGGATTTTGTGTCGCACGAGGGAATAAGAGATGCGTCTTACCACTGCAAAATGATGCAGCGTGCGAACCACTGACTGACATGTCAGTTTGGGTTGCCTATTCAGACGAGCATGAAATCGCTGTTCAACCTGGGGAGAATTTAGCAAATGGCAGCATTTCAAAAGTTTGGCTAGGGGTCTGTCAGGGGTTGACAGTGCCGGCCAAGGGTGATGAATGGCACTTCGCTGACAACGATCGTACTCGGTGTCTCTATGTTGCACAAATACCCGAGCATGCAAATTTGGTGCCGCCGTATCAATACTACCACAGGACGAGAATCAACGATATCAGTCTATTTTCCACCCAGATTCGTATGGTTCCACTCGGAGACCTCTGCAGAAGCAGACCGTCGTCTGGGGCCATTGATAACGCCGCCAGGAAGATTCGCAAGTGTCGATGCGGATCCGTACTGTACTGTACTCAAGTAGGTAGGCACGGCTCTCTCACAGCAACATGGAGATGAGCATTGAGATTAAAATAGAGAGGAAACGGAAGTCAACTTAAAGTTCAGGGCAGAGCCTATGGGCAGCACTAATTTCTTAGCATGCTTCGCTAACATTTGCGCAAATCAGCCGAAATGAAACAGAACCACTACCATCTTGACAGCCTCGACGACCTCGCAGACCAAAAATTTGAGAATATTGCACAGAAAATGACCTCTTATTCTCTGAAATTGTATATTTGTATCATGGAACTGCCACTCAAGATGCTTAAGAACGCGACTTCTGCGCATATATTGGAGCTACCATAGGAAGCCTACTATCACGGCGTCTCTGTACAACTTCTACGACACCACAGCCTCGCACATCAAGCTTCCTCGTACAACACAAGCCGACGACACTAAAGATTGCGTTTTGTGGCCTAGAAGAGATATATTGTGCGCCAGCTGTCATAGATTTCATACGCAACGGCATGAACTGCAGCTACCGTCTTGTTTGTTCTCCAGGTCTTTCAATTTCTTTATGCTCACTTTGACGCTTTCTCAACTTGCAAATGGACAGGGGCTAATGGTTTTTAGAAAATGGTCGATTATAGGCGTAACAAATTGTGTCGACTTTCGGTTTATAAGGTGTCTAAGGATTTGTCTCAATGGCGAAGGCCATTGTTTACGGGCAAAGATCTCTCGCAAAACGACTCCATGGCAGGACACACCACCGAACTTGACGCCTGGATCGCACCGTGCTGCGCTGTCATATCACTCAAAGGGCAATAGAGGTAAATGTAAAGAGGCTCACAATCTGCAAAGGCGCTGAGATCCTGCGGTTCTCCCGATTCTCCCATCGCGCAGGCATCTTCCAAGACGTCGAGACAGAGTGTAAGTGTCGGAGCGCTAAGACCCGTAGGCGTTGCTTGAGAGCCAGAATCAGGTCTGCGAGTTTTACGTGTTTTACGGGCGATACTCTTTGTCGTTGTAGCCTTTGCGGTTGCCGATGCTACCGTGGGGGTATCTTGCTTTACAACACTAGAAAACGGTGCCACGCATTTCTGACCCTTGACCATGAAGATGATCGCCGTCACAAGCACACTAAAAGCAATCGCTAGCATAATGAGAAGAATCCACCACCTCCCCCGTAGAGTTTTCCTGCCCACTTGGGGGCGCTCATTGCGACGATAGTCATTGGGTTGTTGATGATTATCACCAAGATCGACATCCTTGAACCCTCTAAGTTCTATTGGAGTGAGTGGCAACGCCGGCAAGGGCTTGTTAAGTCCTCTATTCGTCTTTTACGGTTACTGAAGATTAATCTTGAAAGTAAAAAACTGTTTTTCTGTGGTGGTGGAAGAGAACTAGGTTGATCGTTTGACCGGTCCAGTAATATTTTATTAACTAACAACAGTCGACGTTTGAAGAGCAAGTAGGTGATGAGAAGTATTGCAATTGCCATAGTACGATTTATACCCAGGAATTATATTCATTGAAACTGTGTTGTCTTTCTTCAATATTATGTTGTTCTCCTGCCGATGAGATACAAACAAAGGCGCCAATGAGTAGGACTGCAAAATTTAGTCACCCCTTTTACCGTTTAGTGCGGTGTACTGTCAGTTTCATTCGTTAATCTTTCAGCACATCTTTGCTTCTTTGTTTAAGCTTTGCTTTTCCCCGGCTGCTCTTTGTTCCTTGGAGCTCCAGGAACCGAGCGAGTGTCGATGCGGCGATTGAACACATCTCAAAGGATTTCTTTGTTAGACCGACACACTGTTTATCAAGCTTTCTCAACTGCAAGTAATGCTATTGATACACCTCTCCACCACACAGATACTGTGTCTATATCCGCATAATCAACCAAAAGAATATTCGGAGTACATATCAATACACACAGTAATAGCAATGATGAGCGCCGTTCCTCTAGATCGTCCTAAGACAGGTGAAAGTTCTGCTGAAACAAACGACATACTTCGAAGCGAAGGAAGCGTCCGAAGCGATCGGACACGTCCGGCGCCTTTATCGGTTGATGATGGGAGCTTGACGAGGAACGAGACTGAGCAGCAGTACGTTGGCTCAGAACGTGAGGAAGAAGCTTCAGCAGAACAAGAGCGACCACAGAGTCGATCACTATCTGCTACAGAGACAAGGAGCCAAGGAAAAGATACGGTTGAGCGAGAACACTTACGAGAAAGAGACCGAGAACTAGAGTCGGTCAATGATTCCCGCAGCGACGGCCTTGTGAAGGGAGGAGCCCGAAGCTCTCGGACTGGCTCATTTGCCTCAAGGACAACTAGAAGTTCTGACTATGAGCGGCAAATCAGAGCACTTGGATCCAGAAACACTCGAGAATCCTTTTCAAGCAAGAGTCGTAACAGCGACATACAATCATCTACCGACAACGCATCAGCTAGCATCGCAGGGGCTAGTCTTCCGAGAAGCCATGCCAGAAGCTCTTTCGGATCTACCCCCAGCTCTCGCGGAAAGCAAAGTAGTCGTGGATTGCCGAGCCCTACTCCAACGGGTTCCTACCTCAACGGCACGATAATAATCTCAAACAACAATATTAGTTCTCACCAAAAGCAAAGCACTCGTCATACAACAACCTCTCCTCATTCTTCTATCAAAAAAATCGGCACAATTGTAGCCTCAAACAGCAAAACCTCCTCCACTCTCGTCAGCAGCGGGCGCAATCCTCCCGCTTCTTCTGCCTCTTCCAGTCGTGACCGCAAGCGCACAATAGATTTCCCCACCATGTCCCGCGATAGACAAATCCTCCCCCACACTCTTCCCTCCCCAACTAGTCCTATTCACAAAAGCGGGACAATCACACTCTCTGACTCGGCGCCCAGCAAAGCCAAATACACATACAGCAGTGCTCAAAAAAGCTCTCGACCGACGTCGATGACGTTGAATGAAGTTAAAAGATTGGAGGATATTTTCGGCATCACGATCTCTGTCACGGAACCGAAGAGTCGTTTTGCTGAGCTTGGGGGACGCTGGCATGGCAACAGGTTGCTGAAGGTTGCGAGTATTGTTGTGATTGCATTTCTTATGGGGTTGGCAGAGGCGTGGTTGGTGGGTGTTTGGTATTCGAATATTTATGGAGTGCTGTAGGGTATGGTGGCTAGGAATTTGAGAAATGGTAGGGGGAACTTCTTTTGGGATTGCTGGAGTATTGCGTATTTGATTAGGGAAGAAAACTAAAAACTGAATATAGCTGCTAGGTATGGAAGGGTTTTCTGCTTAGTTTTGATCAACTACGCTCATTCGGATTTGTATTTTGGAATTTGCTTCTATTATGTTGAGCTTTTCCATGCTTTTAATCTGTTTTAGGATAGATAATCCATGATGGCCGTCTATATGCCCCAACTTCCCAAGCCGCAGCTCTGTTTCGCCCTTGACTATGTCTAATAACTACCCAAGCGCTTCTCATAGTACTCTCCCTGCACCAAACTGGGCTTCGCATACCCGCTCTGAACAATCGCATCAGCGCTCAATTGCAGCCCAGCTAACTTCACTCCCCCCTTTTCCATCCCCCAAATTGTAAGCGCAAGGTAATTACTACCATTATAATTCCATATACCTTCCGGCACAGGGAACCTCGTTTGCGGTCCGATGTTATTGACTTTTCACCACATCAGGATCTCCACTTCGCTTCAAAAGGGGGCGGGGTACTCACTGTATTTCCCAAACTGCCACCCATTAACAAACAACTGCGAGCGAAACTTCACCGGAGCAGATGAATTCGCAATACTGGTATTAGTGAAGACCACACTAATCGGAATGTCGTATCCGAGCGGGATATGCAGATCGAAAGTCGTCGCAAAGAACCCCACACCTGGCGCATCTACTCCCTGGAACGGAGAACGAATCTCCCATTCTTCGATTGGCGCACCAGGTAAATGGAAGCCCTGTCTCTCAGCATACAAAGCTCCTTCATTTAACGGTCCGCGACTAACATCGCGGTACTGTTCGCCGCCTAAATTCCCCGTTGTTTTCCACACCACGTCGGTTTTTTCCCGGCCAATTAAATTGTAATCTAATATCCCGCGGGGATCTTTCATGAAATTCCCATTCGCGGGGAAGTTTTCGTCGTTTCCTAAGTGGTCGATTAATACTGTTATCACGTAGCTTTCGCCGGGTTGTAAGAGCCCGGTTAAGGAAATAGTCTGGTTGTAGAACATGTCAGCCGGACTCCCGGACCAGGAAGTGAGATAGCGGGAGTTGAGCCAGATGGAGTGGCTATATGCGAAGCCGCCTTCGGTGAGGATGTAGAGGGAGGATTCCGAGCCGTTTGAGATGAATGTGCCGCGGTAGAGGAGAGAGCCGGTGTTGAAGCCGTAGTCGCTGGAGTAGAGAGAGGTTGGGGTGCTGAAGTTGCGGGGGTTGTTGCTTGTGGTGTGGTTACATGAGACCCAGGCGCTGTCGTCGTAAAGGGGCTGGATTTCGGGGAGAGAATCGAAGTAGTGCCAGGTTAGTTTGGTTAGATCCGGGAGAGTGAAGTTCGGTTGGTTGTACATGACTGTCGCATCAAGTCGGCCGGCATTTAAGGTTGTTTCTAGTCCCTGTGCATTGAAGAATATTGAGTTAACATGGGTGGGAGCAGCAATGACTTCGACTTCTGTAGTCGCGTTGACATCTCCTGTAAGGTACAGGGTCTCGCCAGAAATATCTGCAGTACGAACGAGATAGCCTGCTTTGACGATAACGGACATATTCTCTCGGGAAGGAGATATGTATCTTTGCAAAGGCTCCGCGGCAGGGAGGTCGAGCACCCAGTAATTGTAAGCTTCATTACGCCATAACAGGTGAAGCTCCAAACTATTACCAAAGTGCACGACACGCCGCCCTGGCTCAACTGACCACTGTACCACTACTGTAGATAGTGAGTGCTTGACATTCAACCCATCGCCCTCGATCTTCGAAGGCCAACCGAGAGTACACGGGACAGCAAACTCGTGTATTTCATCTTCGCCACCATATATCACGACGACAGACTTCGCGCCTGCTTTCTTCCACGTGAAAATCTCGGCTGTGCTATAGATCAAGTTAATCCCTCCCACATCATAGTCAACAACATGGATTTTCGAATCTCGGCCATGAAGTGACAGAGATCCGCCCAGCTGCGGAATAGTCACAGGTCCAACGCTTGTGTTTACTCGAAGATTGTATGAAGTGGTATCCGAAGACGTTAACACGCCATGACGGACCACATAGAAGTTGGTGTAATTCCCAGCAAGCCGGGTAGTGGCTAGTGCAGAGCTATCCGTGTAGATACCATAACTACCATTTTCAGGGTGCGTTGTCAAATATGCCGGGGATGACTGAAGGAATCCAGCCTGCAGCTTCAACTCGCTGTACTTCTCTCGTGTAACTTGACGATCTTCCTTTATGGCTGCTCCTACATCGTAAGAGGTATATCCACCAGGATGTCCGAGATTGCCCCAATTCGTTCCGCCAAATATCTATATTAACATGAGTTGGACATGTCATACAACAGATGAGTAGACCCTACCATATAGAGACTCTGAATTGCAGCTCTGTAACCATAATTAAGCTTATAAAATACGCGCTCGAACTCGTAGCCAATGTGTGCGGCTGAAGTTTCAACACCGACGCCGCCCCTGCATGAAGTGTCAACAAATGTAAATTGTGTCAAAATGCAATAAAGAAACTCACCAAGCGTCAGGAGCTCCACCTTGGAATTCCGAGATTGAGAATGGAGTACCGGAACTTTGCTGCTCATGGGTGGAATAATTGTATGTCGAAAGAGGGCTCGAGAATGGAGAGTCTACTACAGACCAATCTGAGGCATTTGGAGCTATGCGTAAATTTGATATGGTTAGTTGGTGACCCTAAAATTTGGACTTTTTTTAGTCAATAAGTGGAAAACATACGAGAAGTGCTCCATGCCAGCGGGTAGAAGTCAAAACTGTAGATATCGACAGCACCAGTTCCGGTTCCAGGTGCGAAATTCCCCATTGGGAATGCGTCATTAGAGATGAACGGCACAACGATGCCAGCCTTACGGTACTGCTCTTCGACGTACCTCATGTACTCTTTTTCCAAGCAAGCGCTGTCAACACCGGTAATTGTTAAGTTATTAGCCTGTCTGTAGCCCGTCAAGTTCAAGCAGATGGTATATTCATTCTCAGGCTGTACTAGGATGACCGGCCCGCCATTTGTTATTTGAGCATTGGCAACAATGCTGCCTATTTTCAAGATATAGGGCGTGATAGCATCAAGGTAGGATTGATCTGTTGACTTCAAATTGCCTTCCAGTCGTTGGAGCCATCCCGGAAATCCACCACCGGACACTTCAGCGTTGATATATGGTCCGGGTCGAGCAATGAGATAGATGCCGGCTGTATGAGCTGCGTCAAAGAACTGTTCCAAGGCAAAAACTCCGTCAACCCGAATATGACCTTGCTCGCCTTCAAGTAGGGCCCAGTCAACATAGAATGAGACAGCGGAGAAGCCTAAAGCGCGGACTTTTTGGAAGACATCGAGCCAAAGACCAGGAGATGGAAGGCGAAAAGGATGGAATTCTCCTGATAGAAGTAGTATGCGCTCTCCTCGAACTGAAATTGAGTATTCGTCCCATGTAACAATGTCTTGTAAGGGGACTAAGTCACAATTTGAGTGCGCATAGATTGGATCACCAAGTGCAAAAGACCATAGTAAGTGTGTAAAGAGAGCTAGGCATAGCCCACGGAGACCGGCTTTCATGGTAAACAAGAGCCTATAGAAGTGAGCAGGAGTTATGAGACTTCCTTCATATCAATCAAGTAGTCTTATGAAATAGGAATTTCCGGATCATGGACTTGGAAATCATGAGCAGCCATCCTTGGACTGCCTTTATATGCTTGCGGTGCTCAGGTGTGACCGATTCAACAGCAGTGGAAGTTACCAGACTGTAGAATGGGAGTAAAAGAAACACGAAGTAAGACCGATTGGGCCGCTTGTATGGTTACAATACATGCGAAGACAGTTGTAAACATTCGTCCAATCATGTGTAATTGGGTACAAAAATCTCGCTCGCATTCGCCTCGTATTCACCGTATTCGCTATATCTTCATAAACTCTGCAGCTGCACTCCACAGTAAGTAGTCGCTGTAGTGCGGGGTTTCCCCCACTTCCCGGACGGTAGAAATTAGTGTGGGGAGAATGAAGTTTCTCTGCCAGACCCAGATGACGTACTACGATTTCGATTGACACTAGTCCTATGGAGATGCGTGGATTGACTTATGTAGGGATACCGAAGTGGGGTTCAGATGTACTGTACGTATGTTGCGGATAGATCACGCCTTGAAGCCCGGAGGAATTGCCAGATCAAAGAGAATAACAGATGGCATATCATTTCGAACATCAAGTGTAACATAGGGCACAACTTGGACATCACCAACCAACACCTTTTCTACCAAGCTAGGTGGTCCTCCAAGCACATCCATCACTAAGGATACCGAATCCTCCATGGAGTGAGCTCACCAATAATACTTCTTGAATAGTTCCACATCAAACTTGGCACTTCGATAACCATATTGTCTTCATCGCTTCGAAGGTAGTTGCTGATATCCGTCTGTGGAGAAGCGAGAAAGAGGGCCTACCTTCTACCCGTTCACATACCGCCAAGCAGCATGCACAATCGGGGGAAGGCGAATGCATGCTCCGTCTGCGGGCGTTCCTTTGGTAGGGACTTCAACGGTGTCTACAGTTGAATTGTTCGAATCGTTCAAAATGAAACAGTAAACCGTATCGGTTTCTTCATTTCGTTGCCATGTTACATACCAGGTTTCATTAGCTCTGATGTGGATATCTGTTAGCAAGCCCAAGAACACTAACTTTTGGGTAGTATCATCAGCGGCAATCGAATAGACGCTTGGTGTGTTTCTCAACTCTGAGATTTTGCTAAGCGTACGATATTGGTAGAATGCAAAGAGTCTATCCATATGCGATTTGGGCACCGAGTTTGTCGTCTGTGTTGCCGGAGACTGGATAGATCCATTGTAGCGAAAGAGCTGTAGTCATTAGCCATGTGAGGTTGTTGATACGGAAGTTCTCCTTGGTATCAGCCATCTTAACTCTTTTTCCGGATAAGTAGAGTGACTGATGCTAATGAAGCATTGATGGCAGCATTATAAAGAATGAGGGGTCCCTCATGCTGACAAGGAGATTCCCTTCCCTTGAGCCCTGATATAGAAAATTTCATGATTGAAACTCCTCAATACGACTGTATTTGGCTCTCGATGCGATTCCGATGAGATATTACTGCTTAGTCAGTAAAAAAAAACCACCCGAATTGATAGAGTTCTACCCCGCAACCCGGCCGTGATATTCAATAGCTGAGAAAGCCTCTCTGGTGGAAAGAAGGCCGGGACAAATCCTACCGACAGGTCTCAAGCAATACTCTTGTAACGAATACGGCGTAATCTTGGCGAATACACAGTAGCGAATTAGCGTACTCATTGCTGCAGATCTAATCGATTAGTAATTGCTCCCTCTTTTCAAAAAAGCTGCTACACCAAAAATCTCCAGTCTATGAGATATTCATAACTAAATCAATTTTTCTGATTTTGATCCGCAAAGTGATTTGAAACACTGCGATAAATCTGAATTATTGCTATGTAAAAACTTAAGAACATTTTGATAGCTAAAGTGGCCATGCTATTTGATTGAAAGGTACTTTCCTGGAGAAATTGAGCTTTCTGACAGTTTTGGTGTGCCATCTATCTGGTCAAACATCAGATATACAACAAAACTTCTCCGCGCCAGACTATTGGTCCGCTGAAATGCCGGGCTCCTTCGGAGGTAATCCAGGTCGCCCAATCAGCGATCAACTCATATTTGCATCTCTCCTATGTACTTCCACTGTACGGTGTTATCGTTGTTAAACAAAGTACGAATAACCTCACTGTGATTTAGCAGACGTTTATAGTTGATGTTGACTTTGTAAAGTTTCCTTGCGTGAACCACATTCATCAAATTCGCTGCGCTCCTCCAGGTGCCGTGATATGCAGCAACTTCGCGATGTCCGCAAACGAACATCAACGCGACCATGACGTATGTTTGAGACTTCACGAAATATTGAATATCGCTCATGATATTCAATACTTCCACATACTCGTTCTTCGAGGCGCGCGTCGTCTCCCACAACTCGCTTGTCGCGCCAATCCCCCTGAGGAATGCGGCACAAATCTGCCACCACCAGGAATGCAACATGCCAAATTCGATGCGAAAAGTTAGAGACATGCAGATCTTCGCAAAAAGCATATGCTTGACTTCTATATCCAGTCTGAATACCAGCCTCCGATATTTCCAGCCAGATGTCTTGCGACAAAAGTGCTATTTCCAGCCCATTGATAGGCACTTTTCTCTTCATCCGGCGACAACATGATTTATTTTTGACGAAAGAAAATCAGACAATCACTTGATCTGTCGATGACATGGCTCGGGAGTTCAACTAAAAGCTTTATCCAAGTCCCTTCTCACCGACCAGAGTTCGCCGATTATCAGATCACTTGAAATCGCACGACGACTGGAAAAGCAAATCAGGAAACAGAACAGGATCTAACAACAACAAGATGGGAGGCAGATATCCAGTACTCAGTCCTAGTGCTGCAATTCCTGTTATCCAGCTCAAGCCATCACGAACTGCGAGGATTCTCGCGCCCGGCATCGTTTTCACAACGGTGGTGTTGTTGGGCTTCTGCACCGTTATCGGTATCATATTGAGCAACACTGTGTACTCGAGTTCAGTCGCACATACTGGAGGAGTAATGACAAGTCAGTCGTTTGTCTTGATCGCCGTAAGTTGATATTGAGTCCCATCACAACTTCATTGTGCTGACATCTATCTTCAAGTCATCATTCTCAGTTCTTTACCTCCTTCTTCATCTCATCGCCGCTATCAAGAATACCCCAGTGGGGATTGTGCGCCCACCAGAGTCGCGGCTCCACGCATATTGCTTCATCGTGGCACGAGTCACCTTAGTATGCTGGTTGGCATCAGTTATCGCATCGAGTGTGGTTGTATCGAAGCCGAATGTATGTCGACCTGGAACCAGAGATTGCCGACTCCAGACGGCAGGTATCGTGATATCTGGAATAGCATTGTAAGTAGTGTATGCCAAGACGATTTTTCTTTATGCTAACCAAGGATAGTGTCGCAACTGGAGTCATACTCACTGCCTTAGAAGCATGCCAATATCCCTTCCAGCAACCAAAATTAGTGAAGCTCCCTTTTATGGTCACTTGCAGAGTGAGCTCTTTCGGCGAAGATATGGTAGACAGCAACCTCCCATCATCCAATGCCTCCCAATCAAATATCTTACAGTCAGCGTTTCATATGCCGAAATCAGCTTCCGACAACTCCATGTCTACGCTGCATGACGACTATTTGTTCATAGGAAATGAAAAGGAAGAATGGGAAAAAGCACGACAACTGGCGCTAGCTACTGCTAGTATCACCAAGAGTACGAACATCAAACGAAAGCCCCTGCCGAAGTCAGCGTCGCAAACCTCTATACCTGGTGAATTTCCAGCTGAGCACCCTGTAGCACCCGTTCTGCCTATGCCTACTCTATCGAGAACAAAGTCGAAAGACTGGGGGCATTCATGGAGTCATCATATCCTGGATAAAACATCCAACGAAAAGGCGATATCAACATCGGACTCCGCCATCTCTCTTGGCTCTGATTCTAGCTCAGAAGGCACAAGCCCAACCCGACAAACAGGCCCTCTCTCTTCCATCTCGCACAGAGCCGTTAGACCGCGGAATGTGACCCCGAGCAGTAGTATAAGCGATGTCTCGATGAGATCTCCTCTTTCCACGATGAGGTTTGTTTTAAGAATTCCAGGTGCCAAGGAATGTACTGACCAAGAACAGAAATGCTGAATTCCCAGAAGTAGCTATCAAGCCAGATGTTATGCTGGTCCCAACAGTTACTCCTCCAGGGCTTGACCGAAGTTCGCCCAAAAAGAGTACCATCACACAGCCCTTACCGATAGCCAAACTCAATGAACTGATGAGAAAGCCTCCCCTTACACGACCTTCAACCATGCCTCGATTCCCGCCAGTAGAAGAGCTACCACCACCACCACCGCTACCGCCTAAGCATATCAATCCCGACAGGAGGAAACATCCGAAGATTAAAGAAGCAGTTGAGACTAAGAGATCGAGTCAGAGTAACGATGACATTTCAATCCCACTTTCAAATAGGAAGAGTAGCGACGAGATCAAGATACCAGGTGCCTTTGTCGACTATGTGCCGTCGGTGGCCGCTCTGGTGCGAAAGCCCAGTTGCGAGATCAAAATACCTGGCGCATTCGTCGATGACTCAGAGGACAGCGACAAAATACTAGAGGAACATGCCAAGAAAATTGAAGCATCAATATTCCGCGCTTCCAAAGGCAGATCGAGATCACCACCCAAATCTCTTCAAAAATCGAAAGCGCCAGGAGCTGAGGTTCCGAAACTGTATATACCCACGCCTGCTGGGCCGCGAGACAAGCCATTTAAGCGGAGACCATTTTTTCCGAGGTCAAACAGCGGGATACCACGCGACGGCCGGGATTCAGCTCAGTTGCTGGACGCTGTAAAAGTCGAATATACAAAGGTAAAGCCGCTTCGTCGACTGAGCCTTGGTGAGGTAACGCCTGGGTTAGGAAAGATATGGGATAGTTGATGGGAAAGGAGATGGGAAATAAAACCCAACGAATTAGCGTAGGAGATCGGGCATGAAAGGTGTAAACAAGATCTGAAGCCAAACAAGGTTTCAGTGGCCGATCCAATTGTAAACAACGAGGTGGAACAAAAGTGCTCCAGAATAGAAAATGATAACACGATTATTTGCTAGACGAATATCAAGTTCACTTGACCACGACATATAAGCACCATATTCACCAATAGCACCGCGTTCCATCGGGACGATTTCTGATCATTGCAGTCATGACTGATAAAAATCAGGAAAATGTGAATGTGATACAGCAGCAAGCAAATCTTAGATAGCACCGTCAATGCAGTCCATCCGTCGACCCCGCTCTACGCGTGCTGCCACTCAGAAATTACACCCATTTCCCTCCATACCCACCCCACGTATGAGTGGTTTGGTAGAAGTGAGAAGTGAGAAGTGAGAAGTGCTGTCGTATTCAGCAGTAGTAACATTATGTCGAAGCGTCTTACTTCCGTACACTGGCGCGATTTGGTCGTTGGTGATGCCCAATGAAAAGGGTTAGAGGCCGATCGTCTGCAGGATGACGTTATTCCTTTCTCGAAATTTCTGATGTATTCAGGGTCGTTGCCGCGGTTTCCTCGTGATAAAATATCGAAATGTCGAAATATCTCTCGCATGAGTAAGTCGAGCGCGATTGAAGACCGGTTGAAAGGAAGATATAAATTATAAACAAAGACAAGCCCATTCGAGGCACTTGCATACAGCTCAGCAGTAAAAAAAATTCTGTCAACTTGACAAAGCTTCAGTTGTTGGGAACGGAGCAAATAGAAGCATCCAAAAAGGTCGCAAATTATTACCACTTCTTCAGCCTGAAGCTTCTGAGCCACATTTCGAACCAACCCCTGCCTCAATCTGCCAAACGATCGGAGACATCCACATCCACATTCACATTCACATTCACATTCACATTCACATTCTCACACTCACGATTTTTGAGACCATTAACTCAGCTGCCCCTCAACATACGAAGTCTGAAGTCACACGAACCATTTTTTTTCTTACCATAGCCAACCACCATATCAACCAGAACCAGTCGTCGTGGTAATAATCCCATCAACTCACTTTCTCTTATCGCCAGCCACAGCTTGTTCTAACAACTACGTTACAGCTACCTCCACAATCACACTACCCTCGGGAACAAACGAGACGGGTGATTCTTTGAACTTACGATTGCAACCACTTTAAACCTCCTACAAATACAAACAACGTCACCTCCCCAACACATCAACACATACACCCACGCCCAAATTCTTTTGCTTTCAATAATGGCTGCCACGATGTCTTCTTCAGACGTACCAATCCGTCACAGCCCTCCGAGCCCTACAGCAAAGCGACCAAAAGGTTCGCATCTATATTACCCCGCTATTTGCATCTCCACGATGACTCCAGCTAACACACCAGCAACAGGCATCTTGAAAAACTCCTTCCACCGCTCACCACCATCACAACCCGCATTAACCACCGCTCCACCACCGCTTGCTTCTCCTAAGCACGTTGCCGTCTCTCCTACCGCCGCACCCTTCTCCGACAAAGATATCACTCTTCAAAACACTCTGCAAAATGCCGGCCACCGACGATCCTCTTCTGCATCACGCCCTATTCGCCGTCAATCGTCGGGGTCTCACCACGACGACAACAATATGCGATTAAAATGGGACGAGGCAAATCTATACTTGACCGAGCAAGAGAAGAGCAGCACGATGAAGATCAATGAGCCTAAAACCCCTTACGCAAAGCATTACGATCCTGCAGAGGATGAAGACGAGATCAGAACTCTGGATGCGGGGGACATTTTTGTTGATGAGCTGGACAAAGTAAATGCCGGACATTTACGATCACCACGCCGGACTCGGGCCAAAGACGATGAAATTCCCGGTTTAAGTCTTGGAGAGCCAGAGGAAGCTGTGCCCGAGAGAGAACTTACAGATGGAGAGGAAAAGAAAGTGCATGTTGCTGGAGAGGGCAAAGATGTCGACCACGAAATCGGTCTGAGTCCCGAGGAGAAAGAAAAACACAGGAAGTTTGAGGAGATGAGAAAGAAGCATTACGAGATGAAGAACGTAGCGAATCTTCTAGGTCATCCTGAAGATGTCGATGTCGATGATGATGGAGACGAGGCAATGAATGGTACGAACTAGATACAGGACTAGGTGTATTTTGGATGGCACTTTCATGGTTATCTTTAGGGGAGCTTTTCTTGTCAAATATTTTTAACTTTCACTGGTGGATATGGATAGGGTTATGAGATGATTTGTATGATGGACTCGTTTGGTGCACAGGAAGGCTATCGCTTTTATGGGCGAGGAAGGGACAGGACTGGTAAATAGGTAGACATCAAATACCAGGTTTGGATCACATCTCTGCTATATCTGGCTCTCAGTACAGGTGAAGTTTCATTGATACATACGAGCTAATGTAGAACTCCTTCGACGACGCTCTGATTTGTACACGTTTCCCAAGAGATTGCGCCTACCGGCTAAATATCTACCACCAGCTTCTTTAAACAACGTTTTCTTCACTGTACCATTTGACATATCCACAAGCTTCTAACGTATTGGTCCAGATATGCAACAAACCTGAAAGGTTTTCAGCCTATCTATCACTGGAGTTCGGTTTGTTGCATATCTCATCTGGCGCCCTATGGCACACGTGGGCCGGTCTGAAGGTGGACCAGAAGGTGGAACGAGGCGAGGCAGAAAGAGTGAGAGTTGCTGCGAAGAAGTATGGGATGTATTCGGGAAAGGTACAATGATATTGTGGGTTGGTCCGCTACTATATCTGACAGGTACTAATACTTTCGAGGAGGCAAGAATAATAGATCATGGCGGGATTCTGCAGAAATTATTCTGTATTAGGGAAGCTCCTGCCTTGGTAGCCAATCAGGTGGGCCGTTCTTGATATTCACTGTTTGGGTCAACTTTTAAAAAGAAAGTTGAAGAGACCGATAAGCATCGAGCAAACAACTTTATTACATATCACATCAAGCACCCGGTTGGGTGATTGAAGAAGTTCTTCACTTACTCGATCTCATCTTCCATCTCCCCTTCGCCTTCCATTCTCTCCTCAACACACTGACGAGAGAAATTGCAACTGTTTCTCAGCTTTCAGTTGTGCAAGTTCTAGTTTCTTCGATCTACCATCATCGATCTGCCAAAACACTGACATCCAGACACGCGCTCCTCAATCATTGTCAAGCAACGAGGTTAAGCGCGTGTCATAAGACAATCACGTTTCTTATTCGGACCTCGAAAACACAAGCACTTCGAGAATGTTACCTACTAAGTGGGTTTGGGGTGACCCAGAGATTAGAAAGAAACGAAAGGAGGACCGCGCTCAAAGGAGGAAGGAAGGACGACTCAAGAAGAGAGGCTTGACGGAGAGTCCTACCACTTTCAAAAGTGAGGAATTTCCGAAAAAGAAGCACAAGAGAAGCCACTCGGATGTTTCTGTAAGTCTGCAGAGTGATTGAACACATCAAATAAAGCTGAACCAGACTTTTAGATTGATGATGGTGAGCCGTGGATGACCGGCGGTCTCAGTACCTCAGCATTACTCGCTTCTTCAGAGGCGCCGGGAGAGCAAGTTAACGATCATGTCATTGAGAAAGCGCACAAGAAAAAGAAGACCGACCTGAGCCACACAGTTGAGCCCGAAGCTGAAGCACGGAGTGAAGCCGCGCCCCCCATTACTCCTACCAGGGTGTCTCGTTCATATCCACCTATTCTTCCACCCCCGTCTCCGTTTGCTAGGAAGAGAGTGGCTGAAGCGCAAACGTTAAAGGCAGAATATCCAACTCCGATCCTACCTCCAAAATATACCCAGCATGCTAGCAATGGATCCGGTAATGTTGCAGAGGTAGAAACATCTAGCGCTCCAAATGACGACAAGGTACCTCGCCATTTTTACACTCAAGACTGGGAGGAAAGCGTTGGATACGTTCGTGCTAATGTAAAGCGCAACATGGACGAAGAGTCTAAAACAGAGGAGAGTGAGTCTTCATTACTTTGAGTATACCTGATATCAACTAACACGCGTGCAAAGACGTTGCCTTCTCAAAATCTTACCTATCTGAACCAATCCGTTCGGAAACCGGAATCAACGTCGCAGGTGTCAATTTCAGAACTTTGATTCTGCTGCAGGGAAGAGATCAGCATAATACCCTAGCGTCCGCAGGACAGCCGGCTCTTCAGATCTGTGTTGTGGGCCAAGGTCGAGTCACGGTTTTCCTCGACGAGCAGAGATTTGATGTTGAGGAGGGTGGTATGTGGCGAGTCAAGGTTGGGGAGACATGCGCAGTGAAACAGAAGGGCCGTAAGGGGAAGAAGTGTATTGTATACATCACTTCTGTTCCTGCGGTTCAAGAAGGCCGATCTCTTAGTCTTCGGAATAAGATCTTTGGTGGTAGCTGAGTTCGCTGGTTGTCGCTTATCACCCATGCTGTCTTTTCCTGCACAAAGGCTTCGAGGAAGAACATGAATGCGGCATGGCGGATATCATGCGAGATATTTGGGACATAGGGGTGAAGAATAGGCTGCGGTGCATATTCAAGAGCGAACAGAGAACAGAAAGAAGGAAAGGAGTGTAGACCAGGATCTTTACAAGGCCCAGCAAGTGAACTCGCCATCAGCTCAATCAATCATGATCAACTTGTACCACAGAGATTGCGTTACCATAGACGAATCTCAATACTCGTACGATTGAGGCAGATATCGCAGCAGATGGTTGGTGCACAGCTACATCGTCCGAGATACAGAAACGAGATAAAATCCCTGCTTGTCTCCTTGATACTCTAAAGATAGGTATTAGGTACTCCTTCTAAATCGAGCACATTCTGCAATAAAAACGCTTCCCTAGATCTTGTAAAGGAATTGCTTCTCAAGACATTTCTGATGCACTCACAATCTTATACATGGTTAATGAATTTAACTGAGGTGCCGAGAGCGAAGTAACTCATCGCCAAGATAGATTGTCACGTTGATGAATCCAGCTTAAAGACACAACGTCGTGTCTCCATACTCTGACGACACCACACACTCTCTTTCAACGCGAGACGTGAAGAATGACATTCGGAATTGTTAACTAATCCAATTCTTAGAAGACGATGAACGTCTAGTGGACCTCGTTACGGTCTCGTATTGGTGACCTTCCCTCGCTTCCCTCGTCTCGAGCCCAAGCTTTACGCGGGGGCGGGGGGTTACAGTACATACATGCCCCACTTGAGCTTGCTGCTGCAGTATGATGGCATGCTTCGACTTCAACTTGGGATAAATTTACTGAGGGGAACATCCACAGTAATGTATCGACCGGGATTCTCTTTTACTTTTAAGCAAGTAGTCTTGAATGCTTAAACGGGTCCGAATCTTGTCGGTCCGAAGGTCTGGTATTTTTTTTCTACTTGTCAAATTTCCTTCGTATTCGCTCTTGTCCTTGAATTTGTTATAAAGCAGATTTGGTGTTCCTAAGTTTTGAATCGCAAAAGCAGTCACAATGGCACCTATCCTGCGCGTCGGAATTATTGGCCTAGGAGAAATCGCACAGGTACAATATAATCCCATCCTTAAATCCCCCAGAACAGCCCAACAACTGACATCCCCTCCAGGTCAGCCACATATCCGTACTCAACCACCTCTCCACCCACTTCCAAATAACCTACCTCTGCGACGCCTCCCCCTCGGCCCTCTCCCACTGCGCCCTCAAAATCACCACCCCCAACCTCCAAACCACCTCCTCCCCCTCCGAGCTCTGCTCCTCCCCCACCGTAGACGTCGTCCTCATAACCAGCGCCCACGGCTTCCACCCCTCACACGCGATCCTCACGCTCCAAAACGACAAATACGCTTTGGTAGAAAAACCCGTTGCGCTCTGCTACCGGGACCTCGAAGCCATGCGGGACGCAGAGCGGACCTCAAAAGGGAAGATCTTTGTCGGGTATCAGAGACGGTATGCGCAGGCTTTCCTAGACGCAGTGCAGGAGGTGGGGGGGATGGGCAAGATCCAGTATGCGAGGGTGAGGGACATTATTGGACCGAATAGTACGTTTGTGGCGCAGTCTGCGACTTTTCCGAGGAAGTTTGACGATTTTAGGAAGGAGGATGAGGAGGAGATGGTGAGGGTTCAGGAGGAGCAGGTGCAGCAGGCATTGGGGAATGAGTTTGGTGTTGAGGTTACGTCTAGTTCTAAGAACTTCCTTGTGCTGTTGGGAGGGTAAGTTATGCTTCAAGTTATTCCTGACGGCACGTACTAATATACACAAGTCTCGGCACGCACGACCTATCCGCCATGCGTGAAATCCTCGGCATGCCGCAAAAAGTACTCGGTTCCTCCCTCGGCATGCCATTCTGGACCGTGCTCTTCCAATTCGACGGCTTCGCAGTAACCTACGAATCCGGTCTCAACAACGTCCCCGTCTTCGATGCGCATATCGAGGTTTACTCTGAGGAAAAGATCGTTCGCATTAACTATGATTCTCCCTATGTGAAGGGGTTGCCCGTCACAATGACCATCAGAGAGCGGGTTGGGACCGGGTATCAGGAACGGACTGTAAGAAAGACATATGAGGATCCGTATACGTTGGAGTTTTTGAATTTCTATGATTGTGTGGTTAATGGGAAGACGCCGAAGACGAGTGTTAATGATGCAAGGTTTGATTTGGATATCTTTAAGATGATAATGCAGTCGGCAAAAGTGTCGGAATGAGTAAGTGTAGACCGTCTCGATACTTGGATTCTAGAGCAGGGCAAATGCGACGATCAAAGGTAATTTGACTGAACTAGTGCCGCTCTTTTGTGCTTAGATCATGAGGAACATCTGTTTCCAGAGTCTTACCACAGTGTGGTGTTGATGTTGGTATTGCTTTACACTTTCGATTCCCGCAAGAATTTATACTGCAATGTGGGATCTTCTCCTATTCATTTGCCGAAAAGACATTAGAAGTATTCATCGTTCGTGCATCAGATCAGCTCTTATCCCAAGATCAGTCTATCTTTCATATATAGATACCAATTAAGTTATGTACACCTGAACGCCGCCGCTTGATGCATACATTGAATTTTCCCTTGCCTGCCACCTTCTCCAGTCCCGATTAATATTTGAACAAAAAGGCCAAAGATTACCGTCTTCCTCTACCCGCGCCAGGGCCACCCATACCAGGCATACCGCCCATCATACCACCCATTTGCTTCATCATTGCTTGCATGTCCATACCGCCTGGCATTCCACCGCCGCCACCTAGCATTTTCTATGGGCTTTGTTAGCATACTTCTACGCAGAAAGGTAGAACAGAGTCGGGGATAAAAACAGGAGGAACACGTACCATCAAACTACCCATATCAGGCATACCCCCAGCGCCCCCAGCGCCACCCATCGCCGCCAGTCTCTTCTGCATAGCAGCCATTTGCTGCTGTTTGTTTCCACCACCCATAGCGCTTTGTGCTTTCTGCATATTCTTCATATTCCCACCCATCTTTTTCGCCATACCCGCCATCATCTTGTGCTGCGTCAACAGATCCTCCACTTCCCTCACACTCGTCCCACTTCCGCAAGCTATCCTCGTCATTCTCGTGGGTTGATCGATGAACATTTTTCCATCCGAGTCCAGTTCTTTGGCGGTCATCGAATCGCAGATATAGATCATGCGTTTCAGTTTCATGGCTCCGTCTTCGTCGTCCATGCCTTGCATCATGTTACTCATGCCTGGGATCATGCCGGCCATCTTCGATAAGGGTCCCATTTTCATGATGTTTGATAGCTGGTCGCGGAGATCTCGTACGGTGAATACACCCTCAACTATATGTTTCATGGTGTCTTTCTGGTCCAGTTTCAGAGATTGAACGTGCTCCATTAGCCCCTGCATGTCGCCCATGCCCAAAAGTTTCGATACAAATTGTTGAGGGGCGAATCGTTCCAAGTCCAGCATATGTTCTCCAGTTCCGATAAACACAATTGGCGTATGTGTTGCCGCGACCGCAGAGATAGCACCACCACCACTGGCATGACCATCTGTCTTAGTGATGATAATAGCACCAAAATCCGCCGTCTCTTTGAATGCTTTACTTTGCGCCTCGGCTTGCTGTCCTATACTTGCATCTAGTACCATGACAGTCTGGTCTGGTTTCACAGCCGTCTGAATATCCACCATCTCCTGGAACAATGCATCTTCTTGTCGATGTCTTCCACTGGTATCCACGATAATGATTTCGAACTTCTCTTTCTTGAACTTCTCAACACCTTCCTTTGCCACAACCGCAGGATCCGTTTGCGTAAGAGAACCATAGTATGGAATCTTAGCCTTCGTGGCGTTCTGCTTCAACTGATCGAAAGCACCGGCACGGAAAGTATCCGCGCATACCAAACAAGCTTTAAACCCCCTCGATTGATACCATCGCGCAAGCTTGGTACACGTTGTAGTTTTTCCGGCTCCCTGCAATCCTACGAACATGATAACGTTGGGCTTGCCCTTCTTCGGTTTGAATGGTTCGGCATGAGGATCCACAAGTTTGACAAGTTCGTCGAAAACAGCTTTTTGAATGAGACGTTTCTTGTTGACGGCTGGGGGGAGCTCCTTGAAGTTGACGGAAGCCTTGATTGATTTTCGCAGGTTTCCAACTAATCGCACATTCACATCGGCCTCGAGCAATGCAGAACAGATCTCCTTGATCATGCCATCGAATGCCTATGTCATATTAGCATGGGGTCGAATCCGGGGAAATTGACAATTTGTCCTTAGTCCTAACCTTTTCATCGAGATTGCTGGATCTCGTGAGATCAGTAACTGCGGCATTGATGCGCCGGCCTAAGTCTTGAAGAACCATCTTGTGTATGAGTTATGCGACAACGCTGTCTTCAAATTTAAATGGCCCCGTGTATCTGTTCTGGATGTTTAATGTGGGACAAAGAGTTGAGGCGACGCGGGGCGGGATTTAGTGTTCCCGAAGGTTTCTCCGTTCCGCAGGAAATCCAAAAATTTCCTTGACCCCGATAAGATAATTTTTGGTCCAAGCAAATATTCCGCAGCATTTTCGGTTCCAATTCAGCAATCACAATGGCAGGAAACGTCTCAAAGAAGCGCAAGGTTGAGGAGGGCATGAAGGGAAAAACTGGAAGACCTGTCAAGAAATTTAAGAAACAAACATACTACGAATCCTCCTCTGACGAAGAGGAATCCACTACCGCGCAAGACTTCCAAGCAGTCAACTTACAAGATTCCGACGAAGAAGAGAACGATGCAGGTAATGCCGTCACTGGTACCTTATCCGATGAAGACGATGAACCCAACCTTGACGCTGCAGATAACGAAGCAGAATCAGAAGTTACAGACGGATCCAATTCGGATTCCGAGAACTCAGACGACGATGATTCAGACACCAATTCCAATCCCAACCTGATACGCAAACGAAAACGAAATGATGCCGAAGCATTCGCGACATCTATGTCCAAGATTTTAGGCTCAAAATTGTCGGCGAGCAAGAGGAGCGATCCAGTCTTGTCGAGAAGTGTGACAGCGATTGAAGCTAGCAAGGAAATGACTGATCTGGCTTTGGAAAAGAAGGCGAAAAGCAAGCTCAGAGAAGAGAAGAAAGCTGCGTTGGAGAAGGGACGAGTTAAGGATGTGCTGGGCGCAAGTACAGCATTTGATGCTAGGAACGGTCATGGGACTGGAGAGGATTTGCCTAGTGTGCAGGAGACAATGGAGTTGGAGAAGAGGTTAAGGAAGACTGCACAGAGGGGTGTGGTAAAACTATTTAATGCGGTTCGTGCGGCGCAGATCAAAGGAGAGGAAGCTGCGAAAGAAGCGAGGCAGAAAGGGGTGGTGGGGCAGGGCAGAAGAGAAGAGAAAATCAACGAGATGAGCAAGAAGGGGTTTCTGGAGTTAATTGCGGGGGGTGGTGGGTTGAAAAAGGGTGAAATTGAGGAGGCATAAATAAGATTGTTGTATATTTTAATGGTATATTGCATAGTATGGCGTTAGCGATGGGATCATACCCCTCCTGAGAGGGTAGCTTCGGTTTATCAAAAATCCGCCAACCCCAGACCCTCTTTCCATCATGATGTTGGAGTATATGTACAGTTCATGAGTGTGAAATGCGCTTCAGACACTGTATGTGAACACATTTGTAAACCTATAGGTCAATCTTCCACAATTTGGTATCCTTCCCCCACAAAAGTTCCCGTCATACAGCAAGTAGTCATAGCGCATTTCCCATCAATCTAACAGTCAGACTTTATTTCTTGCTACCAAAATCGCTGGCCTGAAGGTTTCGAGTCATAGAAGGCAGTCTGACTCTCAAGCCATCCAATTCCTTTGACATAACGATCTGACAACCCAGCCTTGAGGTTTCCGTAAGACCGAAAGCTAAATCCAGCATATCATTCTCGTCATCATCAGGCTCTGACATCTTTTCATAAAATGCTTCATCCTCAACGATTACATGGCAGGTTGAACAAGCGCATGATCCTCCGCAAGCCCCTAGAAGAACATTAGTCTTAATCATGTCCCTTGGATCCATCAAACAGACCTTCCATCTCCAAATCGTGAGCTTGGGCAATGTCCAAAAGATTGTCGCCCGCCGCTACCTCAAAATTATGTTCCTCTCCTTCCTTGTCCACAAATGTAACGTGAAGTCTACCAGAAAAATCAGTTCAATCCAGCTCCGCATATCTGGAAGTAAATGGCGTACTCTTCTCCGGATTTGGGAGGGGTTACATGACCATGTGCCACATTTGCACTGGCAGAGAACTCTCGACGAGCCGCAGACGATCTACGCATTTGTCTGATCTCGCACATCTGCTTGGTGCTTGGCCGGGTCCCAGGGATGGCAAACGGACATAATTGTGCAGGGGCACAAGGTGGTCTGGCCGAAAATCGTACTGGGCTATCGGCAACAGTCGCAAAGGGCTTTCGTGAGGTTTGGGGCGTGAATCTGCGAAAGGCTGCGATGGCCCGGGTGGTACTTCTTGCTGCAGACATTTTAATAGCGCTGTAGCCGTTGTTACGTAGAAATGAAAGTGTTTCTGCGGGGTTGAAAGGCAAGGAAGAGCCGGAAGTGGGTAAGATGTGAGCGTAAATCAACAAACGGATCTCGACGTTCTCTTTTGGAAGAACGGAGTGGGCAGATGGTGTCAATTGTAGTCGCGAGATCTCCTCTTTCCATTCACTTCTTTGCCAACGGGAGAGCTTCGTGATATTGCAGGACCCCAACCGTTTGCACCCGTTTGGAACTGTTGTTGCACAAAAACCCCCCAAGAGAAAAAGTTGGTAGCATCACCTAGAAAGGCCATATAAAAATATTTAGATTAGGAATGCGACCAATCGGCCACTGAGGATTACTCCGATGCTCGTCACGGATAAGGCAGCATCAATTTAAAATATCCTTGTTCTCGACCTCCAATTGCGCATCGCAAAAAAAGCTTGAGCTAATCTTTACAAGGTACGTCCATTGACGGATGTGCAAACAAAGGCCCGACGACGACAGCACACAGCACACACAATAGATAATTCTATTCCCCTCCCTCAATTTTCTGCTTGAATGCAATAAGCAAAAAACATGTCGACCTCAAGAGAGGGTCCGAATCCTTTACGACCATACTATATCCCCCCTTCTATCGGAATACCTCCAGAAGTCCCGCTATCAACAAACTCTACGACACACGGTGT
This sequence comes from Rutstroemia sp. NJR-2017a WRK4, assembly GCA_002946385.1. Lineage (NCBI taxonomy): Eukaryota > Fungi > Ascomycota > Leotiomycetes > Helotiales > Rutstroemiaceae > Rutstroemia > Rutstroemia sp. NJR-2017a WRK4. Next base: position 78,298 of record NJPR01000010.1, on the reverse strand, counting down.
AGGATTAAAAAATGGCAGCGCAGCGTCTTATGCTTCCTCTGCGCGAGACATATTCTCAGATATAGATTACAGTGATTATCTCGCGGATACTTCACCTTCGACTATCGAATCTCTCCAGAAGTTGATCAACGACACCTTCACGAATTATGCGGGAATATTATGTGCTCAACCGTTTGAAGTTGCGAAAACGGTGCTTCAGGTGAAGCTACAAGACCCGGTTGATGGGAGCTCACCATCAGGTGCTGTGGAGAACATAAGGAAACGCCCCTCGAACAATCGAGGGTCGCTATACGATGATGTACGGTTCACGGTGCGGGGTTCTGAGATGGCGGGGCTAACATGAAGTAGAATCCTTCCGATGATTCAGATGCCGACGAAACTTCCTACTTCACATCTGCGGCACCGCAAGCAAAATCCCCTTCGAGATCGAGGTCGAGGCGGCGGTACAGCAGTGAGGGGTCGGATTACAAGACGACCCCGCCTCCAAAAGCCCCGCCAAAGCCAGCACATCAACTGGTTCTCAAGCGATCAGATTCTATAATGGAGGTTATCGGCCAAGAATGGTCAAAAGAGGGGGCGTGGGGTGTATGGAAGGCTACAAATGTCACTTTCATATATGGGATTACGCACAAGACTCTAGAGAGTTGGTTGAGGAGTATGATTTCGGCCGTATTGAATATACCTGATCCCGGTCTGGCGACGGCGGATGTTGTGGGCTCTCCTAATCCTTGGATATCCTTGGGTGTAACAGTTGCTGCAGCCGCTACGGCAGGACTCATTCTTGCCCCTATGGATCTCGTCCGCACTAAGTAGGTTCTCCGCGATTCTCCTATTCTCTTCCATCGCTAACATGTGATAGACTGATCCTCACTCCCACCTCTTCTGCAAAACGCTCACTTGCTCATAACCTAAATACCCTTCCCTCATACGTGTGCCATCCTTTACTCCTTGTACCAACTATCCTTCACTCCACTATCAAGCCTACCATCTCTCACTGCACTTCGCTTATCTTAAGGACGCGTTTGGCCATCGATCCACTTCTAAACCCCGGAACCTACTCAACATTCATGTTCCTCTCTCAAACGCTCGAGATTTTTGTCAAACTCCCTGTAGAAACCGTTCTGCGTCGTGCTCAAGTGGCTGTTTTGACTTCACCTCAGTATACCGAAGATTCTGAGTTGAAGACTGTCGTTGACGTTGGACCCTACAATGGCGTAGTAGGTACGATGTGGTCCATTGCTAGGGAAGAAGGCGGGTCAACCGACCAAGAAAGCGTTTCTAAAACCGGCGGTGCAAAGACAGTGAAGAAGGTGAAGAGAGTGCAGCGAAAGGGACAAGGCATGGATGGCCTGTGGAGAGGATGGAGAGTTGGGGTCTGGGGCTTAGTAGGCATGTATGGAAGCAGGGCTATGAGCGGTGCTGGAAGCGGTGAGAGCGAGTTCTAAGAGATAGCCAATATCTTATGTCTGTGATGATCATGTTTGTTTTCTGTTTATGCTTATGATGGCAGGCGAAAAGATTTTTTTACATGATTTCTTTGGTTTTGGAGGACGAAGGGAAGGATGGTGAAATATATCACCTTGACTGTATATGGAATGGCGTTGGTATACAGGAGATAAGGAAACGAGGGGAACACTCAGCTCCAATACGAGTCTATTTCATGCTTTCATTCTGAATATCCATACTTCATACATGGTCTATTTCTTTCCGTTCGTCCGGTGTGGTAGGCATGGGGAACGGCGGACGCCGTGAATTTGGGGACTGTGAATATATGGTGAATGGGAGGATTACCCTAATTAGCGTCTGAATTGGTATGAATCCTCCAGGGGAATATTTCCCGGTTTATGGTTGTTACTAATATAACTGCAAATCCTACAACATTGGGCTTGGTTAGCGGTTGTTGTTCAAAGGTATACCCTATAGGTACTATGACCTACCTTTACTCGCGCAGGATTCGGCTGATATTGCAAAGATTAATTGGACATGGGGACTGGGGTCAGTTGGGTTTCTAGCCGGAGGCTTTCGCTACGTTTCAACCTTGAAGACTCATGCGTTGTATACGGATATATTTTGTCTAGTGAATTGCTTGGTCATAACAAGTGTTAGATAACATTGTGGGTACGATTTGAGCAAGTTCTCGTCGAAATAGTTTACTTTGTTGGTCCTACAAAGTTGTAGCTCATCAAAAGAGTCTGGGATATCTTGCTGTGAAGCGGCCTCGCTCTTGACCGCTGTCCTCACAACGCCGTAGTTTTTGCTTCGGTCTATGCCAGAACTATCAAGCTCTGGTCTACGGCCATTGCGTATAGACTAGGTAACTAATCCCTTGTGTTACATGAAGGTGGTCTGCGCAGCTTGAAACGGCCGAGTGACCACAGCCAGACCATCTCGCGCGGCTGTGTGGTTATTTACAACCCGTTACATTCTCACCCCAGCCGTTGGTCGGGCATGCCATTAACTATCGTCTTTGAATTCAATCGTGTATTTCAGCCATCTTAGTGCGGCCAAGAAGAGATGTATCCATTGAGTGATGGACCATTCTGCCTCACGTCAGTCTTATTTTTATCTCCGCATTATCATTGAAGTCAACTTTCAGTGATTGCTGTCTTTTAGTAAATGATAGCGAAGGAGGCCAGTAAGAACTTTGCCCAGAACTTTGCCAAAGACCTTCATTCTATCATACGCGCCAGCTCTCCACAAACCCCAGATGTCCCAGGTGCCCCAGATTAGAGCAATGATGTAAGCCCACACCTGGATAGTAGGATTCAGAAGCCCACTCCCGACATTCTGGAACAGCGTCGCCAATCTGTAGGATTCCTCTGGGGCGTGGATAACCATGAACCGGAATCCTTCTCTGGGGCATAACTTGTATAAATATGGCTGACAAGAACTGCTTATTGATCGATTATCAATCGGTCAAATGCTTCAGTTCAGTTGTCGTCTGCCATTTTCGGGTTCGAAACGTCTCTACGTCACAGCACTCTAACTATTCGTCATTATTCCATCAACATGTGCTGTCTAGGGAAAGAAGGGGAGACTGTAGATGTCAGAGAGAAGCCAAACCGGGTTGTTGAAAACTCCGGATCAAGCAGATCACGCAAGAGGAGCTCATATTCTTATCCTCGCAGTTCCTCTAGTAGACGGTCACGATCACGAGGCTCCCGTGATTCTACATACTCCACATACTCCAAATATTAGCACAATCTACAGTCTCTAGATGAATATCAGAAGTTAGGAGGCGACGCAGTGTGGTCAGGTATGCTAGTCTGACTTCTCAAGTATAATGATGAGGAATTATACGGATTATGTCCGAGTCCTAGGTTGCTCTAGGATAGCTCGTCCAGAATTTTATGACTTGGGGAGAATTTGGCGCCACCGGATGAGTATTTGGGGATGGAGCTGGGAATTGACTGGAAAGGGGCCTGAAAGAAACGAGGGCCTGATTTTTGCTCATGAAGTGCCAGTATTAATTGGATCATTTGCTGGAAAAATTATGATTTGGAGTTGGTGTATAATAGTACTGGTGTTTCAGGATTTGCTTTGTGTTAGATGATTCCCAATAGAGGATCCAGGAGCTGTATATTAAATGCAGGAGTTAACGGTGTTTAGATGTTAATGAAGAGATATACAAAACCGCAACATGCTTTTGGAGTCACTGTCCATTTACGTCTAAAACTATTGCACAAGCCGCCTCTACATGCATACAAGCTTGACATCACGAAAACGTGACTGCATCGCTGGACCATCTATGGTATAGACTTCATTCTATCATCGCTTGAGAGCAAGGGATTCGGCATTGGCTCATCGCCTTAGTTGACTACAGGCAAGAAAAACTTCCAAGAGCTCGCCTTCAGAGACCGATTTTGGAAATAGGAGTGAACTGCGAGCTACACAGCGGGGCAGTTTCAAGTGACTTTACATAAGAAGACATTCCAAAGCAGCCTTACTCATGTTCCCACTCAAATTCAGAATCCTTCTACGAACTAAGCACCCTATCAGCTCGGCTCGCAATCCCCAATCCCAACGGCCCCGATCGCGACCACCTTCATCTCCGCACCTTCTAGAGCAGCCTTCCAGACCAACCAACTCGCAGCCTTGCACCGCCCAATGTCCAGCCTTGAAGCACGCGAATCACTTCAATTAACTAATCATCTACCGCCTTCTTCTACCCATGTGCTTACCTATTTCCCTCGCACGCCCTCAACCGCAGCCGCAACCGCATCCTACACACCTCGATTTTGCGCGCGGCTACTGGACCACAACCAACCCAACCCAACATAATTCCGTACCGCCGCTCACGCGCTGCAATAATTGGTGCAAACCAACATCTTTTTCTTATCGTCTATAGATAGGCCTGAGCTCCCGGTCTGCTCTGGTCGTCAACTCCAATGGTTACGTTGCCGCTTCGTCGGCTGGAGGTCGCTGACGGGTTGAGGTGGTATGTTTGGTTGAGTGGAAGGGAGATATAATTGAAGGGTGGCTGCTGTGTTTGTCAGAGTTGGAGGGAGGGGTTGAAGCAGGGTTTTTGTTTAGTTGTTTGACGCTCCTTTGATTTCGTACATATACACGTACATTTATACATACTTTGCTAGTACAGAAGCGTTTTATATATCCTTTGCAGGGGATCTCATTTGCGGGTATTGATACTTTTATTTCCAACCTCAAGTAGGACCTGAAACAAAGAACTCGCAAACACAATGGGCAACTCATCATCCTCTCACTCCCACTCCCAATCATCCCACCCTCTCCTCACCTCCCCCTCCTCCTCCTCCTCCATCTCCCCATTCTCACCCACCACCCCCTCCTCATCCACATCATCCAGCACCTCCCCCTCCAACAAATCCCCCTCCACCTCCTCCCCCACCTCAACGCAATCCCGGTCCCGCTCCACCTCCTCATCCTCCTCATACTCCCCCACCGCCTCCCTTAAAACCCCCCACCATCACCACCACCTCTCCCTGAAAAATCCATTCCACCTTCCCACATCTCCCCTCAGCCACCCCTTCCCCTTCTCCCGGCACCAGTCCTCGTCATCCGCGTCTGGTCTTCTCTCCAGTAACAACAACGACAACTTCTCTCCCACCACCACAGCAGAAGACGACGACGACACCGACGACGGGACGTATTTACTGCGTCGAGGAACGCTGGAGTCGCGCGAGCAATGGTTGGCGAGGAAGCAGTTGATGGGGTTGAGGATTAAGGGGGAGGGGGAGGGGAGGAGGTAGGAAGGGTGGCTGACTAGGTTGAAATGCGAGAGTTTGAGTTGGGTTTGGAGCAAACGTTCATATATTCATTGTTTCATTCATATTTGAGTGTTAAGTTTCAAGGTTCGGGCTGTATGTAGATTGATGGGTTTTGGCGGGTCATTTCAGGTTTGGAGTTCTTTATGAGGAATAGATGGCTGGATATATAAGAAGAATGGTGATTAAACGATTTTACGCAGGACGTCGAATACGAGAGAGAATGTCAAAGATAGTTCGGACACTTACAAGACCTGTATTAAAAATTATATACTTGGAATAGATACACAGAACCATAGAATCAAGCGAACCCCCCACTGGTAATCTTCTAATTAGACACAGATCGCCTAGTGCTGCTCCTACCCGTCTCAGTTCATCAAAAACCCCACCGATAACCTCTCGTCTGGTGCTTGCAGATGTCTTCTTAAAACCGCAGTAAAATTCCCTTCTACTACTTCATCTTCCAGCAGCTCCCCAATTCGTGGCAGTGTTGGTGCTCTGTTCCGTTCTCTCATCACTCGCTCATACTCCTCGTAAGTGCTGAAGGCCTCCTGCCATCCCTCGGCGTTTTTGCGAAACAGTCCCTTCAACTTGATCTTCGGTTTCTTGAATACTCCGGGCAATGGGTCTCCACAATGTACGCTTAGCGGCCGATACTCCTCGCCTCTCGCCTCACAAGCCATTCGCTCGGCTGTAACTTTGGTTTCGATGTCGTCGAATAGATCTTGAAGGTACTTCTCCTGTCGAAGCAAATCGTTGTAATCACGTTCTAACAATTCGCGAGTCGCGACGCAGAACTTAAAATCGCATACAGGAAGCACAGAGCCCAAGTTGGGTGAACTGGCATACACAGCACCTTTGTGACAGTAGAGTATGACGACATCGAGCTGTGCCATACGCCAGCTTTCATGGACTCTTGTGCTTGGTTTGCCGCGAGTTTCAGCGAACATAGAATAAAGCAGAGGAGCGAATCCGTCGATGTCGATGGCAATTGTAGAGATTCCACTATTACCAAAGTGACGGAATAGTTCAAGCGATTCCCTTTCGTTAAAACTAGTCCCGCGGATACAGAATATATCAGTCAAGCTATTTGCACGAACCTCAATCAATGGCTTCGGTATGTCAATCCCAAATTCGCTGAACCCCATAGCTTCTGAATTGGGGTCCTTGCGTTTCAGGTAAGGCGATGCTTCTGCCCTAGATTCTTTTGAAACTCGCAAGATATCACGAGGAGCAGCTGAGAAGTAGGCGAAGCTACGGAGGAAGCCAATTTCCACCCCATCCAAATCTCTTTTGATTTGATCCTGCTGCCAGATCTCAATCAACTGAGGTTCACACGCTGCCATTTTCCATATAGTGCTTCGAATTTCAGGTGAGAGCTTGGAGAAGCAAGTGAAGGTCTCGAGCTTAGGAGCTGTGTTGCAAACAGCCTTTGATTGCTCTCTTGGTTGCCCATGATGTTCGGGGGACTGAGATGTATATTCTCCTTGAGGTGCGAGGGTTGGTGGAGACTCCATGATTCCGTAGGTGAATTTGGAGATTGGGAGTGTTCGAATTTAGCCAATGGGTTGTGTGGAGTGTGACTGTGGATGCGACTGTTGGATAACGTCCTTGAATGCTGCAGGTTCAGGTGTAGATTCTATCTACGCCATAGAACGAGAGCAATAGATAGCATAGAGAATGGTAACTTGAATTAAATTGAGGGAAAAAAATATAAAGAGCGAAAGAAAGAAGACATAGGATTCCCACAAGCAAACTTTTGTGTGGGAACTAAGCTGATGGACAAGCCACTTTGCAAACTAGCCATATCTCACATCTCAGCGCAAGTTTTGCTCGATCATGCGTATTACATATAAAGTGACGCCGTTATCCTACCATGGTAAAGTATATGTGGTTTGAACCAAATACTGTGGTTCGTTCTGGTTCAGCAGTTTTAGCAAAAGTCTAGAAGTCAACTGTGGTAGGCTAGCGTGGCTAGCAACGAGCTCGGAAAAACGGTTACGCCGACAAGAGACTAGCGTCACGCTTCACAGCGCTAAGCCCAAATAACGCACCCCTGCAAGAAAAAAGTTATACCAGAAATTTCGGTGCGAACTCCATTTCCCTCAACGACGACAGCAACCTTTACGACCTTTCCACGCCTCCTGGTATGTCAACGAAGCTTCCCCTTCAATCGCCGCCCACATCAATGACCAATTGACCATTCCCACTAACACCAATCTTCCAGACTATCTACCAACTATCCACCATCCACCACCCACCAACCACACAAAATGCATCTCATGTACACACTCGACGCCGCTGGCAAGCGCGTCTACACACTCAAGAAGGTCATCAGCGGCGAAGTAACCAAGAGTGCGCATCCCGCTCGTTTCTCGCCCGATGACAAATACTCGAGACATCGTGTTACGTTGAAGAAGAGATATGGATTATTGATCACACAACAAAGTGAGTAGTGAAGGTGCCGGATTTTGAGAATAAGTCTAGGGAAACAAGGTGTGAATGGGATGCTAATTTTATTTTACTTGCAGAGGATCTTAAGGTTTTGGGACAATAGATGGATTGAGAGAGAGACGAGGAGGCTAAAGAGGATGGAAGCAGCGCGATCCAGCGTCGAGAGGAATTGTGGGAATGGATGTGCCATTATTTGGATGATGATGGACGGAGGAGTCTGAGACTTATCTATAAGATACGAATGAGCTGTGTGGAGTACTTTGGCGTTCTGGTCGGCAAGTTCTATGTTGTGCTTCGCACATTATGGCAAAAGCTATTGGCGAACAACGGATTAAATAAATTCTCGTTATAACAGACCTTTAATCGGTTGAAAATAACAATCACAAATATGGAAAGCCTTTGGACAAGACATGATTTTTATTTGATTGGCGTATTCTACTCAACGCCGTTTCTTCGAATTCACATTCCGCCCAGCTCCAACCTTCGGTCTACCACCTGCTTTACCACGATCTCCGGTCAGAATACTAGGCAGGTAATCCTCATCCATGAGGTCCTTCTCCTTCTTCCTTCTAGCTGCAGCCATTGCACTCGAATACTCCTTCTGATCTTCAGCCAGGATTAATTCCTGACCCCATCCTCCCTTTCCGCCTCCCTTCACCAGCTTTCCGTTCGAAGTACCTGCTACGGGCTTCGGGATACTGTAGACGTTCCCACGGTTGTTCCACTGCATGTTCTTCTTCAAGTGCACCTTCACATTTCCGTCTTTATCTGTAGAACACGAAGTGCGCAGAAGGGTGGGTTTACCACATCTACCGCAGAACTGCCTAGTCATGTCCTTGGTGATTCCGAAACATGCATGGCATCGCAAGACCCAGGTCTTGACTTGGCGAATCCTTTGTAGAGAGGGTGAGAGGAGGTTGAGGTTCATTCTTAACATTACGTTTTGCATGGCAAAATCTGATGTTATGGTTGCAACTTGCATTTTCTTCTGCTCTTCCTGGGGCTCAAAAGAACCATTCCCATCCTTCTCTTTGTGTTTCTTGAGATTCGATGGTGTGATCCATCCTTCATCATCAGAGCCATCTGTTTCTACTTCCTCGGTCACTTCAGCGCTCGGCGCAGGTTCTAAGGGATTCTCGGCAGTTGGTTCTGGTGCGACTTCAGAATCTTGTTCTTTACTCTGATCTTCTGGAACTGGCGCTGGTGGTTGCTCTGACTCCGGTTCGACATTATGCGATTCTTTGCTCTCTTCTTCTGTGGCTTGTGCTGGTTGGGATTCTGGGGTTGTGTTTGTTGGTTCTATGCTCTCCTCCTGTGTGGCGACCGCTGCAGCAGATTCGGCAACGTTTGATTCTTTTGCTGTTTCGGACTCTTGAGCAGCTGTCAAATGCGTGGTTTCTAAGGCTTCTTCGACGTGCTCTGTATCTGAGGTAGGTTCATTTGCTGGTGGAGGTACGGCGGTTCCCCATGCGCCTCTTGTCTCAACTTTTGGTTGTTGCGCACTTTCCACCGAACTTTCCTCGGCCGAAGGTTGCGCTTCAGGAATTTCAGCAGGTGCCTCTCCGCTCAGAGACTTTGGTGGTGCGCCATTTAATCTTTGCTGCCCTGGAACACTACGCAACCTCCAGTCTCCATGATTTCGTTCGCATTCCAGTTCATAAGCCAAAGCCATCAGGTGTATATCAGGTCGACTCAGCACCTCCAGGTCCCCCGTTTTCCGCGCAAACTCAGATATAATCTTGACGCTAGCTGACCTCGGCGACCTCAGCGTAAGTAAAGGTAACAGGGTTGTCTGGACTCGGGATCTAGTAACTTCATCTCGAATTTCGTCGACGACGGCGGGGATGGTATAGAGGAATTCGGCTTGCGCAATGAGTGACGATACGGCTGGATCATTCTTGATTATTGGTCCTGCATCCAGTACAAGACTGTGTATTGGTTTTGGAGTATCTGTTGCCATCTCTGGATTTTTTGTGTGTATTCAGAACTTCGATTATTCGAGAACCAAGATCGCGGGGTTAAGTTCACGCAGTCGAAAAGTCGAAAATTTGGGCGAAAATTCCCGCTTATCGTGATTATCAAGTGCGATAAGAGGGCAAATTGACCGAATTTTGGGGAAGCACAGGCCACGCACATGAAAATGCCATCAACTTTTCAACATTTATGTAGAATGTGGAATTCGTGAAGAACTATGTTAACCTCTAGTAGTAATTCAGATTGGTTAGATGGCAGATGATGAAGTCTATACAGAAGTATTCACCAAACTTCTGTTTCTAGCACATTTTCTTGAATGTTGTTGTTGTTGTTCCACATTGTGCCTCAATTCAACCTGCGGTTGAGAGACGGTACGGTTGTACCCTCCTCGCGTGCTCACTTGCTTTTTTCTTCAGGGATCCTTTCGTTTGGCTGGGAAAATTTTACTGAATTTAAAAAATTCACTTCACAATACGAGACCTTTTCACTTGTCTTCTATCGTAAACATTCTTGATATATATACCTATACATTTCTCCAGTGAAGGTTCAAGGGCCATTGAGCATATATCACTTTCTTCCTCGACAATTTTCAAACTTAAAACCAGCACACTACCTAGATATCTCTCATCTATCAGTCATGTTCTCCAACAACTGGCGAGTCAAGGACGACACCCCTCGGTCTCCAGGAAGCACTGAACGTACTTCCACTTGGGGGCAGCGAACTCGTGGAAATGGTGACAAAAACACCGAGCAAAGACAAGGCCAGGGAAGATTTTCTCGAAGCGAAGCACCTGACACCTCCAGAAGGTCTCTGAATGGAGCAGAAGCAGACAAGGCCATTGAAGAAGGGCGTCGCATCTATGTCGGTAACTTGGGTTATGACACTACCTCGGAGGATATTGAGACCCTTTTCCAAGATGTTCCCCGCGAATCCAGGACCGTCAACATGTCAATTGATCCTATAACCAGACGCAATCCTGGTTATTGCTTCGTGACTTTCACCAGCAAGGAACTGGCTGATCAGGCATTGGAGGAATTTGATGGTAAAGAGTTCAGAAATCGCGCACTTAGAGTGAAGCCGGGTGTGAGATCGGACCGTAAGTGGATTCTACCTTCACCGAACACTAGACAGTTTTATCAAGCTCGATTTAGACATTCAGTAAAGTTCCAGACTATGGCTAACACAAAACTCCAGGTACCACTCGTCCCCAGGCAGCTGATTCTCAGGCTTCGCCATCTTCACCTTATGCGTATGACCGCTGGAAGGGGTCGGCAGACACTGATCGTCAAGTGAGCAGTACCTCCCAGGAAGGCCGAAGACTTTATGTAGGTGGGCTGCCCAGACTTGAAGATCAAGCCACTGTCAATCTGAAGGTTCGCGAGATCTTTGAAGGCTTTGACGTTCAAGTTGTCAGCAAGTTGATCTCTCCGCACCCATCAAAGATGGAAGAGGGTGGAAACCACTACTACTGCTTCGTGGATCTTGCGACTCCTGCCCAAGTTGATGCCGCTATCAAGATGTTTGATGGCAATGAGTGGGGCCTAAGGGTCAGCCGTGCATCTGGTGTCTCGGGTAAGGCCATGGAGAGACAGAGAATCTATGTAGGAGGGCTACCCGACTTCGGTGATGAAGCAACCACCGAGGCTGAAATGCGATCGCTTTTCAGTGAGTACACTGTCAAGTGGATCAGCAAGCTGTGTGCTCCACGGGAGCCGAGAGAAGGCAATGGCCACTTCTGCTTCGTTGAGCTTGCAGATGGACAAGAAGCAGATACTGCTATTGTCAACCTCGACTGGACAGAGAAATATGGTGGAAAGATCCGTGTCAAGCATAGCTTGGGGACATCCTCCACAAAACAAGGAGAAACCCCAACTAGGGGTTGGCGCGGAAAGAGAGATGCTGAGTAAACATGATCGACGAAGACCACCATGCAAGCCTTTGCGGATTTTATCATATGCGACTGGAATCGGTCAGCACCTCCCTACCGACATCATAGCTTTCATTCGTGTTTACAGCGAGCAGGATATTCCGGGAATAACCTACGAGAAATATCGTGCGTTCACAGATATAGCCATGCTAAGATATCTATCATACCCCAGCATGCTACGACTTGCCAAAGCAAAGAAGACAGCTAGCAAATCATCCATATTAGTTCAATCACTATGTCTTTGAATATCATTATCCATAACTTTGTGAATGAACAATTTGAAGATATTTCTGTAGTTTGTTGAGCCGTTCTTGGCTGGTGGTTTTTCGACTAGATTACCTTGCCGGCTTTTCCGGCCATAGTAAAAGACTTCGATATGTAGCAAGCACAAGCATGAAAACTTTAAATTTCCCCGCAGGTAATGCACAAGCGATGCTGAAACGGATAGATTGATCGGTCGTGCGGGAGAGCGTTCATTGATTGTTAGTCGTAGGTGACAAACATTAGGTTGAAATGTTGTACTGTATGTGAGCTAGCGCTCTGGAAGCACGCCCTCGCTTGATTTGCATACCTTGTCCTTTCGCCTTTCGTCCGCTTTCTATCTACTACAACGGGATTTGAAATGTATGCATCAAAAGCACTTGAAATACGAACTGAGTATGTGGAATTTCGAGTTCCTACCATACCTCAATGTTCAATGGCCTTTACCTGCAGAGGTTCACACCATGCCGGTGCGGATCACTTCTCACCAAGAGTGAGCAAACCCAACTTTTGTTCTCGAGTCGTTCTCTCATACCATCCCATAGATTTGGATACAAATAGGGCGTCCAGACAATCTTACATGTCGTTGCCGGTCTAAAGTTACAACGAGCGAGATGCACGCATGGAAAGCGACCTCACTATGCTGTTTCTTGGTGGAGGGCGGACCAACCGGAAGGTGAGTGATGTTAGTCGATGCTGAGAAGGAGCTTTCTTGCTGTAATCGGTAGATCATTTTAGCAGTAGTGATTTCCTTTCATATGATATATATATTCAACGTGGTGTTTGGTATCTGAATTTGGGGAGGAGAACCTCATGTCGCTCTCAACTGGATAAATTCCACTATTCTTACATGCAAATTTATCTCCAGATATCCGAAGCCTCGTGCACTTCAGTATGGCCCCTATATCCGCTGCTTCGATTCTACTATCGAGAGCCGTCTGTTAAAGCTGCAGTCTCAGCGGAAACATCCAAAATGACTTTGAGAATTCCCGGAGCAGTCAACGAGCCGCTTGGAGCTGATACAGCATAGCACCCGCTTTCAACGCGGAATATTCTACTGGCATTGAAGTTCTGGAAGAATTAGGCGTTCCTACCATTTCTTCCAAGGAAACTCCTAGCACGAAGGAAAAGGGACTGAGTGATGAGATCCGCTGAGTGTCGACCCATGAGGAAGCAATTGGAGATGGAGACAAACCTTAAGACGACGGCCGAGAAGGTCGATAATAGAAGATATTGCTATTTGTGAATCGCACACAAATGATCATGTATTTTTGAATCCATGGACATTTCGTACAATGTTTCTGGGTATGCCTCAACCACAGACTAGTAGCATGATGCTAACCTTTAACAGACATCGGAGTATCTTGCTTTCCAGCAGCTTTCCAGCAGCTTTCCAGCAGCTTTCCACCCATATTTCCTAGGCTAACACGAGACAGACCATGGGAAACTTCCTAGTTGGATATGTCTCGTGCATAGTGGTCTCTCTTGGGGTGTATTACAGCAACATTTGCCGCGCTCGAGGGTTTCCTCATTCTCCCAGCTTCTCTTCTCCCCAACGTCAAATTCCAGCAGTTATATCACCTATAATCAAAGACTAATCCTAGACGAGAACTGCCGAGTAAATCCCGCAAAGCATGAAGTTCAAGGAGTGCCACACATGGCAGCAACATATACCTCCTACGTCTTAATCCGAAACCGAGCCATCACCGCAACAATCACGCACATACACCTTCGGAATTTCAACGACATAAAAAGCCTAGTCCTTTCTCTCGCCCACATACCTCCAGAACACCATTCGACCATCCTTCGGGTAATTCTGGTAACCAGCTCCGAACATGAAATGCAAAACCTAGACCCCACTATAGGAAAATGTTCTTTTACAAAGATCATCCCCACCGATGGTACGAGCTCGTTCTCCTCCTCTCGACCGTCGTCAAGCTAATCTTTATCCACGCTACCGACTCGGGCATATCATGGTGCGCATTCATCATCGCCACTCTACTCGCCAGCATCCTCATCCTCTTCATCCGCACCGAGGAAGGTCTTACCAGTTCCCAACCCCACGTCCAGCCATTCAACACCCAAGTCATAACCTAAAGCGCCTTCACATGTTACATGGCCTCCTTACACAGCACCTACCTACCACTTGGTACCGCTTTCCCTCTCCCTCAGCTTTATCGTGCCTCCCCCCCTCTACTTCTTACACCACTTCTCCTATCCTGACACGGTAATGGGGACCAAGTCTCATGTGATTTCCGGTTTCTTGGGAGAATATGAGGGAGGGGAAGATGAACTTATGTATGGTGAATCCGGGGAATGAGCAGAATGATGGGTGAGGTTTGGAATGGGAAGAAGAAGGGAGGAGGTAATATGAGGAAGGAGGATAGATGGGAAGAGTGATAGGTAGAATAAACTCATCACTTGGTAGGAAATCGGATGCTAGAAGTCAATATGTAACTCAATCCTAGATGACGAGAATTCAAACGATGAGGACATGAACAGAGGAAGTCATTAAAACCCAGTCATGGTGGAAGGACAAGTGTCACACAACGAAGCAAGCACTCATATATGGATATCATATTATTGGGTCAAATTCTCGTAATTGGTTTCATTACCTACGAGCATCATAAAAGCGCCTACAATGTCCCATCCCTTATTGAACATTGAAAACAAAAACCAACACCACTTAATCCTCGTGCAAGACCTCAGCGAATTGAGTCTTGTTCACTCTCTCCGGCTTACCAGCATCCAAACTCTTAGTACCAATCTTCTCCTTTGAGTATGCGGATGCGTATGGGTTGAGTCTGAGAAGAACTTGCTTGTTGAGCAATGGGTTCTTCTTTTGTACACCAGCACGCTTGGTGTGTGAGAAACCCTTGGCGGCACGGATAACTGATTGCAATTCGGAGGAGTTGATGAGGCGTCCAATATCGGCTTGGGAGACAACGTTGGATGGGAGGAGGAAGTCTTTCTTGAGGGCAGATGGAGCAGTGGTGCTGCCGTAGATCTTGTCAAGAGCCTCGAAAGCAGCAGATGACCAGATGATGAATCTTCCAAGGTGTCCACCTGGTGCCAATTGCAACAAGTTCAAAGCGTAAACATCGCTGGTCTCAACACCTGGAAGGTTGCGGAAAGCGCGGACAAGCTCCTTTCCGTCAACGTTTCCATCGTAGACAACGAGAGGTCCACGTCTTTGCTTGTGGCGGCGGCCTCTCAGCTTACCCTTACCAGCACGGAGCTTTCTTGAACCCTTAACCTTCTCAACATCGGCGAGAGCACCAACGGTCTTGAGGAGGCCTGCGGCAGCAGAGGTACGGGCGATCTTGGCGCCAGAGAAGACCTCAGAGTTGAGGACGAGGGGAACTTCGGCAACCTCGTTGATTTGGTGACCACGGGCCATCAAGAGAGCTGGGACACCAGATGCAGCAAGGGCAGAAACGGTTGCGAATCGCCTGGAGAGCTGTTAATTGAAGATTCAAGAAAAGTCCTTGCGCAAAAATCTTACTTTTGTCCAAGGTTGATCTTTTGGTGCCACTTTCTCCAGACCTTTGTAGGAGCGAACATACGTCCAGATCTACACATGTTACCGAAAGCAGCTTGACCAGCACGGTGAGTTCCTCCACCGGAGACACGAGGAATACGGGCAACGGCACGACCTATTGAAAAACTCATGTTAGTCTCTGCTCTTCCAGTTCTTTCAATTGTCGTTCACTTCTTGCGCGCCGCTCAATAGTCGATTGTCGCATATCCTCCCCAAAAGTTGTATGAAATCCATTTGTACTAACCAGTTCCCCAGGACTCAGCAGAGGTTTGGTGACCAGCCTTCTCGCTCACAGCATATGGTTGGCGCTTGTTCTTAGCCATACCAGTGTGGACAGTCTGAACGATATCCGGTCTGATTGGGGAGGTGAAGACCTATTTCAATTGCGATCAGCTTCCATCGTCCACACAACCCAAATGTCCCTCCGCCCCGACAATCCCAGTTTCCATCTATAATATTTCGTCGACATCAAGGTTTTTGCGTACCTTTGGGAGAGGGATGGTCGTGCCGGTGGCCTTGCCATCGGCAGACAGAACGGAGACGGTAGGACGGGAAGCCATCTCTGCGAATTGATGACTTTTGTCGTGGTTGTCGTAGGTTGTCGAAATATGTCGTTGAGGTTCGTCGAAACCAAATTCTTTTTCGAGAAATTCATGTGTGTGGAAATTCGCTTAGCGAATTTTTGGTTTTGGGCCTGAGGTATACAAGCATATGAAAGGTCGACGCTAGTGTGGGTGTCAAGCCACACTTCCACAGCCTCACTTCCACAGCCACATGCACAAACTACTTAGGCACTTAGGTCAGGAATTCATCACGTCGGTCGTTACATAACACGGAACTTCAGTATTACCCCTATGATATCCAGACGTAGGCAGCTCAATTTTTGAGGCAGCTCACTCTTATTGATCTGCTCAGCTATTCCATTCGGAAGTCATAATTGGAATATGCTACCGCGTCAAAGACTAGAGCCTCAGCGCAGCCTCAAAGGACTTGCAATGGAATCTACCAGGACGCGACAGCTTCGACGATACATTCTCGAATCGATGATGCGATATGATCATAGCGAAACCCTCCGTAGTAGCTCTTCAGCGTCAGTTCAGTTGATTAGTAGAATAATTTGCAGGGCTTGAAGCGGTATTTGCCTATTCTTCAGAGCGCCCTTCTTCGCTGAGGAGCTGGAGGTTCTTCGGATGATCTACTATCTTTCAGAGAATGCCCCAGTACTAGTAGTTGGGAGCTCTTAACTACCAAAAGGAGCTCTTGGCTATTAAAATAAGCCAACTTCTAAGGTTCAAAGCATATACTGAATCAAACGCCGATCACAATCACTTATGGATGGTTCCGACGCATGGTCTAACTTTCTCAAAGATCTGACACCCACCTCATAGCTCATCAATGATACAAGGCTATCAATGCTGATCAGCACTGAAGCTCGCTCAACCAGCGAATAGAATGTTGTACAGAGTACGACATTGATGAGAGATGGAGCTCGACATGAGTTAACAACATAGGGCGAATGCAAGACATCCTACAATCAACCTTGCACAACACTTTTCTGCACGCCTCACATCATGGTATGTTTAGCAAAGCCTGTCTCTCGGTCAAGCGCACTTCTTGACCCTCAGTCACTCATCAACTCCTCCCCTAAATTCAACCAGCAATTGTTCCACTCGCCCTACCCGCTATCCTCCACACGTTGCACCCAGCCCTCCAGGCCTTACCATCTTCGACCCTATCCATCTACTCGGGCAAACGAACTATCGAAGCGCATCCCGCCTCCCAAACAGCAGATGACAGCACCACTTCCACCCACCCCGCATTATAACCAGCCAACCGTCCCTTGATCATCATCATCATCGTCATCGTCATCCTCCCCCATTTCGGGAAATTCCCTCCCTCCCAAGTCAAACTTTCAAACCCCTTAACAACTCCCCACCCAATATCCATAACCCGCCCGCAAAACATCGATCTCCTCAACATCTAATCTCCCCCTCTCCCCTCCTCTCCTCGCCGTTCACGCTCTGACCAACTAAACAGAAGATCGTTATTTGCATCTCCAAACGGAAAAGATCAACACCCATACTACGTTCTCCACACTTGTAGAACATAGAAAATATCTGCAGATGTCAAGACGCGTCGTCTTCGCGCCAAGCGCGCGTGTCTGAAGATGTGGACCATGCTGTAGCTCTATCCCCATATCGTGTGAAGCAATCAATATCATATCATATCATTGTCATGCCAACCCATCCATCCCGCTTCCTCGACGCTAAGATCTCATCTCATCACCATATCCGATCTCCCATACATTGTATCCCACTCCATCCCGTCCGCGTCCCCTACTTCCATTTCATCACATCACATTCCTTCTCACACCAACATCCACCAACACCAATACGAACACCACCATCCCCCATCCCATCAAATTTCGCCTCATCCCGAGATCTTCCTTCCCTCGCCATCACGCCAACGCCCCACTCACCAACACGATAAAATTGCGACCCACAGCTTGATTACTCAACCTCTGCACCTGCACCTGTCAGACCTTCTCCTCGGTATGCTATGGATCAAGTCACAAGTGTAGGTTGATCAAGTGAAGTGACTTGCATATCCTGTTAGATCGGACCAGAAAAAGGCAAAAATCATACAACTTAGTTTTCTAAAGTATGACAGATAGAAGCAGAATCCCAGCGTAGATCTATCTCGTGCTTTGAATAGAGTGATTTTTGGGCACAGTACCCCTAATTTTGTAGTTGGTTAGTCTTGGAATAGAAATGCTCCCGAGTTGGGGAGGGGAGGGTTTTTGGTTGGGTAGGTAGGTTGGACTGGGAAGAAGATACTGCTATGGGATAGATGGATGATATTGGTGGAGAGTTTTTTGTATGTATGTATAATTCTAGTGTCCATCTATCCCATCCTATCCCATCCCATCCCACCTGTTCCCGTACCTACCCATCTCCATCCCCATCCCGCAAGCGCTATTCCCGCCTCTCTCCTATACAGCAAAATCACTCCATGCATACATACCATACCCAAATCCATCCCTACCCCCAAAAAACCCAACTAGCATCGAACCACATCGCAATTTCCCAATTACGATACATTAATTCTCCGAGCCACCAATCACATCCGCGTTTTCGTTTCGCAACCACCGAATGCGGTTTCGTTTCATGTTTAGTGAGGGCATGGGCTTGGCATTTGTGTACTTTAATTGAATACTGATGGATTAGGCTTGAGATGGATATGGTAAACGAATGGATAACTACGGAACTAGGTACGAAGTAGAGATGGGAGGCGAAAGAGAAAAAAATAGAAAGTCTGTGTGTTAATCTATCGAATACACTACGCAGCTGGAATCGTGAGGTTAGATGAAGAAGGGACGGGATGGGATGTGCAGGGTAGGAAGGAAGAGTTAGGAAGAGGAAGAGGAAGAGGCTCAAGATCAGTTAGGGGGACTGTAAAGGAAGGAAACGAAACGGAACAATGTTTGTACTCAAAGGTTAACTTGCTTTTTGCACAACGCCCCCCGTTTCGTTTGGGCGTTATGTAGCTGTAGCTTGTAAGCAAAAAGCCTACTTGGCGAAACAAATGTTGCACAGAGCATCACACCGTACATAGAAACCCATTTTCACTGCTTGCATAGAAGGTTACACAGTCGTATATATGCGCCATGAGCATATACCATGCATACTGCATTCGTTCATGCAGGCGCGTTTCCATACCCTATGGCGTGCAGACTCGGCATGCATTGCTACGGAGAGAGGTACGGAGTTCGAGCTTGATATAAAAAAGGCAGACGCCGTAGCACTCCGGACCGCAGCTCCAACGACTATCGAAATACGACGTGGGGGTTTCACCACCTCACGGCTCAATACATCTCAATGCTACCCCCAATATGTAGTAGATAGAAGCACAATTTCATCATAGATCACCATGAAGCAACGTGTTCACTCAGTCACTCATTCAAGAAAGTATAGACACAATAATATAGCAGGAAGAAAAAATTCATTTCTCTTTCATTCGCGCAAAGAAATCTATGCGATCGATCCCACTATACTCTACTCCACGCAATGCAATGCCGTGTCGCGCAATCAATATGCTATCAAACACATAACATAGATATTCCATCCATCCTCTCTTCTCTCTCTTCTCCTCCTCAATTCCAACAATAGAAGGAAATAGTAAACAAATAAGAATTACACATTTTCCTTTTTATGTGTGGACGATACCACTCCACCCCCATCCGACCCCAACACCATAAAAAATCCATCCTAAAAAGGTTCGGTGCTAGCAAAGCAAACAATGCAATCGCAAATGAAGCGTAGGTATCTTCGCCGAAGTAAGAATCAAAGTAAAAAGTAAATTCCTCCCCAAAAACGCCCCCCCTCCCAAGCCTTAACTTTGATAAGGCAACCCCCATCCATATCCGGATTCGATCGTTGTGTTGTAGTCCGTAAAACGCCATGTGTAAATATCCGCAAGAAAAAAAAATTTGATACAGTAATCGGTTGATGAAAGAGTGTAAGAAGCGGAGATGAGAAATTGACAAAGTAAATAAATAAAAACGAGTAAAAGGAATGAGTACTGGTATATGTAAAAGTTGCGGTAGTAACACAGTTTCTCGCGTAGGAAGAAGATGATATAAAAGAGGCGAGGATCCATGCTCGCTCGAGGAAAATATAGTTTTAGAGAAATGAAGAGATATTGATTTATTTCTTCATACTCTTCCTCCGGCTTCCCATGCCGAAGCCCATAAAGCCCATTCTAGGACTATTCAAACCAGGACTCTTTCCTGGTGGTGGCTCCTTGATGACGGTCCTCATGATATCCTCATATCTCATTGGTGCCTTTTCGTTCACAGCGGATTGTGTTTCCTTCATCATGGAAGCTCTATGGCTATCTTGATTCGCAAATATAGGTACAGTCGAAGATCTCTTCACATTGGAAAGTTTTGTGTCCTTCTCCGTGTATTCGTCAACAGTCAAAAGACTAGTTCTGCTGGCGTTGTTTACGACACCAGGTGTATATGCCAAATTCAGTTTTGGCATGCTGGGACGTTTCTTTGCGCCTCTTGTAAGGGTTCGCGTTATGCCTTGTAGACCTTCCATTATACTGTTGGGTGTTTTAGGGCGCTCGTGGTGTTCAGACTTTGGTCTGCGAGATGGGAATTCGGATTCGAGTAAAACAGACTGGCGTTCTGGATATGGTGACGGAGATGGGAATGGATCTGAGGAGAGGAATGCATGGGATGGCGAGGGATTCGAGCCTGCAGATTCGGGTTGAAGACGGGTGTTGAGTTTTGAAGGGTTATGCGGCATGGTAGAGCTAGTAGTACTTATTTGCGAAAGTGCTGAGATGGATGATAGCGAAAGGCGGCGACTTGAAGTCCTCAATGGAGAGCTTCTTCTTGACGAGCTGGTAGTTCTTGGAGCCAATTCTGCGAGGTGCACAGAGTGTCGCATTTGAGGATCGTTAACGGGAGAGGTGTTTCTTGAAGTGGGGTTTGAGTGAGAAAGTGTTGGCGCAGGAATTTCTATGACTTTTGGTTTCGAGACAAGTATGAAGGAAACTACTCTGGCAGTATCTTGCCCAGATCCCCGAGATGGTGTGCGCGAAGTGGTGTATTCGGAAGCCGAGGCAGATTCGAAGTCGAGTAATGAGTCGGCACCGTCGTCGGAGAGGGAAGCATCTTCCTCGCTGGAAAGATATGATTCATGCGGATCTTCAGACTTTTCTTGTTCCAATTCCTTTTCAGCCGAAAACCCATCCATACCCTTCAATTCCGACATGACAGTGTTCAACATTGCCGAGCTTCTCATGCTGCTTCGTGCTGGTACAGCAGGCACACTAGACTTCTTCTTGGGCCTTGGCCTATTTAATATGGAACCCTCCATGTCGCTGTCGAGAGCCGATTGGTCGTCGAATTCAAAACTATCGTAACTTGAAGCTTTCGAAGCTCTTGAAGATGGTCGTTCAACTGTCGAGTCCCTAGAGGGGAACATCTGCTTCATAAGAGGCATATTGGTGGTGTGTTGCGGAAAAATAAAATGGGACTGAGTGAATCAAGCAAATCACACGTCTGTATTTCTTCGGCACTGAATATCCTTCTTTTCCAAGGATATAAAGTGCTGAGGTGGGTCTTCTGTCCTTCGATGGGGGAAGAAAAGAAGGAAAGATGAGACAGTTTTGGTAAGGGCCGATGTAGATCAAAGTTTGGTTCGTGAGATGATACCGGAGTCCCTGGAAATTTCTATATAATATAAAATTGTAAGGAGGGAAAAGGAGATTTGCCGTTGAGTGAAGAGGAGAAGATGAACATGAAGTATATCGGTCAATCTGTACATGCAGGTTAGATAACGCCATCTTATCATTAAAATTATGGTAAGGAGAGAAAAGGCGCTTGGTTACGGTGAATAACCAGGTCGGCCATGATATTGAGAACGTACGTTGTTTCAAGTTGATATTCTTCGCAGGAGGCGAAACTCGACTTGGTAACGGTTGGCCGCGTGGGGAGGGGCCTCGTAGCCGACGTACTTAAAGTCCCTGCGTACGGACGTGGATGTTTGGTGAAGTAGCGTGAAGGGTGGAATGTGGAAAGCAAGTCGTGCGTGCGATAGAGAAAAAATATAGATCGTATATATTGGGACTTGGATAGCTCTTTATTGTAGATGGGGCGGTAATATCGAACTTCGCAAATATGACCTTGTAGGCTTGGTGCGGCTGGTGAGAGTGGAGGTGGAGGTGGAAGGGATATGCTCCGAGATCTCTTGTGGATATAAATAGTGAAGAGGGAACTTTATGAAAGTTCTATGAAAGAGATAGATGAGGGTTGAAAGTTAAAAGTGCAAAGGAGGGTACGAAGACTCGAAAGACTCGAAAAGAGAGATCGAATTTTTTAGCTCCAAGAATGGGATGGGTAGTAGATCTTATAATTGGAGATGAGTCGTGGGTGGTGTGATGGTGGGTGGTGGGTGGTGGATGGTGGATGGTGGTGATGGAAGGAAGGGCTGGTGACAGGTGATGGCCGTAGTAGTTCTAGTAAAGGGTCGACAATGGATGAGCGGCAAGGGGACTACTACTCTTGTACTGATTCTAAGTATGGAGTGGAATAGTCGAATAGTCGTACTGTAATAGTCAAATGGAATGCTACCACACTACTCGTAATGCTTCAGGAGGGATTAGGTAAGGTTGGATGATGGAAAGGTGTGTGTGATATTCATTTGGGGTTTTGCTTTGAACGAAGAGACTGATGCAGCGTCACAGCACTTTAAGAAAAACAAGGTCTTAGGTCTTGACTCTGGCTGGCGGGAAGGAGACACTGGGAGCGTCCTGGGAAGAAACCTGAAAAAGGGATGTTGTAAGAAAGCAAAAAGCGCCGATTGATTAACAAGATTGTGTAGCAGTTCATGCAAGATGATAAAAGCTGCGAGTACCGTCCGGAGTATATGAAGGCGTGTATACTCGATTTGGAACTGGCTCGAGAGAGGTAACCTGCATGGTGTGCCAGGGGCAGAAAAGTGCTAGTGCTAGTGTACAAAGTATTCCGTAATGTGCAAAGTATATCTACTTGCACGTTGCAGGGGAGAGGTAGGGAAGCAGTGGGAAGGGGTAGGGGTTCGACGAGAGCACGGGAGATATTCTAATCCCAGCTCTGACCAGCTCTGACCAGCTCTGACCAGCTCTGACCATGACCAGCTCCTTTCGATCTTTCCTCTGAGCGAGCTTTAATTTAATAAGTTTGCTAAATACACCAGCCAATGGAATGTCAGCAATAGATGATCTATTTCACATTTTCTCTCTCGAGAAACATATGCCGTCAAACATCTCAGAATCCTATATCCTATGCTCATTGCTCACTGGATGAGAGGAGGCTGTACACGAACTGCATCCACCACATTTATGCCATGATGCTGGTCGTTGACTACCAGGGAAACAAACTCACCTTGGTGGAATACTGAACACTTTGCTGAGTCTTTGCAACCAACCAACACCTCTGTTTCGGGCCACCGATTGTTATGCCGTTCACAGCTTTTTCGCCCCTTCTCTCTCTGTCCTCGTCCCTGGCTCGAGGATTTTGCGGGGTGTCCGAATACCCAGCATCTTCTCCCCCTCAAATGTTGTCGTGCAAAGGACGAATAGTTCCGTCTTTCCGTATTCCGAACTGCACGCACTGCAAACGTTAAGGTTACTTGCGTCAAGAAGTCAAGAAATCAAATAATAAGATTCCAGTCCCCTCGCATCGGCCCCATCGTGCCCAGCGTCACAATCGCTACCATCCCAAATTCCTCCGCCAACTGGCAGGGCAGAACAGAACAGGAGAGATTCTTAGCCCCTTCTGCTCTCAACGTCCCAAAAGCGACTTGTACCTGTACTTAATCCTGGAGAAATTGTGATTGGTGAATCTCACATTTTGTGAAGCTTCAGGCTGAGACGGGCGCATTTTCACACACACTACACCATCAGACGCCACCACATCCTCATACCAACCCCAGACACCACCCAAACACCACACATCACACACACCATACAACACACTCCATTCACCGCTCGAAGCTCCGACTACCTATCATCGAGCTGCAGCATCTAGCTGGCTAGGCTATAACCACAGGCTGAACAGGCTGTACGGTACGGCTCTTGGCTATTGCTTTCCACCACGCATCTCACTTCGACTGCAGACCGTGAGGATTTTAGCCTTTCCGCCATATGCACGCCAGAATTTCGCTGATCACGTTCGTATTCTCATTTCGCCCTCGCTGACTCCCTTATCGGAGGTTACACATATTCGTTCCTCTGAAGCAAATTCGTCAATCCTGAAGGAAGAGAAATCGGAACAGGCAGAGCAAGAGGAAGACTCGAGCATTACACAGAAACTGATCAGACAGTGTCGATCACCATTGATGACACTGAACCTTCATCTCCCACGTCTATACGCTCCTCATCCCGTCAGATATCACATCCAGACAACGTGCATAGCAGGCACACGTCGAACTTCGTAGTGAAGCCCCAAAAAGCAAAATATATTACGATATGGTATCACCAGATTGCACCAAGTAAAACACCAGAAATCCAAATATCCCCCGACAATCTGGCGAAAGTAGAAACCGTTCCTGTCCGACCTTCTCAACGTCCAAAACGTGCTTTGTTTCCTTCCCCTCCATCTCACAATTTTTTTTTCTTTTCCTCTACCCCTCCACCGAAATTTTACCTCAAACCTCATGCCCTCGACCTCTAACTTGGCGAAATTATCTGATTCAATCTTGATACGCCGTTTGCGTCCAAACCTTCTGCACTTTTTCTTATCATACATGCTATCATATCAAATCAGATCTTGGAACCATACAATATTACTCCATGGTTCGTTCCTTTGCTTCCGTGCGCGCTCAAGGTTATTATTCCATTCATTCTTCGAGAACGAACCACAAGGCACGACGGTACAGATGCACGAACTTTAAAAAAGTAAACCATTCATTCGGTCGGTATTGTCTGACCGTCGGGAGAAGCGCTTGCATTGTCCTATGAGCGTGTGAGGATGCATGGGATCTTTCTTCTAGAGTTACAGTGCTAGTTTCTAGCTCTGCTTCTAGTTGTAGTCTACCCCTGACTGGACCTTTCCTATACTTCGGTATGGAACGGCAACGGTGAGAACCAGAGTGCGCGAAAAGTCGCGATTTGTATATTTTCAACGAGTGAGGACGCGCATAGGGTTTGTTGTCGCGATGAGCTTGCACCTTGACCCCTCCCTCCCCTTACCGACCGACTGTATATCCTCGCTCTACTCTAACTTAACAGCACGACACCGCTTCATTCGCCCGCGTGGTTACACCAATCATTCTTCTGGAACGCATTTCTCCTTTTACTTCCTCAAACGGCGATATGCTGAAATTTCAAGACCTACCTACTCGGTAATCCAATCGTCTCTAACTTGGCCATCCACATCTTCGTTGTCGGCGCGCATTGTCTGACTGGCTGGCTGGCTCGCTGGCTGCTGTAGTCTCGCTACATCTACCTCGCTTTTTACTGCATCATGTCGAAAATAACTACTTGTACACACCTTACTCATTCCCAAGGCTAATCGGCACTTGTTCCTTACTCCTCAGCCAGCCATGCAGGCCGCCAATCATAAGACCTGATGGACGATTAGATTAGATACAGTAGAGAGGCTGCTTCAGCCGTCATTATGCATACTCTATGATCTTCCTCTAAGTTATCCTCGACTCATCGGAGACTATTTTTCTTGTATTTTTCTAAGTCTTTGCTAAGTTAACAAATATTACACTTCAGCGCTCATCTCATCGTACATAAGAGCCCTATTAGCCTTGATTTCTTATCTTCTTTCTTAAGTTTCAGGTGTTAAAAGCAGGATTTTGTAAGGTAGAGGCGCTGTTCTGAGGATAAGATAGAAAAAGGTGGCTGTAGGGCTGGCGGGGCTGGGGCTGACGTCAAGGAGCATCACCAGAGAGATAATGGATATGGGAATTGCTTTACGAAGGGTTGAGGTGTCTATTCTGGTGAAAAGTCAATCGAGACTCGAGAGGTTGGATGATGAGATGGAAAAGTATAGATAGATACTTAGATACTTGAAATAGCTTCCAACTAACATAACCAACGACTAACATAGCATCACGCAGCATAACGCACTACGACGATCGATGAATCGGTGAACGAATCCTACCAATTCGTCGTATTCTGTGCCTCGAACCCTTATTTTTGGCCCAGAGAATATACGTTTCCTTACCTTACTTTACCCCTCCTTCTCTCCCTCCAGCCCTGCTAGGCTGCTATAGTACTTATCCAAAACCTAATCAACATCTATACCCCTCCTCTCCCTTCTTCCCCTCCCCTCGCCTCCATCCCTAACTCGAAAACCCGCATAAATATCAAAAATCCATATACTGCCGCTACAGCTGCCTAGCCCAATATAATCCAATCCAATCCCATACACAGCACCTACTCACCACCCGAGCTTACCACCTACCCTACATACATACATACCAACCCGAGCTTACTACAGCTACAGAGGTACCAATCCGAGCTTACCACCTACCCGAGCCTACCCCCAACCAACTCCTCCACACATACACACGTAAGCAGCCACCATCCTCTCACCCACATCCCGTACCGTGGATCTGGAACCTGGCGTGCATGTGAAGAGTAAGATCATGAGGATAAGTATAGATAGAGGAGCTGTGATATGTAGTGCAGGGCAGGAGTAGGAGTGGTAACTATTAGCTTCTAGATATTGCCTGTAGAGTAGTTAACTTAACGGATAGGTATGTTATATTGGGATAGTAGTTGATGTAGTTTATGGTGGTCTGGAATGTATCACCTACACCACCGAGTAAGCATCTACGATTGAGAGAGACAGGCACAGAAAGAGTAAGAAATTATAGATGATTTTCTTTCCCGCTTTCCTTCACTTGAATCTAGTATAGTCAGCACGTTCAGATCAGATGCTGAGGATTCTGTTTCATCTGTTGTTTAGATCAGATTATATTGTAACTGGTGAGCGGAACTTTGCGAAATTTTCAAACGGACGACGGGAATTCAACACCCTTCCCATTTGTCAATTGTGTTCCCTCTGCTTACCGCATACTCTCCTACCTCTCTCTCTGTTGTATACTATCATAACCCGCAAAGCATATCCCCCTCCTTCCTCTCGTCAATCCTAGATGTAGATCATACCGGACAAACCCCAAATCCACCACCTCCTCTCCATGCATGCATCCCGCGTCCCGGCATCCGATCCCATCGCATCGCATACCTAAAAATAGCATCTGCATCTCCATTCCCACGCGCATACACATGGCTTTCCCATCCCTACACGCATTCCCATCCCCATCCCCATCCCCGCGCGCATAAAACCACATACATCTCTCTCCCATCCCATCCCATCCCATCCCGTGCATGCAAGCAAGTATAGATCCGCGACGATCAACCGAGCCAAAAGTCCAGGGAGAGAAGTGCAAGGACAGGTATAGGTATAAACTCAAGGAAAAGAAGGGAAGGATCACATTCCAGAAGGATTTTCGTATGTTTCTTTCTGGCTGGCTGGTTGGAGCAGCGACGTCATTTGTTTCTTACTGAACTTGAGTACTGGGCTTTGAGTGCTCGGATTTTTGAGGGATGATGAATGATGATTGGACGGGTGGACAGACAGGTATGCAAAGAAAGATGCGTGGATGGATTTTGGGGTAAGGATGGATTGGGTTCAAATGTAGCGATGTCATTCTTTGCTTGTTTGCTTGCTTGCTTGCTTGAAGATGGACGGATAGGTAGATAAGAGGGGATGGGATGGAAGGATTGCAGGAAGAATGGAAGATGGAAGGATGGACGGTGATGATGATGATGATGATCAGCATTAAAGTGTGGAATAGAGCACGTTCACTTGGTTTCAACGCACGCAGGAAGAGGATGTAGACACGACAAGAGGAAGAAGATGGATGGTGCAAGGAGGGAAAAGAGTGGAAGCGATGGGGAAAGATTGCTAGAAGGGCGGAAAAGAGAAGGAAAAGAAAGAAATAGACAGGTTTAGAGGTCTGAACCACGGTTGGTTTGGTGGCTCCTGCGTGTAACGTGAGACATATATATATATACCCGACATATACAACGAAAGTGTTAAATAACGACAAAGACAACGACGATGAAGGCAAACAAGGCAAAGGGAAGTAAAGCAACACAAAGTGAGCAATACAGAGTATATTATATCCTGCTTTCTCTGGACAGCTTGAACTCGAAATACATAACACACTCCTACTATACAGATATAATCAACAACATACAAAGCTCTCTCCTTCTTGTGAATTATTCATATTTTCTTTAGCAGGCTGTTTTATCTGCCCATGCTATTCTCTTTTCATAGGCAATCATTACATATATCCACCCACCCCAGCCATATCATCCGTTAGTACCCATTCGTCATCCCAACCCCGCCCAACCGCCAGTTCGTCAATCCATCCATACATGTGAACCCCACCCCCCTCTATACCACCAAGACCAGGAGAAGGAAAAGAAGAAGAAATTGCGACATCTCTTTTGGTTTGTAAAGGTCGCATGAAGCATTATACAGTGAAGAGAAAGATGTCTCTAAGAGGGCGAACGTACTTCTAATTCTTGAGAAAAAAAAGGTGTGGACCGACTCGTTTCAGAAAGGCAACGAGTATTTCTATTGGTACCAAAAGATCAAGCGATGCGGTTGGCAAAATCCGGTCCTTGTCCCACAAATGCATTTATGCTTTGCGGGAGCGGGTAGCAGGGCGACCAGGGCTAGTAGCGGTGGTGGTCGCATGTCCATTTCCGAATGAACCTGCATTGATCTTCCCGTTGGTCAAGGTAGCGACATCTGGAAGCTGAGCATCTTTCAGGGATCGTGCAGCCTTGCGACCTGTTGGGCGCTTTCCGTCTTTCTTGTAGGTAGCGAAGTAGAAGGAGATAAAGAGGAGGAGGTAAGAGCTGAGAATGCCCATGCCTGCGAACGCTGCGAATTCTTCTCCGGCGCATTTACCAGCACTTGGAAGCGATGGGAAGTAAGTCGAGGCGAAGTAGGTGTAGGACGCAAAGTAGACGAAGCCTAGAAAGTAGAGTACATGTCAGCAAGCTGAAAAGCTAAATGAATTGTGGCTAGAGGAATAGGCAGCCTTACCAAGATCAATGACAAACTGGATGATTTGAAGACGGGTGATCCATTCCTTCCACCAGATGCGGATTCCGCGCGCACTCTGGAAGTAGTACCAGTACATGACAACGTGAACCATGAGGTTAAGAGTAATTGGAACCCATGATACCGAGGTCAAACCGATGAGTTGGGTGTAGCAGAGAAGAGCCGTGGCGCCGTGGTGGTAGCAATGAAGGAAAGCTGCGCAGATGAAAATTAGCATTGCCGCATATTGTGGCTTCATAGGAAAATGAGGGCATACTCAATGGCTTTTTCTTCAAGACAAGGAAGACGGTATCCAGTAATTCGAGGTATTTGGTGAGGTAGTTGAGCTATTCTTCGTTAGCCACACTTAATCTTTAGCCTTGCCGCAAGCTGAACCTACATAGTACAGAATAACCAAAGGAGATGTCCAGCCGCCTTTGACGTCGCAGATGGCATAGAAGAGACCATGATTGTAGACCGTGGGAACCAATTGCTCAATGAAGAGTGCCAATAAAATGGCGCTGATGGCTGTGAGATAGAAGTTGTGGATCATAAAGAGACCATTCAGCTTGAATGCTGGACGGTTTCGCATCAACTCTCTTCCGCCGAATATTATAATGTAGTATGCAAGAATCGTCAAACCGCTCTCCTTCAACGTAGACATAGGCGTAACTCGTGGTTGGAAGTCAAAATCTTGGGGGTGATAGCCCTTGATGGCCGTGAAGGCCTTGTCGAAGACTGGCCATAAATGCACACCGAATGGTCTCTCAATTGATGGCAGAGGCAGCGCCTTCAGGTCAAATCCGCTCGAAGACATTCTGACAAAACCGCAACGCGTATGAAATCCGTCTGTCTCGAAGGTATCTGCGATGCAATCCGAATGGAGGAAGTTGTCGCGTGTCTCTTAACTTTCGGAATCAGAGGAATTTACAGTGCGCCGAGCAAACTATAAACAACAATCTCTTCGGGGCGGACTGAGGAATAGTCTACAATCCGCGATTGTCCCTTTCCGACAGAATCCAAAGCAATAAAGTAATAAGGAGGAACTCTGTGAAGGAGTGACGATGAAGAAAGAATCGAAAGGGGAGGAATTAATATCTTAGGGGAACTCAAGTGAGAAGAGATGAAGCACAAGAGTTGAGATGAGAGATTTAAGGGATTCCCGTCTTCAACAAAGTTGTCGAAGTTAGAAAGTAGAAGTAGGAAAAAAAAAGTTTCCCGTTTTCCCTTTTTGACGTGTTTGGCAGGAGTAAGAAAGAGCCAAGTGGCTTGAGGTCTAGTGTAGAAAGGGGTTCGGGAACGTGGCCCATCAATTACAGCATACATTACCGAGATTGGATCCTTGGGAGAAGAAGGTTGTACTGCTTTCTATTCGATCGGCATGTGAAATTCAATATCACCGACTTTTCCATTGCAGCGCAAGTGCTCACATGTGGATAGCTTCAGGGACGCTCAGATTTCTCAATGAGTGCGAAGTATACTACGGATGACTCTCTATCTACTGGAATCTGTAGGGCTTGAAGGCCACGGCTTCCCAGAGAGGGACCTGCCCAAGAGACCGACCATCGACAACCTACTTCCGTACTCGCTATGGACTTTACAGGACGTGAAATCTCCATTCTACCCTTCCTTGTACTGAAATTTGAGTCGCCGTTGAACCCGAGAAAGGAGCAAGGAACAAGGATATGAGCACTGCTCGTGATTGGTCTACGTTAACCCCCCGATGTCATACCATACACGTCAAAAGCAGCAGCCCATGGTGTTGCTGGCTTGTGGATGTCCCGAGGTTGAGTACAACAAATGTAATTTCGAGCATTTCGTATCAAGACAGGTATCGTGAACACCGCTCTCTAGAAAAGGCATTGGGCACTGTTGACGTCGCTGGCACGATCCACTGTTTCTTTCAATTGCAGATGTATCATTGGTTGGAAGTTTCTATGTGATGGCTTTCATGCCCACCGCTCTTCTGTCTCCATTCTGTATTTTAGTGGTGTCCAGCAAACGGATATACGCGGGTTACCAGTGAGAGGATATCGAACTCTGTATGATGGAGATGAGAATGAAAGAAAGCGTCCTGCGTCTTACTCTTTGAGAAAGTTGGCCTCGGTGCGATAATCTGTGGGAGGATGAGTATTCACGAATGAATGCCAATGGACATCGCGGGTCACATTATCAACACAGCGTAGACAGGAGGCGGTATCTGACGATGTAGACATCTCATCTTGGGATATTTCGAAGGTAAAGCCTCGAATGAGAATAATCACCGCGGCGCGTAGGGCTCAACGCGCTCAGCTGAAGTAGAATTCGAGAGCGAGCCTTTAAAGTAGGAGAGCTGTTCGTGGTCCTCCCTCACTATAACCTTTGAGAAGATGATGCCTCCAGTCGTGTGCGGCTGCATCATTACGAAAGGCTGGTGACGGGTTGACTTTCAATTGCACCTCTGCGTGCCAGGTGCGTGCTCAAACTGATGTTAAGTCTGAGAGAATCCAGTGCCAGGAGTCAGAGATTCCTCCAACCTATTAATTCCACGCGAGTAAGACCTTGTCTTCTCTGTGACTGTTGAACAAATCTTTTCCGCACGAGGTGGGACGCCAACTTGATGTACGTTTGGAAGGCAGCAGCACTGGAGGCAGCTGATACTATTTGACCTCCGAGCGCTGTCGCATTCAATTAAGGGAAACGGCCGCTTATGTTGCCGATGAAAGTGGGTATGACATACCTCGAATGATAATTCCGTGAAAATGAGGTGACCCAAACTCATTTATCATTACTTCGAGTGGGCGATGACTAAGCCACTAACCAATCACAGTTCCCGCCGCATCGATTCGGAGCTTGAATTGTCGAAACTTCCAATTTGAACATCGACCGCAGAAATTCCTCGAAACACTCAAAATCACCTCCCAACAAACACTTTCCTAATGTCGTCAACTTCGATTCTGCGTATCGCGTCGCGCGCGCAGTCATCCGCCATTTTCCGATCCAATGGCTTGCGCAGTCTTACCCCTCGCACTTCCTCTGCTACACTCTACGCTGTACCAGCAATGATTGCTACCTCCGGATCTGCCAGCAACTTCAGCACCACTAGCCGCGCCCAATCTGCTCAAGCCGTCGATAAGGATGGGCAGGAAGCTGCTCACCACGAGGAGAGCTTTGAAGAGTTTACTGCCAGGTACGTTACTCTTCCATTGAGGCTGCATATCACTCGCATTCGAGCATGTCCTCGCACAACCGGAACAAACCAATAAAAAACATGAGTTTCTAAGGTGCCCGGACATGATATAGATACGAGAAGGAGTTCGACCAGGTCCAAGATGTTTTCGAGCTTCAGGTATGTTTTACTTCCATTAACTCGTCATACCCCACGTTTCTCTTGCGCGTGCCCGACAGATTGCTGATTATCGTATGATGTTACTGCAGCGAAATCTAAACAACGCCTTTGCATACGATCTGGTACCTTCACCATCTGTACTCACTGCAGCCTTAAGAGCTGCCAGAAGAGTCAACGACTTCCCTACAGCTGTGCGCATATTCGAGGGTACGTATAGCTCATTTACGTTTACAAGCGGGGTTGGATATGCAGGCTAGATTTTGGCGGGGCCAATGGCTGATGACATGATCAAATAGGAATCAAGGCAAAGGTCGAGAACCGCGGTCAGTACGACCAATACTTGGAGGAGCTCAAGCCACTCAGAGAAGAATTGGGTGTCAGTCTCAAGGAGGACCTCTACCCGGAGGAGGCCAAATAAATGACAATGGTGACGACTAGGAGGATTATTGTAGATGAGGGAAAATGAGATACTGGGATAGATGAACGGAGCGTTTGCTGGCTCTGAATTACGACGTTTCTTATCTGTACAGGTGTATCAAGATCAAAATCGACCCGCCAATTTGGAAAGTTGACATACAGTCACCATTTATGTCTCAGTGAAAACAGTGTGATACTTCAAAGGTAGATCGACAGGCGCTTCTACATCCCAAGAGCCTTACGGTCAAGCTCTCCGGACAGATGCTCGTCCAAAAGACGAGAGTGTTAACTTAGATACATGCCTACCTATTCACTTCATGGCCAGGTTCTCCACGTCGTCATTGAAACAGACTCACTTCTCAGTTGGGTAGCAAGGTTCGTACCGATTATCTACACGGCTGCCATGCTTGTTGTAAAATCTTGACCTTCTTCACTTCTTCACTAGCATCATATTCACCTTAATATATACTTTCCTCTCCGGAAGTTGCTGCTGTCTGGTATCTTCCTTTCTCAAAACCATCGTCTGATAGTTATTGTTGGCAATTCACTACATTCTTAATACGAGAAAATCCACACTTCCGATCTTGCAATCATTTTTACTAAATAAAAGCAACAAACTTTGGGTATTCGATCCCATATGACGCTGTCTCTCGAAGCTTCAATATTAGACGTTACTCTTGCACCGGCAACACGACTTCACTTGTCAACTACTTTGCATTCTCCAAGAACAGTAGGAACAAACCTCTGGTTATCACACACTGCCTGCTTTGCGGCAAAGCTGGAAGCAAACATACCAATTTCTCACCAGTTTATGATCAGAAGGCCAATATATACCACACCGAATGATATCGACCGCCTGCCGTCCCAGATCGTATCGCAACACTGTGATCCTATTTTGTTCCGTCTTGGTAAGGACAAAAGTGCTTTTATCACTGATCACATACATTAAGGAGCTTGAGAGGATGATCCGACATCTCTTGACATCATAAAAGCATCTATCAAGAGCTGTAGGGATGGCTCCTGAATATCTTGCGGCGCCAGCTAGCACGCCTCCCTCATACCAAAGCAAAAACAGAAAGACAGACCATAAACATCTCGGTGGTCCTTCCTCAGATTCTAAAGTAGCCGCAAAGGGAAGAGAAGAGGTGCAATTTTTGATTCGAGAATTATTATCGCCTCAGCCTGAGAGCATTGACGTCGATAGCGTCAACAGGTTTGACAAGGCTGAGCCGCGGAAGTCAGGACAAGGGAAAGGAGCCACTCAGAAGCGAGCGTACAACACTGATCAAGATCTTGACCGTTATCATCAATTGCACGACAAGTTTCTCTCCAACTATGACAGAAAGCGAGGCATCCAACCCAACCGGTATGCGCGAGCTAGCAGTGAAGGCCCTAAAGGTTTTCGGGAGGTATTGGTCTTGTCCGATGACGACTGCGCCAGCCCTGGGACCATGACGAGCAATTCGGTCGACGGGGAAAACCACTCTCATGATACAACCAAAAACCACATTTCCGAGGTAGATGAAGCGCCTGTTAAAGATTTCTCATCACTTCAAGGACTTGATGACCCCTTTATTGCGATTGAGGTAAGTCCGAGTATATTCAGGCTCCGGTCATTCTTTGATAGCCCCTGTTTCAAGGGCAGAGGCTGTCGTTCAAGAGGCGGCTAGCCCCGCCGCTTTAGATATCGCTAACCCAACTGCTCCAGAACCTCAAAAAAGATTCGCCGCACACGAGGGGCACACCAAAGAAGCCGGCTAATGACCAGAACACCAAGCGACATATCAGCGAGATAGATGAAGCTAAAAAGAAAAAGTTTGTATTTCTATATGATCTTTAACATGCTGAAGCTAACCTTGATCTGCTACAGAGAAGAGATCGGCGCGTCAACCTCGGAGCATGCACGCGGTCAAGAACCTTTCTGCGCAAACCAGGAACCGACGAAGAGAAAGCAACGTTGGTATGGAATGGCTACAGGATTCCCGCGATTGCCTGGAGACTAACCGTGGTGCTGCAGGGACTATGCGCTACGTTACAACACGAATACTATAATTTCTACATCGTATGGAATCTGCAACCTCTATCTCCGGTATCTTCGAGTCTATAGATTGAGTGGCTAACAAAAGATATTGCAGTGCTCTGCCACCTTCGCCGGCGCCCCACAAGCCTAAATCAATTATGGTGCGCAAATGTTCTGGTCTTGTGAATCTTCTAGCTAACGTGGAAAAGGGCAAGGTGGTAGGAGTTGGAGCTCCGCAACCCAGAAACACTTTAGACAAGAAAAGCGCTGCGCCAAGGCCGGGAATCAACCTCCACGACGGATATTCGAGTTTTGACAGCTCCAATAAGAGGCGGAAGCTTGAACACCACTCAACAGCCAATGGCAGCTCGGGGAGGCCTATCGACTTGGAGGAGCAAGACGCAGGATCCGATCGACTGGCAGTCGAGCAAACCTCCGTACGAGCTGATCCTCATACGAGGCCTCGCGCAGAGTCT
The DNA here is from genome assembly GCA_002946385.1 of Rutstroemia sp. NJR-2017a WRK4. Classification (NCBI taxonomy): domain Eukaryota; kingdom Fungi; phylum Ascomycota; class Leotiomycetes; order Helotiales; family Rutstroemiaceae; genus Rutstroemia; species Rutstroemia sp. NJR-2017a WRK4. The sequence goes on along the minus strand of NJPR01000010.1, from coordinate 43,026 downwards.
GACATACTCTCAGGTATGTCTCCTGCAACAAGCAGATCTTTCGTCCAACATATCGACAATCATGGCATTGCGCCGTCAACAAAGTCAAGAAATACCAGACGTAAATTTCTTAAACAAATTAACAGCTCATCAGGAAGCCGGCCAGATCAAGTTCCCATACTAGTTCATGAGTCTCCACGACAGCATACGAATAATGATAGTCTTTACGGGCGCCCCATCTTGCATAGCACTGAACAGCATGATTCGAATGCGCCGGATGAGTTGAATGATTCCAACATACTGCCCACAGCAAGCCTCGAGGTTTGCATTCCTCACAATGGAACAGCAGCCTCCAGGAAAACTGCACGCCAAGCACCGACTACCATTGCAAATGGGTATCAAACCTCTCGGTACTTCGCAGGAAATCATGCATCTCAGATATCATCCAAAAAACCAGCTGGCGTGATGAAACGGCTGCCACTAGGTGAATTGGACTTCAGTAGCGATGAATTATCCCAGGAAAGTCCGTCTGCGATTAAAACGCAGAAGCCAGCGACAAAACCATTTGGTAGGAAGCAAGAATTCAATGACATATCGAGCATAGAGACCAGAGGAGACATTACCCCATCGGAATTTGGCAACCGCGGGACTGGGGACCACAAGAAACGTCAGAATGATAGGGCCGAACGGATGAAAAGCTACAAACTCGTGAGCATATTTTCAGAGACCCAATACTGGGTTCGACCGGAAGACCTCGCAGAATCGTTCTTGCTCCAGGATGTATCCACGGGAGATTTGACGCTAATTTGCGATCAAGGCGCCATTGATGGATTTACTATCAAGGCAAGGTCGATCATCAAACTTACTCGATGTGAGGACTCTGAGAAGTTAATTATTGAGAAATCGGTCGACAACTCCATTGCACGAGGGCCTAAGATCTACATAGAGCTTGATGCAAAAGAGGCGTCTTTAAGCCTTAGCAATATCCTGGGAAAGGCAGTGGGAAGACCGGTGGTCCAATTCCTGAATGTAGAGGCGTCACAGATGGATAAAAAAATCGCTAATATGCGGAAGAAAGTCCTACAGTACATCGAAGGGCAAGAGCACATGAAGCAAGCAGCTCTGTCCATCAAACGTCAAGAAGAGTTGCCTGAAGATCTTGCATTGATGCATTTGAATCGCGAGAGACGAGGTAGATCTCGGAAGTTGGAAAACGAAGGAGATGCCGATATCCAAAGGCAGTCGAAGAAATTGAAGGTCCGAGATGCAATGAAATCAGATCATAACTCCGATCCCCTGGAAGACGACGCTGTACAAGTGCCGCGAGCTTCTGCGGCAATTACCCCTGGGAAGTTTTATGGACGCGGAGAAGCTGGGGGCAAAATTCGAGCATTGCGTAGTGCGGACAGGCCTAAGATATCCCGGGAACCACCAAAGCCAAGAACTCCAAGCCCGGAGCGCTGGACGCACACACATCCAGGTTGGGACAAGAATTGGCTGAAATCGGTCATCTATCCAGCTACCGGAAAAAAGACAGCAACAGTGGATAAACAAGATATTGAAAGACTTGATGAGGGAGAATTCCTCAACGATAATCTCATCATGTTCTATCTATATTGGTTGGAGCAACATAATTCCCATCTGGCCAGTCGAGTTTATGTCCATAATACTTTCTTTTACGCAAGCTTGACCAATACTGCGAAGGGTAGCAGAGGCATTAATTACGAAGCCGTTCAGAGATGGACCGCTAAAGTCGATCTTCCTTCTTATGACTACATTATCGTTCCTGTCAATGAACATACGCATTGGTATGTAGCCATTATCTGCAACGCCTCAAGGCTCCTCGAGCCTGAGGCAAAGTCACCTCCACAATCTTTAGAGGAATCTGCAACTATTATTAAGGAGCGAGCAGCGACCCAGAGTGAACAAAATCTAATTTCACCGTCTCCAAAACCTGCAGTTCTAAATGTCGACAACGACGTTGGCGGGGGTATCAGCCAGTTGTCGCTACAAGAGACTGGATCGGCTGCGGGGATGGATGAGCAAAAAAACGAAGAAATTTCACCTACTGACACTTTGCCTCTCAATCACGGACTGCCAACCGAAGTTATTGAGGTGGAATCTAGGAATGGTACCGACATCTCTGAAGTATCACCAGCTAACAATTCGCGTCCACATTCCTCGGCCGGAGATCTGAAAACACCTCTAACGAAAGGACGAAGGAAAGTCTCTCATCCGTCTCGTGTATACGACCCCAAAGAACCTAGAATCATCACCTTTGATTCCCTCGGTATGGCACACAGTGCAACATGTCGCAATTTAAGAGATTACATAGTTAGGGAGATCAACACGAGAACGGGAGTGTCCGTTACTCCTCCAAAATTTCTGGGAATGACTGCAAAAAATATCGCCACGCAAAACAACTACTGTGATTGTGGTGTTTTCCTCCTTGGTTACATGGAAGAATTTTTTGCGCGTCCGGATGCTTTCATTGAAGACATTATGCAGAGCAAGTACGATAATGAGGCTTACAACACCGATCCTTCAAAGCTACGTGCCAAAATTCGGAATATTGTTTTTGATCTCCAAAAAGAGGAGGTTCAGAAGGCCGAGGAAGCGCGCAAGTCAAAACAGGCGAAAGTCAAAGCAAAGAAAGACCCAGCAAAGGACAAGACTATGGTCGAGCCTTCAGTATCTCAATCTGCCTCAAATCCTCCGTCTAAAAGTACTCGAAGCTCTCCAGCCGTCGAGCAACCGAACAACGAGAAGGCTCCAACGTCCTCGGCACAGACTCTAGCCCCTCCATCACCGGCGCCTCAGGCTCCCAAAACCTTGCCGGAAGTCATCAATCTCGATGATAGTCAGGATCCAGTGGGACATGAACATAATGATTCGGTCTCCACCGTCGTTCAGCACCCAGCATCAGTACCGATTGAAGACCCACTTCCAAAGCAACATGTCTCGCCTAAAGCAACTTCGCCTGCGCCTGTAGTCAGGAGACATCGCCCTACACGATCCTTTGGAAAGCTCGAGATTCCCGATTCACAGGAAGAAAGGGCTGCAGACAATCAGGGCGACCATGGGCACGCACATGAATCTCAGAACTCGCAGGTAGTTTCCCTGACCACGCGCACAGCAGATCTGAATCAACAACCAGCTGTTGATATTGCTAATGATGGCATGGAGAAAGAAACGCCTACGACTGCGCAGACCATTTTAACTGGGCTCTTCAATACAGCTAAAAATTTCAATCGTTGGGCCACAAGACCATTTATCGAAACCATTGCCCCAGAAGAAGATCGAAATAGATATTCTTCTGCCCGTGATAGAGATCAGAGTTCAGCCATCCTTCATGAAAAGAACGATGTACGCTTCGGAACTCGAGTATCACAATATCCGGATACTTCTACTCGCAGCAAAGGGAGGTCTGACCTGAGGAGTCCTAGCCCGTTGTCCGGCGATGACGATTATGCACAAAAACACACTTCTAATACTGACGAGGAAGTTGAGCTTGTACTAGAGGCCAAAGCTATTCCTCGCAAGGCTGCATCGGCAAATCCCGTGGATTTGACAGAAGATGATGAGCCTGATGTGATGCTTCTTGACACGAACTTTCCTGATGTCTCATTTTTGCCAAACTCATCCCCTATGTCATCTAAGAGCAAGCAACCTCATGCACATAACGAATCTGCAGTGGCACACTACAAAAGGAAGCAAACTCCTGCTCAGCGCGAGAAAATTCATGATCAAGCCGCTGTGGATTTGACTTCTCCCCCTAAGGAGCGTTCTTCGAAAGACATCCCGAACCACCAGGGGTATCCAATGACCAACAAATTCAAGAGCAGAGATGCTGCAGAAGACGCGATGATCAGGAGACAGGGACGGGGACATTAATGCTCACATACCTCTCATTTATACATACCAACATTGCGCTGGTCGGCGTTCTCGCCCAGGGGACAAAACTCATCTCAAAGTCCTCAAACCATACACATATTTCCTAGTTTCAGTCTGGCGTCGGCGTTCTACTACATTACACATACCCAATGATCTTTCTTGCACAGGAATCATGAGAGATAGGTTCTTCTCGTGAGCGAACCACTTGCTCGTTGCAGGAAGCTCATCGCACCGGCCATCGATGGATAAGATAAGATGGCGTTTACAAAGGGCGCAAAAGGAATGGGATATTCTTTTGCTCATGGAAGGTTGGTTTTTCAAGAGGGATGGGATGGAATGGGATGGAAGGGGAGGATGGATAAAAGTGGGCGTACATGAATGATAATTGATAGATGGATGGATGGATGGATGGATGAAGCGGTGACTTCGGTTGTGATGGGGAGGGAAACACATACATGAGCCGAAGGAAGACGCGTAGATAGCTAGAGTGAGCTTGTGAATAGATTCGTTTGCAAAATATAATTTTATCACAGGTCTTTGATGTCGTGTTTGTGATTCCATGATATCTTGTTGTGTATATTGCTTGCTGTGGATGTTGGATGGCGGAGCTCTTGCAATGCCTTATCCATTCCACTGGTCACCCTTCTCCGGCGTTTCCCAAGTCTGGGTCATTCGTCCCACGGTAAGAAATACGAGCCCATCCAAAAAATCCCCGCTTACCCATTCCTCTCTGAGAACGGACTGATGAAGTTACATATTTAGAAATCAATAGTCTGGTGAGATATGCAACATTTCGCCTTCCTGTGTTCGATTGGGAATGGACTGGATTATTAAACTGATAAGTTTGGAGTTATAGAATGTGGGAGGATAAGAGCCATGTTTGGTGAAAGTTTGGTTGGGAGATATATAGAGGAGTGGTCTGGCCATGGTCGGGTATAATTGCAGTTGTAAATGTTTGGTTGGTGATTCAATAGTTTGTGAAGATATGCAACATTTGCATTCTCTGCACTCAATACGGAAAACGCTGAACTGATAAATTGTTAAACGTACCTTTTGTGGTAAGCGCCGGCGAGGTTGAAGTCTGGTTCGGCAGCCGCGTGAATCCGTAAAGCGGTGGAATGGATGAACTTTTTATTTAATAGTTTCTGAAGACATGCAACATTTATATTATCTTCACTTAATACGGAAAAAGCTGGATTAATAAACTGATGAACACACCTTTTGTGGTAAGCGGCGGGCAGGTTGAACGGATAAACGCTGAAAGCGCGGAGGCGATATCTGGTTCGCGAACTGCTTAGATCGGTGAACGGGAGGAACTTTTTATTCAATAGTTTGTGAAGATATGCAACACTTGGATATCTGCTGTTTGATGGATTGAATTGATGGGTATAGACTGGGGGAATGTAAGGAATGCGTGCGGTAGGGTAAGAGATAAAATGATTGAATAGTTGAAGTTTGATAGCGCGACGGTGATTTCTGATTTGTGAAGGGGACGAAATAGTGAAGGAGAAGCAGGAGAAGAAAGAGGAAGGGCAACATGACAAGTGTTTAATCATCTTGCACCACACCATGAGCCCCAAATCTTGGTCCTCAAAAGCAAAATTTCGGATCATTGCAAATATATTCATCTTCCAACGCGCTTGTCAGCTACCTGTATGCAACTACCATATGCTATGCACGACTCACTGCCTCCCTTTCCAGCAAGGAGCCCTCCCAGTTCTGTTTTCGCAGAATAACTGGAAACATTTCCATCCATGCATCATCATCCGCCGTACGATATAGCAGCAAATCCCTCTATCTCCCCATCAACAAAGCAAAAAACTGACCCGTCCACACCTCCATGATCCCTATAAACGCCATATGCAACCACTCTCGTGTTCTCAAAATCAAAACCAGATCTATCCACTCCATCGCTCTTCCTTCTCACTTGCAGAATACTCTATACACAGACATAACAGACTCCATTATCCACTCCCCACGTCCCACCCTACTGCAAATGCGCCCCAAACCTCCCCACCCCCAGCTCCCCACCAAAAACCCCCATCCCCGGCGCCGGACTCCCCCCTCTGCTCGACGGCCCCATACTACCCAGGACCCTTGGTCTCGGACTCATATTCTGCATACCCATGCGCGGACTCCTGGGCACCGAGGTCCCCCTCGTAGTTATCCTCCCATTCAGTAGCGCTTCGAGCTTCTCATTAGTTTTCTCGTGCATTCGATCTTTCTCCGCCATTTCTCTCCTCATCTCATCAATCTGCTCAGTTAGTTGCTGGAGCAGGGAATCATGGTTGAGTTTCTGAATCTGCACACGATTGGACGATGCCACGGAGCGCAGGGATTCCACTTCTGCTTGGCTGGAGCTGAGTGCGTTGCGCAGCTCGAGCACTTCGGAGGAACTCTGCTGGTACATGTTTGTGGCGTATTCGAGCTGCTTTTCTATGCTTGTGCGTGATTTCTTCATACGCTCGATTTCTGCTTGACCGGCAGCTATTTCATTCTTTGCCGCTTGAAGCTCTTTGACGTCGGGATTGGAAGAGTTTGCGAGTGCTTCGCGCGAAGCAGCAAGTTCGGCTTTCAGCTTAGCATTTTCCTTTCGGAGTTTACTGGCCACCTCGGTTTGTCGTTCTAACTTCTTGTTCTTATCTTCCTCGCGTTTTGTGAATTCGTCTGTTTCGCGCTTGAATTTTGCTGCCTCGCTCAAAACTCGTTGATATTGTGGCTGGATTCGTTTTAAGCTGGTCTCGTAATCCTGGCATCGGAGCTCTAAGTTTCTTATATGTTCTTGGAAGCCGGCAGCTGTCATATTTAACATCGGGTCATTGGGTTGCCTTGTGGGTGTAATCCGTTGACGTTTCATCGAGGTTTCCTGTTCCTGGACATCAAAATTCTCCAATCATGTTAGTAAAGTAGCTCTATAGTAATTACCATGAGGACTTACAGATGGCCGCTTGAAGCCAGTTTTTGCCTCTTCTGGGGGTGAGAAAAACGGTCCTGCACTTGATTCGCTCGAAAGTATATTTCGTCCGTCCTGGAGTAGTCCGAGAGGGATATCAGGCATTGGCATTAATGGCCAAATAGCATCTGGAGAATCGTTGACTACATATTCCGCTGCTCCTTTTGCCGCCTGCTCAGGAGTTGGATAGATGGACATATCTAGTTTACCCACTGCTTTCCTAGTTTGAGCAACGTATTCCACCAAACGCTCTTTGCGCTCTGTAGAATCCAATGTCGTAGGAATACACAGCTCCAAATGTTCAATGGAATTTGTTGTTACTAGCGATAGGAGCGGCGCGCGTTTCGTTGGATTTCGAGGATTATACGGTAAGAGGTGATGGTATTCCTCTTCTCCTTGTGACGATGAATCGAAAGCTACCACAACCGAAGCCGGAGCTACAAGAGAATCCCGAGGATCAATCCAAGTAGGAAGTAAAGTTACCTGCATCGGATCCTTAGATACGTTGGAGTTCCCTGGTACATCAGGGCGGTCATAGCTGTAATCCTGGGACCGAAATAGCGCTTCGAGTATTGGCAGAATTGGGTCTCGTGCAAATATAACCACATGGGATTTCGACGTTCGAAGAGCATCTAAGAACTGCCGTATAAAGAGGAACTTGGTACTGATAGTCACAGCATACCTCGCCTGTGCAACGTCATCCAGATCTTGAGTAGAAGATTCTTCAACAACCAAGTCCTGATGATCGCACAGTAGTTTCAACTCTTCGAGCATCGTATCCATTCTAGAGACCACATCCGGGTCAGCAGGAGAATTACGAAGGAACTTGACTATTTGTTCTTTCATGTTTTTAATTGTTGTGTCATAAACATCGCGCACGGGACCCATCATTGGAAGTGGGATGATGAACTCGTTCCGCCCCAGTTGTCGTACCGTCAAATAATCCGGAGTCGAACTAGGCCGTGGTTCAATTGAGACTCTCGGTAGAGACATACTCTGTGATCTCGCGATATCATGGGCGTGATCACGCAGAGGTAACAGCCGGTCCGTGTGAGCCGAGGATGGTTCTATTCGTGAAGGAACAGAGGATGGCGACCTTGAGCTAGCAGCACGGGAGACTGACGCGATCCTCTCCATGTTGATAGGGATAGGAGATGGTCCAGGTAGCAATGAGTTGCTGCTAGACCAGGTAGCGTTTGTAACGTCCTCTGAACTTACTATTTCCTGGACCTGGGGCTGCGCTCCACCAAAGCTTTCTTCCTGTTCTATACTGGCAACGATTGGAGATGAGTTTTTCTGGGCTATTTCAATGGCTACAGGTCGATGATCTTGTGTTGATTCGGAATGGGTAGATTGTGAACTTTGAGTCTTGTAAACTTGTACAGGTGGTTCCGAGAATGAATGCTGTGATGATGGGCGCTCAAGGAGAAGCTCTTGGGTGCGTGGAATGGATAATTGAGAAACTAATTGGGCACCTTGCCAAGCGCCTTCTGAGCTTGAGTTAATATTTGTACCTACAGGTTCAGATTGAGAGCGCTGCGAATCAGTCGGGATTTCTGATTGTGACTTTCTTATAGGCGATGAGGAAGTGGCCGTTGGGTCCTTGTTCAGAGTGTTGACAGTGTCAGATCTACATTATTTGGTAAGCTTCAAAAAAGTTGTTCGGAAGATGAGCTTGTATTTACCTTGTCGTCACAGGACCAGAGGAATCTTGATGGCCTTCCTCGGCAAAAGAGTCCGGTATCTCTAATGAAGCTGGTGGGTGCAACGGGCCTGGACTGTGCGATTGAGCTGGTATGGAGGAAGAAGGCCGGATAGTTGACTGAGAGGTTTGTTCTGGGATGAGGGAGAGCTCTGACGCTGGTTGCCTTTGTTGCTCTCTGCTACTCGTCGTTGTATGGTTGACGTTTTCGCGTGTTAGGAGCTTAGAAACACGTAGGGCCACTGAAACCGGAGCCGAGGTAAGGTTGATTGGAGATTTTGAATTATTTGATACACTACCAAGACTTGATGGGTTGTCTTCGTCTATGAGTTGATGGGCACTTTGACCGACATTGGCGCGCTGTTCTTGAGATGATAATTCAGAACATGATGCGGCTTCGGTTGTCGAAGTTGTTGTGGCTGGTGCCTCACTAGTTCTACGGGAACCCTTGATCGGATCTCGGTCCGAACGCTCGGTTTGCGCCTGATCGGTACGGGCTGGACTGGAAATCGCTGCACGACTATTACCTGAAGAAATCAATAGGGCAGAAGGCTCATAAGATGCAGAGCCAGAGAGATATTGGGAATCAGGAACGATGTCTTCGTCCCAAATGTAAGGCTTTCTGATACGTGGCGCGGCAGCCTTTTGAGGCTTTGGCTGATGGGATAACTGAGAAGACTGTGACAACGGGTGACAGGAATCAGACAACTGGGACGATCGCACCGGTATGTACTCGTCCGGATTGAAGTCTTTTCTGACGGGTATCAGAACACTAACATTACCATAGATCCCGGAATCTTCGTCCTCGTATGAATCTTTTATCTCTTCAACTTTGCGTTCGTTGTCGTCGCCGTGATGTTCTCTTGTCCCGGAGAGGCTACTTAAATGTTCGTTGTCCTCTGTCCTATACTTATTTCTCACTTGTGTTGCTCTTTCACCGCTCAGTTGAGCAGGTAGCCGTCGCCTTGCTGGGAGGATAGGCTCGCTGTCTTCTTCCAATATATTGGGTGTAGATGACCTCGAATTTAGATCTTGTCGCGCGGGTTTTTTCCCTCTCCACTCCGCAATCGCGGCCTCGGTGACGTTCTCATACGGTTCCTGTGCACATTCCAAAGTCAGCGTAAGTTCACCTTCGGATCGTGGTCGAAGTATACCCAGGTCGGCTCGTAGGTCTCCCCCGTTAGAGGATTGTCTTCCCAGTCTATTAAGAACTGTGTGTGTTTGCCTAATTCGCGTTCGCCAATGATCTCCCTAACGGAATAGTAGACTTCAGTGGCGTGTGCAGTCTTCCTCTCTCTTCTCGTCTTCTTTCTGCGAGATTGCGTTAAACGCGGGGATGATGTCAACGGCGAGGATGCGCGAGACTTGCGCTTCAGAGTTCTTGATCTTGAGGGCTGTCGCGCACTGGTGCTAGATTCTGCTGCGCAATCACTGTTGCGCCGGTCCATTAGGTCTGTCCTGGCGAGGGTTGGAGAGTTGCGATTCCATGGTCAGTTAAAGCTTGTGAATTCTGGAGCGAGAGAGTAGGCAGACAGGTAGGGCTGAAGGTAAAAGTCAAATTGCAAACTCCAAACGGAAAGAGCGACCATCAAACGGTGAATATTGGTTAAGAATCTGAAATTTCTCACTTTCTATTGGTTCAATGGTGGAGGACGTTTGCTACTAAGTCGGTAAATAGGTAGGGTCCCGGCCGTACTGTAGGCACGGAGCGCCTAAACTGTTGTTCCGATAACCCTATGGTTCTAAAATTGAATCGTGTGAGGTTGACGCAGGTACCGTTGTACCGACGATAACGTACCAACTCAGTATAACAATTGAATTTAATTCGGGCGGGTGAATCAGTGCAGACATTGAATGAGGCGATATGCGATGGTTATTGATTTCTGTCCATCTTTACTCGACCAGAACGCCCGTTTCGGACCCCATTTACGAAGTAGGTTTTCATATCTTGCTGCTCTGGACAAGCCAGTAAGCAAATCAACTGATAGATCACCGGCATTCTAACACCATATTTACGTCTGGTTCATCGTCCTTGAGAGCTCCTAGAACATCATGCATTCATCGTATCTAGTCTGCCTAGGTCTGTCGCAGCCTGGCCATGAACCTGCTAACTGAGACCTCACTCCGCACTTTCTGCAGGAACATAGAACTATGAAGCGTGGATATGTTGAAGATTGTCTCCACCAAAGCGACTGCTACATGATAGTGTTGAACCAGAGGGTCCCATTGCTACACCTATTGTTCGTCGAAAACCATTCCACGGTCAACAGCGAATCTTTCTGATCTGTCGACGGTCGTCGTAACTCAGGTGGTGTTTGTCATCCGCTCAACACCCAGAATCTATTGCGTGCGGCCACTAAGAGCTAAGAGAGACTCAGTCAAGAGCGCTCTACTTACTGAGTTTGCAGACTGCGAGACTGCGAGACTGCGAGATTGGGAGAACTTTCACTTCTCATTCTAGCTATCTTCGATTTAGAACCTCTCAGAATATCCGCAATTACGGTTTGTTGTGAGCAAGAAATCCACATCATGCAGTGTTGATGCAGGTTGTGTTGTAGATTTTCAGGGGGCAGAATGCGTGGCCGCTTCTCGAATCACTGTTGGCAAGGCTGATCACTGCACGTAGATGTTTCCGAATTTCCGAAAGAGCTGTACGTGCATTAGCGGAGCGGAAACGCGTCCACGTCTGCACTCGGTGCAGCCCAAAAATCATCTGGGGATGATTTCTGGGATTGAGTCGTTCGAACCATGCTCGATTTTGTTGGTTCGATGTTAGAGATGTCCTAAATTGATAGGCAAGAATGAAATCTGGCCGCAGTAAGAAGTCGCTTGTGCCTAACAGACTAGCCTGAACGGCCTGAAGGCCCAGCCAAACTTTGGACGATACATCTCTTTCCGCAACCTCGTCGTGCTGCTACTTTCTGACGATCTAGTACCAACAAGACTTTATTGGACCAAGTGTTATATGGGTCCAAAGATGGTTTCAGCAAAGTGAAGCGACCGACCAGGAATTTCTTTTCAAAATGTAATGTATATATCAAGGCCTTCGTGCTTAAGATTACTTTTCTATCATCATTCATTCCTCTTCACCACAAGTTCTGTTTTTCCAACTCTCTTATTCCTTCTCAATCCTTTTATTCCTTTTTTACTTCTCGATACCTTCTTTTCTCTAATTGTTGCCTCATTCACAATCATTCATCATGAAGATGACAGAGCTCCAGACCTCGGCCTCCGCTGCCACTGCGTCCGCTGGCGGACTCAAGAAGGCAACCGATTCCAGGGGAGCGAACGGCGTAAAACAATACGATGAAGTTATCACCAGGACTGTCGATTATGTTTACGACTATGAGGTCGACTCACCTACTGCGTGGAACCGCGCAACTGCAGCCTTGCTTGATTCTATGGGAGCTGCTTTCGAGAGCGTCTCCACAAGCCCCGAGTGTGCTCTATTCCTAGGACCAACATACCCCACTCCTGATATCATCGAGAATGGCTTCAAGGTGCCAGGAACAAACTATCAACTAGATATGGTCAAGGGAGCCTTTGATATGGGGGCCATGATTCAGTACATGAACCACAACGATGCTTTCCTTGGACGAGAATGGGGGCATCCATCAAGTATGCATTGGCTCAACTCAAAAGTGCATGTTTTACTAATTCTTTCTGTTCAGACAACCTCGGAGCCATTTTAGCCACAGCAGATGTCCTTACTCGAGTTGCTCTATCCAAATATGACGAAGACCATGTTCTCACCATGCGCCACGTCCTTGTTGCGCTCATCAAAGCATATGAAATTCAAGGTTGCATTCAGATCAAGAATGCTTTTAACAAAATAGGCCTTGACGAAGTCATTCTCGTGAAGGTAGCTTCGACTGCCGTGGTCTCCGAGCTCATGGGTCTTACTAAAGACCAAGCCAAATCCGCAGTCTCCCACGCCTGGGTTGATGGCCATCCTCTCCGCACCTACCGCCAAGCACCCAATGTCTGCTCCCGTAAGAACTGGTCTGCGGGGGATGCATGCATGCGAGCCGTGCACCTCGCGCTCATGGCGAAAAAAGGCATGACCGGCGTGAAATCCGCCTTAGATGCTCCTAGATCAGGCTTCTACGATGTTCTATTCCAAGGCAATCAATTCCAACTTCCACGACCATTCGGTACCTTTGTTATCGAAAACGTTCTTTTCAAGATCGGCAATATCGAAGCGCATGGTGTCACAGCTGTGGAAGCTGCTCTCACAGTAGCTAAGGAGTTGAAGGAGAAGAAACTCTCCGCAAGCGATATCCAAACCATCAAAATCCGCACCCAGGAACCCGCTATGGCCATCATGAACAAACAAGGCCCCCTCAACAGTCCCTCCGACCGCGACCACTCCATTCCCTACATCGTATCCATGGTTCTCCTCAAAGGCTCCGAGCTTGAATCCAAAGATTTCAACAACGACAGCACGTGGACGAAAGATCCTCGTGTAGAGGAACTCAAGGATAAGATCTCGATCAAGGAAGATGCCGAATTCACGAAAAATTACCAGAACCCGGAACTCCGCAGTATGGCGAATGCGATAAAAGTCCAGATGAATGATGGAAGTGAGCTTGAGGAGGTAGCGGTCTATTTCCCTGTGGGACATGCGAGAAGGAGGGAGACATTGGAGGAGGTGGAGATGAAGGCCAGGAAGAACTTGGGCAGGAGGTTAAATGAGGAGAGAGTCGAAGAAATCGTGTCGAAGACGAAGAGTATGGAGTTTTTCGGACTGCCGGTCAGTGAGTTCGTTGATTTGTTCGTGCCGGAGAAGAAGTAATGCTTGCTATATGATCAATTATGATACGGACATGATGATAATGAAGGCGTTTTGGGTATAGGCTAAGGCCATAGACTGCATTAGAGTATGCATTATAGGAATGAATATAGAAATTCTGTTTTGGCTGCAAAATCCGGTGTATCACAGTGTGTTGTATGGATTTGAAACTGTACATGATCAGAAAGCCTCCCTCATCTCATACTTCATCAGGCTATTTCATCAAGCTATCTCATCGAGGTGTTTCCCCAAATCAAGACAGGCTTCACAGTTTCACCGGAATTCATATCAGCAATTGCCTTTCCAAAATCATATGCCGGGTAAGTCTTCACCAAACGATCGATAGGGAACTCTCCGTCTCTGTACCACTTGATCATCTCAGGAATGAACTATGTATGTTAGACATCAGCCAAACATTCAGCGAGGAAAAAGAAAAGAATAGCTCACAGTCCAAGGGACAGCATCTCCTTCTAAACCCGCCACGATCTTCTTGCCCGTGCTCAAGAATGAAAAGTACTCGAACGAGAGTTCCGCGCCTGGAGGCGGGACCCCAACAAGGACCATTGTTCCCAATCTCGATAACACTTCAATAGAATCTTGCATCAACGAGATCACGCCTGTGGTGTCCATTGCTACTGTAGGACCGGAACCTTCTGTGATACGTAGGACTTCGGTTTTGTAGTCTGATTCTAGAGTATTGATTAAGTGGGTTGCTCCTAGGCTTTTGGCGAGCTCTAGGCGCGACGGTACACGGTCAACGGCGATGATAGTTTTACAATTAAGTCGCTTTGCTGCCTGCGGGATGTTAGTTGCGGAACGAAGACTGCTCATCGAAAGTAAGATACCATCAACCCACTCAATCCCACTCCCCCCAGACCCGTAATAACGACTTCATCCTCAGCCGTCACACCCCCCAAATTCGTGATCGAACCAGCACCCGTCTGAAACCCACATCCAAGCGGTGCCAAAATGCTAAAGTCCTCATCCTTAGTAATCAGATGGGAGATATTGATAGCACTTGATTCGAGCACATTGGACCAGCTGGCAAAACTCGACTGGCCGAAATAATACCCGCCAATCGATTCCTTGTCTCCAGCTTCAGACGTGGACGTGAATCCAGGAGGACACTCTAGGTTTAAGGAATTGAAGACTTTGCATGCGGTTGGATGGCCACTGGTGCAGAATCGGCACTCTTTGCAGTTGGCGACTGTGAGAGCTACGCAGTCGCCTTCGTGGGCGGATGTTACGTTGCGGCCGACTTTTCGGACCCAGCCGATTCCTAGAGGCGGGTTACTAAGTTCTGGGTGTGCAGAGAAGCTTGAGGAATGATTTACCCTCATGGCCGAGGATCTTGGGATATTTTGCCCTGGGTCCTTCGGGTGCAGAGGCAAGAAATATATCCGTGTGACATATACCCGTCGCAATCATTTCGACGAGTAATTCATTGTCGCCCGGGTCGGGTACTTCTACGTCTTTGATCTTGTAGACCATTTCTCCATCGACGGGGGCATAATGGACGATTGCTTTGGCTAGCATGTTGATATTGAATGATGGTCGAGTTCCGCGTGGAAACTTCACACTTGGGATATGTTTGAAGATAGAAAAGAAAGATAGAAAAGAGGATGAATAGCTGTCATCATCCTATCGTGCCTATTATCATTTCATCGTTGCACAAATATTACAATACTTCTCCGATCCAAGCCAGTCGAACCATGAACAGAGTGCTACCAACTCGCCCATGACCATGCTCACGAATACTCGTAACCTATGAGCCTTGGCGATGTTGCGCCTCTATGCACACAGGTTTATAAGCGTTTCGTCCCGCAACTACAGCTTCCTGTAGGTGCGCGATAGAGTAGTATTGCGTAACTTGACGAGGCCGAGAACGTGAGTGAGCGTAAAGTAATCGGCGCCGCCTACCTAGCAACACTTTCCGTAAGAGGTACAGTACCGTAATCCCGACGATTAGAAGTGCGGGGTTGAGATCAAGCTTACTGTACTGTACGTACCCTGAACGCTGACTAATCATACTGTATTTCATCTCGCAACCACCGATCAGACCTGCCTTCCAATGCTGCGACCCAGTTGCAAAGCCGCCATCGAACCCGACGTGATTAAGAAACGAAGGGAAAACAATCTATTCTTCTACATAAAGACCAGTCATTTATATCTTCCCCATATTTAAGAGAGGAATATCTAGCCGCCACCTCTTTTCCACCGTTCACAGGCATGCGTGCATGTGATTGTCGAAACGCGCAAGCCGACCCTGATTCTCACATCAGCGAAGAGCTGCAAGATGACAATATGGCATAATAGAGTTCTTAGGGTCTGATGGTGCACAGCATATGTTGCATTGACGGCTGTGCCGACTCACGAACGCGTCTTTGGAGTGGATCGATAGAATGGAGGGGTTTCTGCCATTACTCGAGCTAAGTTCGATGAAGTCCCTCTCTGGGATTCATCTGTCTATCAGTTCTCGACGTCTTGACGCGTATACTTGCATGTTCGTTCTGCCAATAGCACTCGCCATTTCTGATTACGTCTCAAGATATTTGGAATTACAAGTGTCGTTCTTGATGTTACCGGAAATGGACATACTAGGATGTGAGATATCGAAGTTGATGATCAATTGCTCTCAAATCGATTTTGTGTATGCTAAAAAAGGAATCTGCATCGGACTATCCACAACTAAGCAGCAAAAAGATATACTAAAAATGTTACTCCGGCTTAGAGAAATCGTTCTCCTTCCTCCTATTAACTTTATTTCTTTTCTGTCGGTGCCCTCTGTCCTCCTCGCCTTTCGTTCCTTTTCTCATCGTTCCTTCTTGGACCCTTATTGTTCTTCTTTACCCCGCCTCCTTGTGCTTTCAACGGCCTATCATTATTTTTGTTCCCCTTCCCTTTGCCTCTATCCTTATCTTTCCTTCCCTCAAACCCCGATCCCGCCGGTTTATTTCCCTTGCCTTTGCCCTTTCCTTTGTCCCTGTTCCTGTTCTTACCACCCTTCTCCTGATCTTCTTCCTTTCCAGGGACCCAATAGTTGGCCTCCGTAACCTCCAAACAGTCCAACTCACCCCTCCCCTCCTTCATATCACATTCTTCCCAGACTCTTCTTACATTCTTCTCTGGATCCTGACTAAAATTCAACTGTCCCACCATACACCTCTCCACGTCCAGGTGGTCCAACTCTTCGCCTTTCTTCACATCTACAAACTCCACTGCTCCTAGCGCATCCACCCCCTTCCAACCCTGCACCACTTTCTTACAGTCCGAAGGCAGTGTCAACCTCATCGGACTACGAAACCATCTTGGGAAGTAAAAGAATCCTAATTGAACCCTTAATTCTTCCGACTCATTCAGATTTCCCATCCCCGCATGCCATGTCCTCAAATCCCGCAAGATGACCGACCCTTTCGGGATCTCTGGCTGCACTGGCGGCGCGAATCTCGCACGACGACTGAACGCCGACGATTTGATCCAGCCACGTCCGTGCGGTAATTGGTCTTTGACAGTCCATCCTTTGTGCGAGCCGGGCCAGAGTTCTGGACCGCCGGTATCGGCTGATACGTCGTCGAGATAGATGGATGCTTCGACGCACAAGGGAAACGAACCAAGCGTACCATAGGCGTCGCAATGCACGGCTTGGCGATCTGATGATTGTAAATCCACGGTCGTATTTGCATAGACGAGTTGTGGAAGACCAAAGATGGCTTCTATGATAGCTGCAGCATGCTTGTTCGCCCAGATATCCTCGATGAGCCACTCCTTGGAAAGGGGAGGTGAGAATGAGAAATTGGTGTTCGAATTATTGCCAGAGTTGTAGATGAGATCGGGATCATCGAGTTTTTGGAGTGTGTCGGCTTGCAATTTGGTTCGGTATTTATCTATGGTCTCGAGAGGAATGGCATTCTGGAGAATTACGAAACCATTTTTGTGGAACTCGTTGACGCCACTTTGAATTGTGTCAGAAGAGGTTTCTCCAGAGCGGAGCTCTTCGTCGGATATTGCTATCTGACGGTATCGCACAGCTTGCCGCTCAGCTTGTTGTTTGGTTCCTTGCTCGGCTGGTTCTTCAGTAGGCTGCTCAGTGGGTTGCTCCTCTGGAAAGTCACTTGGCTGCTCGCTTTCCATCCCACTCGCACCCTCATTCATAATCTCATCGAGAAGGTCAAGTGTTGGCTCAGACATAGCTTTAAGACAGTTTTTTCTTAAAGTTAGAAGTATTGGATGAATTTGCAATTGTTATCGCTCATTAAATCGGCGGGGAGAGAGGTTTGGAGCATTTAAGACGAGCAATGTAAGGAATAAAGGGCGTTGCATTGGTCAAAGAAATCGCGCTCACAGACGCCGCAACAAGCTTTTTTCACCAGAGCGGAAATTTCCAAACACGTCGGAGAAAGAAATGACACAAAGGTACCTGACCCTGGGTGATCATCACAACAAAGACTTGGTTCACCTCCTTTCGAAGGCTGGATTGCGTGTTGCGAGGTACCATCTACCGAAGTCGTCGCACGTTGGATTCAATCGAGTGGCAGGTCCCATGAATGCAAAGAACGAATTTTATACTATCCAAGATAGCAGGTTACCACCATTACGCCATCGAATCATTCGTCCAAATAATCTCAATATCCATGAAGGGAGAGCATCTATCATAAAAAGTCCGGATCCTCCGATCATCCTCGAGAACTACCTTTCACATTGTGTTACTCAACCACACGATCATAGGAAACCCGATGCGAAGCTATTACCATACAGCTTCCCACGTGGGGTACCCAGCAGCCAGGAGTACGATTGGTTTATCATGTGTACATCCGTTCCCCTGACTCTTCCCGGACTCGAAGGTTGACGCTGGTCCTACGATAGATTTTACTATATTCAAGCGGATGATGAGAACATATACCTCGTGCATTGAGTATCTCGAATATATCACGAATTTCAGAGTCTCGTGGTTCGATTGCTGCTTCATATCTACTCTCGCAGATATGTCTCATAGTTTGTTATAGTATCCCGTTCAAGGCTTCCCTCCTTCATTAACCGTCGGCTTGATTACCGTCGCGCAAATTGTCCTCATGGTGTTCAAACTCGTCAGTCTCGAAGCAGGGTTTTATTAGAAAGTAAAATTTGGGCTTTATATCACTGAGCTGCTTCCAGCCTTCAAAAGTGTCTCGTAGGTTGCAGAATAATAATTCTGGTTTTTATTAAGGGCATATCTAACTAGCTAATATCATTCGTGTTCGTAAGGGGGTATCGTAGATCCTCCGGTAGTCCGGAGTATCTGTACATTTGACCAATATTCCAAGAGACCGAGTTGGCATATCGTCGTCGTTATCATCATCATCGAGAGTCCTGTGCGTGTTGTCCAGCATTCCCAATCCATTCAATCAATCACCGCGATGCGATTACAAGCTCAAACCACCGAGGATGTTGGCGACCGGGCAGATGAGGCCGGGAATAACTGTTCCCAAGGGTACATAGGCGCATTCAGCTTCCTGGATCGTAACTTTCAAGCTCGCTATATCAGCTTTTGCACCTTCAGCGCAACCTGGGACGGCGGCGATGATTTGGAAAGCAATGGTATCGACGACTCCCTCGAGGGTGCGAAGAACTGCGGCAATGGGTCCGCCGCCAAGTGATGTTAACAGTCCTTTCTTGCCAATGACGGTCTTTAGAAGTGCTTGGTGAACATGGACAAACTTGGGGGTTCATTAGCCTTTTATCTGTGTAACTGACTGAGGAGGGCTACTTACAGTTGTGAGTGCACTGCAGATAGCATTTTGACCGTCGACGTCGACAGTGAGGTCCGCGATTCTGGTTGCAAGTTAGATCTGGCTGTCCTCTAAGGCTTTCCGCATGAGAGGCTCTTACGGGTTTTTTCCAATAGCTGTGATGTCATTTGATACAGCGGTGATGATACCTTGGAAACCAGTGGTGACCGTCTTTGAAGTGTTAGTCCTGTTCTTAACATTGAAGATGGGCAGTCACATACTGTGAAGGTGCTTGGGGTGATAATAGCGAGTGAACTGAATTCGATCTTAGAAACAGTGACGTTGAGGCTGGCGCTGAGGACTGTAATTTCGCCGATGGCGCCGACGACGTCATTGGCACTCATGTCTCTTTGTTGAATGACTGCAGGAGCGGCCGATGCAGCGCCAACCATGGCGGTCATGAAAAGCTTGGAGAAATGCATGATGATTAGATTAAGTAGATGCTGGAAGCACAAAGGTATATTAGAATTGAGATGGTGGAGTGATTAGAATGTTGATTGAGAAGCTGGTGATGATGATGAAGCTGATGATGATGATGAAGCTGATGATGAGATGTTGTTCTACCAGGTCGAATGGTCTCTCTTTATACTTGAGTCTGTAGCAGAGAAAACCTTTATTTCTTTCGACCTGATGTCTCTGCGTCTTCACCGTGTTTGCGATAGTTGTTGTCGATCGTGGGTCTCCGCTATTGAAGCTCTGTCAACAACTGATTCACTGTGCATGCTGCGCTGAAAAAGCATGGACTTTTCCAGACCATGTTGTCTTGCCCATCATTACTAGCAACGATTAGGTTGATTTGTATGGTGATGGTCCGTTCCATTTGCGGGATGCAAATGCGAAATACTTTACCAAAAAGAGATGTCATACTCATACTCTGCTCGAATATCGCATCGGGAGTTTGTCATATTGACTCTCTACACGAGGAATTTTCGACGATCCTCCTGCCTTTCCGCCTATTCGAAGTGTCCGGACACCAGTCTCCGGAATTCTCCCATTGGCACTTCTCAGATCTGTGTCTCGAAGTGCCTTAATGACAACGAGTGGTGCCTAATGCAATAGACACTGCGAGTGTTTCGAAACTAGATCTTCATCCGAACTAGGCCCTGCATATCTGTGTTGGCCCTGCGTAAACTTTATCAAGATCTCCATAGTATGTCTTACGTGCATCCGGATCTGAGTCGGTTCTACCCACACCTACCTTAATCGCACCTCATATTTTCACATCATGTTCCAATTACGGTACATGATCGACCACACGTTGCGGCTGCAGAATATCGGGGCCTCTGATGATGAGCGGTGTATTTTGCTTAGTTCTAGTATATCTTGCGCTTAAGCGCTGCAGGGTGCTAGAGAGGCTTCTGATTGGGCACGCTAGTACTCGGAATGTCAGGTACCCGGTGTGTCGAGACGGGATAGGGCGTGGGACTGCAGACTATTGACGATTTTCAGCCGTGAATAGCTTTACTGATTTTGCTGTAGGAAGGGTCGTGGGCAAAAATACCAAGCATGCACTTACACTCGGCCAGACCTAAGGGAACATCTCCAGAACCCAGACGGCCAGGGACTCTGGATCAATACGTCACGAATATAAGAGACAAAATATTTATTTTCCCTTGAGATACTTCTTCTTACTAATCGTCGGCATTACGGTGCGCTTCTATAGAATGCTTATATATAAATCACAAATTCTAAAACAGTATAAAAGCTAGCAATTCTGACTGATAAGAAACTCTAGATATCCACTTTCAGATACTATTTAATATTGTAAATAAATAAATATAATAGTTCTTATTATGTTACGAATGCTTGTCTTCTGAGTCACGTGGAAGTGGTCAGGATCTCGAATACTAACGGTCGGCGGGATCGATAGTATTATCGTAGGTTTATTGTTGATAACAGTCACACAGGGAATCGAATAATTGTAATGGTAGGTAAACAAGTAGTAATTGTTGTTGAGCACGAAGCTCCATATACTAAGGAAACTATCTAGTTATATAGACCTTCGTTCTCCGCTGTCCCATCAGTCCCATCACCTCCCATCATGGTGGGACAGGTGGGAGCTGGTAGGACGTCACATATTACTGACTAAGGGTTCTACTAAAGGTGTCGTTCTTATCCTGGGTACCCTTATGATAATAGGTACCTTTTCTCCAGAGTACTATCTACTCTGAAGGTGCCTACACCATAAGGTACCCTTCATCCTGTAGGTGCCTATACCGTCGTGGGTACACATACTATGTTATCTGGGTGCGACGGATTAGCCCACCGAATACAGGGGTCTTCCTTCTGAGTCTAAGGCCCTTAGTCTACTCGTGACTCCGGTCATAACAAATTAGTAGAATAATTACTAGAAATATTTCACCTCAGATATATCATTATATATATTATATAATATTATATAATAGAGTTTTGGCAACTTATAAATCTATCTATAGATAGGTTTCCCCAGATCCTACCTCCTTATTAGTGGGTTGGGTAACCTACTAGATAGGTTAAAGATCCCAAAAACCCACCCATGGGTACCCATTTCGCAGCCTAATGCTGATGATGAGGAAATAGAAACCAGAGCGAAGACCTGCTTTATATATACCAGAGAGACCTCGATGTTTTCGTGATGTTGCTTGATCAGACTACACTTGCTGAGCTGTCGAGACTCGACAATGAGACAATGTTTGATCGTCCTCGTCGACCACTGCAGAGTTGCAGTGAGTATGCTTGTGCCTGATTCAATCTGCGTCAAAAGATAGCGGGACCTGCAGGTATCTCGAAGTAAGACAAGTGAGTTAATCTCGACAGCATGCCTACCCACGGGGCGGTCAAAGGACTTCAATGTCACTTCATATTGGTAGGTGCTCTGGGTGATTATCAATTCCCCCAATTGTATTCTCGGATCCACTCATTTAGGCCATTTTCCCACAGATGTCGTTGTCGCCATGTCAACTTGGAAGCATACGATAACACTTCAGCTGCGTTGGTGCTGAGCGGTCAAGAACTGAGCCCTGCATTTGGACCCTTACTAGATTTCGTCTGAAGTATGCAGCGGGAGATCTTCAGGACAGCAGATTATACATTAGCCGGATCTGCACATAGGTACTCTAGGCTGAACATGGCGAATAGGAAGAAGCGAAGATTTGTGTAGTTGCATCTTCATGAAGGGAGTTAGACCCCATACCATCTACACCTGTGATATCCACATTACATCACAATTCAGATAACCTTATTGGAAATTATAGCTGCAGCTGGGGATACCCATAGTGTTTCCATGCATATCGAAGCTGTCTAGACTCCAGACAGCATTGTTGGAGGGACTATGTACATGTTTTTGCGTGGAAATAATTCCTCGATAGTAGAGTCGATACAGACTCCAAGGAGAAATATCAAGTAGCCCAGCCAAGCACAAGCATTCCACTTCGCAAACCCAAAGAAAAGAGACCTACGTTGTTCAGATGTCTCCAAGATTATACCGAGTACACTCGACGAGCATATGCTGCACTGTGCTCAATTGACGTGATATTACTTACTCGCGCACATATCGACAGAGTGTCATTCAATTAACCTTAAGCAAGAACAACACTTGCAGATCATATAGATCTAATAGATAGCCGAAAGGATCTAAGCCAATGATGACATGATTTGTGTTCATGCCGCGCATTGGTGCATCCTGATTGGATTTAGCTCTTCTGCTGCCAAGTAAGGACACGGAAGCGTATTACAGGGGTTGCGGCCCGCCGCGGGAGTAGTGTAAAGTTAAGGCTGAGTACTTCGTAGAGTTGTGAGTGGCTGGAGAAAAAGGAAACATAAGGGTAGTAGTTAGATTACGCCCTAATGGGACCCCTATTATTATGATGTGAATACACTCTAACGACTTTGTCATTCTGCGACGATTCAAAACTCTTGCAGCACTCTGCAGGCGCTTATCAATCTAATCGCGGAAGTACCTCCTTAACCGGAGCTGACCAATTGAACGGATCCTTCTTCAATCCCAGACAGAGCATATAAGGATAGAATCAATCTTTACCAAGTCCAAGTTCCATTTTCCCAACTCTTGATGCTGCTGCTGCCCAGTTTGTAGGTCTCGAAGACCTGAGGTGGGATTCAAGGCCAGCTATTACCTAATTCTCAGCACCGTCCCCACATATCCCAGCCGTGCCTTTGGGACGACTATCTCCAGATCTTATACGGATCAGTGCGTGGATCCGCTCCGCTTCTAGTACACGTGCGTTGACGGTGGTAGGTTCGTGGTGGAGGTTTCGGGATCTACAGTTTGCTGGACGCCGAACCGAAGTGGTAAATCCACTTAATTTTCAATGTTCATGTAACTTAGTTACTTGTAAATTGTAATTATCAGTACAATTCTGCAGTACCATATTTGTTTAATGATTCTGTGGCCATCGAGTGAAAGGGAGTTAGTGAAGAAGTACCGTGCCTATGAACGAATCATATTGAGGTTCTGCAACGTCTGCCCTGATCTAAACAACACGAGGAGACAATGGAAGACATGGCGCAAGATAGTAGCAGTGTCGCCGGATGTGAGATTCTCCGTGATCTCAGCGGGGCCTGAGAAGGGTTTAATTCCTGGAGATCTTTCGCTCGTGCTTTCAGATCGCGGGATAGGAAATCCTGTTCATTGACTTGAGTCTTCGCTTTCGTGATCCCGCTTCACCGGGAAAATGATACTGTAAAAGTGGGACCAGAAAGACGGGCAGCGGGATATTGAGTAGTAGTATCGATTCGTGACGGTTGCATCGTCGTCGAGAAATCTCTGCTGGATCGCCGACTATATCGGCTGTACTCGCGAATACCAATGAATATCATGCAACTGTGTGCGGCTGAATGGCAGCGAGCTTCATTAGATAGGATCGCCGCTGCGAAGTGGGTATGGGTGGAGTTTCCAGTTCTTCAACCCACCCAGATCCCGCTCGGAACACAACCATTCCGGAACCCACCCAAGAACCGAAGTAGGGATATTAAGTCACGAAATCAGGGCAGGGATAGCTAATGGGTAGTCAGTATTCTCTTCGACCCAATGGCTGAGTAAAGACTCTATCTAGATAACCCCACAGTAATCCACCCTCATCATCCCCGTAGATCTTTGTCGAAACCTGTATATCAGGTTCATTACTTACGCAGATATACGGCTGCAGTCCGGTTGAAATGATGAATTTTGCCGTGCCGTTAAGCAAACAGGATATCGAATCTATGTTACCTTATACGAAACAGAAAAAGTCTTTAAGCTCAACTGTATCATGATGTGGAGACTGAAAAGGACTCAGTCATAGTATGGAAAGTGGAAAGGAAGCTTAAAACTACCACGAACTTAAGTTACTCATCTAGTACCTTCCCTGCTACCACCAACTGTTCTTGAGACTTATTTTGCTCCATCCTCATATACGTTGTCATTTCCCTCCCTTGGAGCACAAAAACCAACCGCCTTTCCCCGACCACCTTCCCAGTTCCTCCTATTTCTCAAGATCTTCTTACTTTGCTTCAGGTCATCCATTCCTAGTCATTCCTGTTTCCATTTCGGCCATGCAAAACTATTCATCCCTCCCCTTCAGGAGAGCTCTGAATCTCCCGATTAATACTGGCCGTCACGGACGTGAGGTGGGTGTAGCCGCGTTGGTGACATTTGATACGGAACAAGATGGAGGGCCTGGAGTATCAATATGCAGATGGGCATTGGACTGTGCAGTAATAATCCGCTCCGTAAGAATATCCTGATTCCCGAATCACTCCGCTCTGTAGAGCAGTTCCCTTCATATTTGCAATCCGTGGAGCGGAGCAGGATATCCGCGGATAATCCGACTTCATGAAACGCTGGGTAGTTTATATAAGAGCTCTGTAAAAATATGTAGGGTAGATGATATAGCTGGGGTTGATTGAGAGGCTACGTTGGGGCCGGGGATAAGGGTTGACTCTGGGTGTTCATCAGACACTCATGGAGATGGGTTGACGGCGGAACGTTCATGTGCGGAGCGGGCCGACCAGTTTGCGGAATTCAATGAGCGCCGCTATGTCTCTACGACGGGATTGTTGGATAGAGGAGATGTAGAGGATATTAAAATACCGGGGATGTGATTTCCCCTATGAGTATGAGCAGATTTTGAGTCGAATGTCGGATATATTATAGAATGATAGACTACACGCCATAGAGAATATCACATAGGAGAAAATAAACTTAGACATTACAGATAATTCGGAAAAGTTATTTGTTATTCGCGCGGCATGAATCTGCGATTTATAAACCTGAAATGTGACCCGCGAGTTGCCTTAAGGTAGGGGAGGGGATCCGCGCAGCGGAGCGGTTGGCGGATATCCCGCGGGCACGATTTATTCCTACGCAGCATGAAAAAAAGAAGTCCAGTTTCAATCTACTTCTAAGTAGGAGCCTTATCCTCCATGAAGTAGTGTATCACTAGATATTCCTACAGGTTCATCATTACCGAACAATCATTGTTTCCTCCTCACACCGACAAAGTCTCTCTGCTGCGGATAGTCCGGCGGACTACCCTCAATTGTCTCCGAACTACCAAGAAGTTCTGGTCTACTGACATACGCAGTGTTTTCACCCAGGAAGATACTTGGTTTGAAGGACGGACTTCAGTTGAATTCCTGGTTCCCTACAGCTTCCGCAGCAATTTGATGTATTAAACACGGGGTTTCCCCTCAACTCGGGCATCCAAGTCCCATGCTGAAGCCGTAAGATTGAGGCATATAATGCTAACAGATGCAGTTTCGTAGAACGATGCCAACGTATAGACCAGACCAAGATGGTTATCCTCCAGTCTAGAAGAGCCATTTGCGATACATAGGTACGGCAGATTTATCTGCACTTGGTGGAGGTGATAAAATACTGTTATTATCACGGATTTACCCGATATCTCAGTGATGAGGAGGAAGCCAGAAGAAGACGATATAGCAGAGAGAGCTAAGAAGCAAGAAGATGGAACACAGAAAGGGAGGAAGGGGCACTGAGCAAGCATTCTGTTCCCAAAACGTAGTTATGGTAATGATTAAACGCCGTCCAAACCCGGTGGAAACCCAAAATACCTTTCCAAGAGCAGAAATCGGGTTCTCAGCTTTCCACCTGCGAATAAAAAGGAGTAAGATCCTATGGTTGATGAACGGTTGAGTAACAGATGTAGTCCGGTCATTGCGCTCCTACATACGGACACAAATCCCCGGCTCAATATGAGGGAGAAATGGATTCAGGGATCATGATCGTCGCGAAAGAAAGCAGAAGACTGCTACTACCCACTGGATAGCCATACTCCCACTCGTTGAAGTACCTGAATTCTCGCCTGGATGCGGTAGAGTAGACCCTGTTGTATTAAATAAAAACCCAGCAAGAGTTTTCCAATGTTATAGGTTTGCGTTTACCCCATCCTCCCTTCCTCTCCCCACTCTGAACGACATGGCATTTATCATTTCCAACTTCTTCCATCCCAGAGCCGAAGAGATAGAAAACTATCCCTATCCACATCCTGCCTCTTGATAGCTTCTCAATCCACCAGGACATCCTCTTCATCATTCTCACATCCTATTATATCCATATCCAGGGTTCAATATCCCCCTCTATGTTATCTCAAGCAACGATTCCACCATCGCTTGGGCAAGAAGTCAGTCTGCAATGGCAGGGGGGAGTGTTTTTTTTGGGAGTCTGAAGTTATATATATCAGATCCCCTCCTCACCACACCCCTTCTCGCCAAATAAGCCGTCTTCAATATATACCACTGAACGTACATATATAAACGCCCACGCCCCATACACTGTAATCCAGCGATTAATATACCCAGAACCTACCCCCCTTTACCCCCACCCATCTTGCGCACCCCGCCTAAGCCCAACCAGTTCATTATCCCTTACATCAGCAGCAGGAACAGGACCTTAAAGCTGCGGAAACCCCCACCGATTCTGCCCGTACATTTGACCACCCATCTTACATCTACACCACTATCCCGGCGCCGAGAGACAAAAGCAGAACCGGTATGGATAAAGGGAACATAGGACTCCTGTGGGTAGATGCCGCTTTTTACAGCATCACAACGCTCATGTGGCGTCCACCACTTAGTTTCGTATATTTGGATATTAGGGATGGGTTTGATAGCTGACTGGCGGTGCCGCCGCTAGCGTGACCGGCGCCTGCGAGAGAGACAATACAGCTTAGTGCATCCTACGCCACATCCCAAGCGACGTAATACGTGCAAACGAGCGGGTTACACTGTACTTGATCCGAGGCAGTGCTACCGGTTTATCCTCTAGCCTTTGAACATATCACAAACCAAGTACTAGTGCCACATAGCACAGCACGAAGCACACAATAATGCACCAGCAGAGGTACGAGTACGAAAAAGTTAAAAATGGGTATTTTTTCTAATGCTTCATTGATATGTAACTTAGATCCAAAAGATTTCGCCACCTATGCTTTGCTTTCCCCAACTCCCGCTAATAAATGCAGTGATACATGCATGCCGTACACTTAATCTCCGCCCTGGATTTCCCCGCCGAAATACATCGATCGCCATGCAACCCAATTTGATATCCTCCAAATGCTCCCCTAACGCCGTGATAATGATAACCATACATCCTGCCCCCATACATCTATTCTAATCCTCTTTAACAATACACTTATTCTCCAACCACTTCGCGAATTCGACTGACGGGATGTCAACCGCTCTCCAAAAGATATCCGCCGCCCAAAACACCGGTATCCCCAAACCAATGGCACCGCCAAACCAGGCGAATGTGCGCGTCCACATGGTCGACGTTTCGGTACTGCCTAGTGCCCACCAAACATAGGGCATCCATCTATGAGCACATATATCGAGGACTGGTCCATGCATAAGATATAAAGCGTATGAGATGCTTGCAAGATATTGCGCTGGGCCGGAGGTGAAGAACTTTTGCAGGAGAGGAAGTTGCTGGCACGCGAAAACGATCTGCATAGCACCTAACGCGAACCAAGAAAATGCTTGCTCGTCCTCGCTTCTCTGCGACCAGTATGGCTCCATCGTGTACGGCGCGATTCGACGGAGTCCTGGTGTGTCGAGGACGCCGCGGTTAGGCCATCCGGCGATGAATAAGGCGAAAATGAAATTAGCCATCCAGAACAAGGAAATGGCTTTGTTTTTCCATGATTTCGGCGCGTCCTCGTCGATGGGCATCTCCTTGTTTGCATCGCGCTCTGCTCGTGCCGTTTGAATGAGACCAACTTCGGCCACCAAGGCGCCGCCCAGAAACTCGAATCCGGCCCAGCGACCGCATTGCAAGCAATAAACCATGAGTGACACTAGCATCAGTAATCGAATCCAGACTTTGCATCGACTTAGGCCGGTGATTGTGACGAATAGGAGCATGGACTGAGCCATTTCGATAGGAATGGTCCAGACGTGGACATCGTACGGTAGCCATTGCAATTTATCCCAGTCCCAAGAGTAGCCAATCTGCCAGACGGCATGCAGCCAGTCTCTAAACTGCAATGTGAAGCTTGCCAGCGGCTGGTCACCTATCCATCCTGTGTAGACCAGTACCATAACCATGAATGTCGAAGCGCTGGTGGGGAGGAAGAGCCGCATTCCGCGGCGGAAGACCGAAGAGGATAAGGTTGTTTGGAGAGCGGCATGGTTACGTGCTCGAGCTAACTTCAATGGCTTTAAGGAGAGGACAAAACCGGATATGACGAAGAAAATGTGAACCATAGGTCGACCACTGTAAATGACTCGTACGAATGGTAGCTGCAGAAATGAAGAGGGGATAGGATCATATTTTGGTAAGCCGTATGAATTGGTGAAGAAAAAGACATTTCCTTCGGTGTAGTGACAAAAGAAGACAATGAGAGAAGCCACCCCACGCAGGCCGTCCAGGTAAGAAGTAGGGTGTAATCGTTGTGGTTTAAAATGTGCCGGTTGTAGACGTCTTTGTATTGGCGAAGGAACTAGGAAAAAGAGAAATTTTGTAAATGATAGCTTTATGTGAGATAATTTATCTTCTTCGTTATGTGCTGCCAGAGTTGGGGAAGATGGGGTTGGGGTCCTTGGGTGTATCAATTCGTAGTTTTGTTCGTGGCTCCAGTTCGCTATCAGGCCAGCCATCCAGCCTTTGACCGATCGTAACATCATGTCGAATGTCGGTTGTATGTGAACATCACTAGCGATGTATGGTGGATTGGTCGTAAGGACAAGAGAAGTTCGTAGTTCTTGCAGGCAGTGAGATATCTCCCAAGGCTGGGTACGGCCCTATTAAAGGGATCGGAAAATGTGGATTGAGTGTGGAGGGGTGTATTCTTTGGTCGAGCTAGCGGGTTGGAAAGTCGTTGTGTGCCTTGCAGGGTGGATCGTGATATATGCAGGAGCTGTCAAGGGAATCTCCAATCCTCAGTCGGCGGTGGGGTCGAGCTGCGGATTTCTGCAGGGGAAGAAGTCGACCGATAGGTGATATGACGCCACACGAGAGGTCGACGGGATATCGTGTATCCCTACAGGGTTTTGGACAAGAAGGATCGACCGAGAATTTCGTAGCGTTTGCAAAGGTGATTTAGGAAAGAAAAACGTAAATAAAGCAGATGAAGATTGAAAATAGAGCTGTCAAATCGAAGCGTTGGTGGATTGACTGAGAAGTTTGTGAAAGAAAATGTCAAACGTCAAATGTCGAAGTCCGGAAAGATAGACGACAGGATCTAAGGTTAAGGTTAGTTTTGGTTAGTTGGAACTTGGGAGCAGGAAATAGTTATTGCGGGACTGTGACTACATCATACTTGGTCTCGAGGATGAATAAGTGTAGTCCCTGTTCTCGCACTTTCTATAAATCAACGAATCAGCTCGTGGAGTATAACTTCTTTGTGTTAGTTGATTGGCCAAAATTTAGATCGTGGAGCGACAGGGACTACACTTATTTATCCTCGAGACCAAGTACTTGTACCGAGAGGTAGATCGGAGTTTAGTCGAGATTGCCAAGTTAGGGATCCCTGACGAGGACTTTGGTCTTCTACCGTAAGGACTGTAAGGGGACTTCCTTGAAAGGAGGTAAATGTTGGAGAAGCGGCTGACCTCGCCTACCAGCCTGCCATACACCACCGCCGTGGATATCTGGGGTGCATGACTACTGCCGTGTACATTGTACTCTGTACCGCAGTTGTAATAGAGCTAGCTACCTGATTCAGATCTCAAATCTACATCCATCTGCAGCTTGCACCGCCAAGATATCTGCTGTCGATGATCGATTGCTCGATGAAACTGTCCCCATCAGCTTGCTTGTTGCACGGTGGTAACAAGTTCACGTTAATCATGTCCTCGACTGTAGACTGGAATTGAACGAGCTCGCCGCCTCAGCCGTGCATGTCAGTGTTCTATCGTCTCCCTTTCAATTGGTGGGGGCGAAAAATGAAGAATACTCACGTAAGCCCACGGCGGGAGGTCATCGTTAAGAATCGCCATGAAAAGCCAACCTCATCTTAAGCATCGGGTCCTTACTAGATATAGCTTAGTCAGGGTCGTTTTAGCGGCTTGGCATGTTTCAATTCCCAGTAATTACCCGAGAAGATCTACAGCTACTGTATCAGTGCACACTCCACAGTTGGAAGAAGAAACGAAAGAATTTCATTCCCAAGCTGCCCCTTTTCTACATCAACATGGCCGCCCGTGATGAGCGCATACTATATTGCTGAGTTGACCTCATTCCATTACAAAAGTAATCATTCCTCAATTGCTTCTTTGACACAAGTATGCCTTGTCCGACCATTCCCACATCGACCAACGGTGCAACAATTGACATACTACTTTCGTACTTCCAGTGAATCCGCCTAGAACTTCCATTTGATCCCAGTCACTCCATACGGGACAGATATATCTGCCTCGCCGTATCTTCAAGGGGAATCAATCGCTTCGAAATCGTAAAGTCTTACGAGCTGAACTGGGAACTCTCCGAACTCCATCGCGTCGCTTTTTACCGGTCGATATCCCAATCAAGCTTTCCAAAAGGGAAGTCATCTCGAATCCTAGACTTTGCGGAGCTGGACCCCGTCGATATACCTCCGTGGATAGAGTCAATTGGTATGGTGATAGATTCGGGGTACTGCTTCATTGAATGCGTGATTTAGTTTCTTCACGTTAGAATAATAGAATGAAGTCAAGGATGACCCGTTCGAAGTACTCCCAGAAGGCACCAGAGTAGCGTGCTTTGTCATCCATCCGCCATTCGCTGTTGACTTACCTATATTCAATTCACCTTTCATATGGATTACTTTATATATCCAATTACTTGGGCAACTTTCGCACTCAGGGGCAACCTGATGCCTCTGGGTGCCGCAGTGGTAAAGTACAGGATCATAATTCCTTGTATCCACTGTGTCTGATTCTGAGTAAGCTTGCAATCAACCCACTAGTGCTTCCTGATTTGTGTGTTCTGAGGGTTTCTGGGTGATAAGGATGTACACCAGCTGGTCTGGTGGAACCTTTTTGTCTTTCGTGTTCTGATTTTTGATATTTATGTTCGACATTATCGTCTTTTATCGTCTTTTTTGGCTGAGTGAATGAAGTGACTCGAAGTATTTCTCGTTTAGGTTGGCTGTACAACCCCAAGGATATACTCGCAGTTACCTATCCTGGAAACCACCGCATCAATTTCACCTTCCTTCACTTACACCTACCTTCACCCACACCTTTCTTTTGCACCCAAGTATATCATATATCGAATTAGTTGATCGTCTTTCGTCTCAGGAGCAAAACCTGTGTGCCATAGTGGTCTAATACAGGGTTGGGAATCCTCGTATACCAAAATACTCCCCCTTGAATTGAGCTTTGCTCTTCTTACAGATATATCAAATATTGGCTTGTTCCATACTTCTATCTGGGGTCCCAAGGATGTACACCGGCTGGATCAGCGGTGGAACCTTTTTGTCTTTTCTCTTTTTGATTTCTCCGTTTTGATTTTTACATTTGTATTATCTTCCTGGCTGGCAAGTATTTCTCGTTCAGATTGGCCGTACAATTATACTTACTCGTAGGTTTTGTTTGAGGCAGTCGCCTACCCTGAATCTGAATGCCACCATATCACCATCATCTATCTATCTACCTTGACTTTCACCTTAACTTTATCTTCACCTCGGATCGCTATATATTTCAGGTTAATTCTCGCTCTTCCGCCCATGGGGCAACTTCCGTGTCGCAGCGGTACAATGCAAGATTAGAGATTCTCGAAATCTGCATATTCTTCCTGAATTGAGCTTGTGATCAACTCTCTTTTTGTTTGAATTCTCGCGTCGACACTGTCGCGCGAGTGTTCTTCTATCTGGGATCCCAAGGATGTACACCTGGCTGAAGCAGTCAGGTGGAACCCTTTGGTCTTTTTCTTGCTCTGTTTTTCTTTTTATCTTCTCCCTTTGGTATTTACATCCTCTACCTTCTCCTCGGTTGCCTGATGCGAAACATTTCTCCATTAGGTTGGCCGTACAATTACGCTTACCCGTAGGATTCTGTGGGGTTGGGCACTCGTTTTCATACCTTATATTCCCGCGCGGTTCCGGCATCCTTGGAAATTTAGGCGCGTGTTTCTTTAGGTCATTGGAGGATTGGGCTTCATATCTAGATAACGCAAGATATATTGCGCTAAGTCATGCCCAGATAGGAGAAACATGAAAGTCGCGGCTGGATGAGAATCAAGTTTCTCTTTCTTTGAATTTCCTCTGCCGATAGTTCGTATATTGCTAGTCTCCGATATCCGCGGTGCACCTTCGCATTTCGCTTTTCCAAAGCTACACTCCGCGCTCATATTATGAAGTGATGCTGTTCGATGACTATGGAAAGTCGGCCAGGTATTGCTACCGCAGTGACTGCAATCAATGCCAATAACCATGGAACCTCCCCAAGCAAATTCTATTCGCAACACTCGTCTCCAATCTCCGAAGTATACCAATCAGGGAAGCAAGTAATCATTCACCCGCATATTTCAAAATTGGATCTTGGTGAGCAATCGCACTCCATGTCCTATCTCTCTGGCGTAGAAAAAAGAGTCCAATTTAAGAAGATATATCGAAGCTGTTAAGTATTTTCTCGAACAAATATCCTAGAAGCTCTAAAGTTTTGAATGTATCTTAGGTATTTTATTGAATGAATTTTCTAAAGGCTCTAAGAGATTACAACGTCTTCATTATCATTTTTGCACCGAGAGCTAACTCGGATCGGCGTCTTTGTTCCAAGTGAAAGACCTTTTCGGAGGTACATTGATCCAGGAGCTAAGTATCTAGCGGGTTTATTACTCTTCAGTTCCTTTTCTTGTACTTCCTCTCTTCATAAATTCACCCAAATACTCGTTCACTTCCACACTGCCTTGGATTCTACACTACCTTCGAAACCACAGTGCCTTCGAAGCCACACTGCCTACGATTCCATCCTGCGAAGCATTCCGGGTGCATAAGTGATTAACTTCTACGGCAAGGGGGCACTCAGGAAAACCACTAATACAGCTGCATAACTAGAAGCTCTCAGTTAGCACGTCAAACTACATCGTCTTCAGTATATTTCGGTATGGATCACTCACGCCGCTGTGATGCCAAAAATTTCCCCTCTCTTGGCGTTCGTCAACAATCCTACCGCTACCGTGAAAGCTGTAGTGAATGCCCCGATGGCTGCCACTCTCCTTCCCATCTGTGAACTGGGAATGAAATAGAGCGTCAGAATGGCTCCCATGAGTAAGATTGCTGTAATGGAAATGCTTAGGAAAGCGACAATGTTCGCGACGCGCTTGGCCGGGAAATAATACAGTTTGTCCCAAGACGGAGGTCGATCGGAGTTTGGAATGGACAAATAGTAGCCGAAGTAGTGTGCGATGAGAGTAGTAAGGCGGTCGGGGTCTGGATTGGGATTTATTGTCAGGACTGAGGAGGAAGGTGCTGGAGACGAGAAGAGGGAGTAGCTTGGT
This sequence comes from Rutstroemia sp. NJR-2017a WRK4, assembly GCA_002946385.1. Taxonomy (NCBI): domain Eukaryota; kingdom Fungi; phylum Ascomycota; class Leotiomycetes; order Helotiales; family Rutstroemiaceae; genus Rutstroemia; species Rutstroemia sp. NJR-2017a WRK4. The sequence continues at coordinate 9,027 of NJPR01000010.1, read as the reverse complement.
CCGTAAAATGGCTTTTTGGTGTGGAAGAATGTCCAAAACGCCGTGAGAGATTGAGAAGAAGGTTGAGGGAGCGAGATGATATGTGAGTGCCGAAGAAGAGTCTCTTCTGAATTGATCATATACGGTAAGTCACGCCTCGGTGAGCAGGTGGGGAGCTAACGCGCTACATATACCGTATTCCTTCATCAGTTCCCTAACTCGTCGCAAAACTTTCATCCTCGCAACCTGCCTTTCAACACCCGCATCTACCTGCGCAGAAAAACTTTCCCAAACTCGTGCGGCTTCTTCCACATGATCTTTCTCGGCACCGGTCGCGCCTGAATTTATCAACGCGGCGTCTTCTTCGTCGAGCTTTTGCAACTGGCACTCGAGTGATTGAAGTTCAGCCTGCAGGTACAGGATATCCCGGCGCTCAGTGTCTCGAAGCGACGATATATTGTGAATAAATCATCACTCGCGATGAAGTGCGAGAATTCTGCGAATCCTGGAAGATACTCTGGTTTGAGGGTTTTGGCTTCGATATCGGGTGAGGATGAGGACATCGAGTCTTTGATTTGAGATGTTCATGCTTTTCATTTCACAAGACTCCCGAGGGAAAATCTGCGGAGAGTATTGTCACACGTAGCCTCATGCTGCACCCAGCCGTTGGTGGTGATGACACGCGGGTACACCAGTTTAATTGGGCGTTACAAGATCAAGCAATCAGCAGATGAATCGTCGAATACACAATGAGGCGCAAGGTTGAATGCGCAGCAAACTTATGCACAGTAAGGCCAGGCGAACTAGATGTTTCGTTGAAAACTCCGAATCGATCCTAGGAGTTCTGTCCGGTTCGAATTTTCTCAATTCTTTACTTCACGTTATACAATCACTTCATATCATATTGTGTTATACAATCACTCGCAAGATGATATCCGAGAAAGAACGTAAGGATGTCATCGGAACTAGGTTTCGGCCTGCTGGTTGGCGCGGAAAGAGTGGTTCAAAGACAGATTATAACGAGTTTAGCGCCCTGAATGGCCTTGGCATGACTTATGTCCCGATCTTCCGAAAGCAAGAGAACAGAGGTGAAAATGGACCGAGCGGAAATGGGAGTGGAGGCGGAGACAGAACCGGCGGAAATGATGGTGGTCGTGGCAGTAGCCCCAGACAGCCAACCGTAGTGCCGCCGACAAACAGTTCTGCAATTTCGAAAGGAGACAACGATGGCGATCTGGGTACGTTTCAGGATGGTAAGTAACAACATCTCGAATTCATAATTGAACGTTTATGAACTGATTCTATGCAGCATTAGCATCTACACGCGAAGCAAATTCACTGCACTTTCATCCCTACGAGGACGAACTCCGACGAAGACTCGACATCTCAAGATGCATTAAATCCGACTTTGATAAGACTGGCGATGTAGAGAATCGTGCCCTGAGGGTTCAAAAAGAGATGATGCAACAAAAGATGTGGGAAGAAGAACACAAAAGGCGCTTAGCGGCTAAGAAGAAAAGTCAATGGAGACCGACCCATGTCTACGAAGAAGTGGTTGCAGCGGCAAAGACTCAATGGGAGCATCCAGAAGATGCGATAAAAGACTTTTCCAAACACAAGACAGATGATAAGGAATCATCTCACGACCACTTGGGGTGGTGCTGGAAGGAGCGTAGACACTTACCTTCCATAGTCTCAGCTCGTTTTCCCACACCGACGAATAGCCCAATGGGATCTTGGCGAAGGGTTGAATCTGGAATGCAACGGGTTTATAGGTGGCAAAGTCCGACAGATTCGTCCATTGTGGTTACACTGTGGGAGAGCAAAGTTTTCGCCATGGAATCTGTGATGCTGGTTTCTAGTGTGCCAGTGATGGGAGTTATGGGCCATAATTGCTCTGGAGGACAACGTGTGCACTCTTACGAAAAATTTTGTGGATGCAATCAAGTTGCTTGTCCTAGGACTTGTTCAGTATATTATACAGAGGACGAAAGTACGGCACGTTACATCGCATACGTCAAGGTTGATGACGGAAGCAAGCGTCAGAGAACACCTGGAGGATGGTAGACGGGTATTCTTGGTCTACAATATCAAGCGGAAGGACATAGCCTGAAAACATGACGATATCGCTCGTGTCAAATACGGAGCTTCTTGGGGCTACAGTCAGATTCAGTGATAACCAGATGGGTTGGATAAATTATTGAAGTAGTTTCATACTGTAATTGAGTAGATTAACGTTTCATACTCCCGCTAAGATCTCCTAAGTTTCTAACTGATGCAGTTTTTGATCACAAAGCGATGCTCTCATTAGATGTCTGTAAATCATATTATCACACCTAAATGATGTGTTGCGTTCGTAATGCAGAAACCCTTATTTGAGCCGGTGGACTCTAGTTCGTCTCTGCTGGGCAATGGCCCGGTTTCACCCTCTTCTACTACGATGACCCACTCCTTTCTTCTACATTCCTGTCTGCTAACCAAAGAACACATGCATATGATACCGATACTACTCTCTCGCCATGCTCCCATTCAGGATTTCTCGGGATGCCATCAACCTGTCGAACACTCCCCCGCGCACAACGTGCCTTCCGTTTTTGATCTCCGATTTCCACCAGCAGACTTCGAATCGATTATAGCGAACCAAGTCCTTCCCCTTCACTGACAAAAGAAGAATCACTCGAACAAGCAGTCACTTCCCTACTTCAGCCATTCCCTGGACTTCATCTCACTCGTTAAGCGCTCATATCATAATTCCGACCTTCATGTATGTCTATTTCCGCCTAAGTCTTCTCTAAAACAGCAACCTGTGGTTCTCAAGCCGTACGATGAGACTTATATAAGCTGGACGTGACTTCACCAATGTACAATGAATAACTTGCTACGCCAGGTATACCTTTACTATCTCTTATTCTCTTCATAAAAGATATTAGGTAGTGCAGATGGAAATCTTCTGGTAATTTCTTCACCCACAACATTCCAACAACGTGAAATCATCATGGGGATGAGGGACCGCAGTGTAGGTTAATATAAATCAAAAACGGTAGTGATTCCGGTTCTTTGATTTTGTATAATTGGTCATATTGTCCTCTCGAATAGCAGGGTATAGTACCACCTTTCAAAGGTGGTACTGACCCCTGTTATGAGCTTTAGAATAATTGGTCATATTGCCCTCTCGAATAGCAGGGTATGGTACCTTCTTTCAAAAGAAGGTACCGACCCCTGTTGTCAGCTAGAATGATACTCTCCTCTCCCAAGAACAAATGTTATTCGGTGGAACTTAGCTCTAGCACAACCTGAGTGTTCAGCAAGTAAATTGATTATATTTTGAGGATTTGCTGTAAAAAAAATCATTGCCGACCCGAGCTACGTACACCGTCAGCCAGCTAAAATAGGTCGAGCAGGGCGCTGGTGAGTAACGGGTTGGGCTACTCAAATCACCTCGTTCTTGCGGGGGAGGTTCTGATTCGCCGAATAATCTTTGTTCTTTTCTTGGCAGGGGAGAGTAGGCAAAGCTCACGTCTAGAATAGAAGGGTACATTACCATATCCCAATAATGATCATGCACCTAGTTGCCGCCTCGCAGTATAAAATACCCTCCCTTGTCAATTTTCAGCAGCAGCAAACACACAAACCCTAGAATTCAACGAGATAGTCCCAAGCCCCTCAGTCCTCACAGCAGAAAAGAAAGACACAGAAAATAAAAGCAGACAATTTAAAAACTCTAGCCCTAGCGTACCATAAAAGTGAGTGTATTAAGCTCTCGCCTTACCCGATTCTGCCTTCTTCAGTTTACGCGGATGCACTACCGAGTGATTCGCACTTCTAGCACCCAAAATTACCCTCATAGCTTCTACTAGATATTTACATCCAGACTGAATGATAATCACTCTCTCATCTGAAAAGTCTTAGCCTAGACTTCTACCCAGACTGGCGATTTTTGTATCCGAATTGTGCTTGACAATATAAAATCTCCACCGATATTTTCTCTTCTTTTCCCCTTCCCATCTCACTGCACCGGAAACATCAAGTACTTCGTCTTAATCTTAGTTTCGACGCTTCATTGATACCAATTTAGTCCATCGACTACCCTTTCACACAAACAAACCTTTACACGTCTGACATAGTTTTACATACCCTGTGAACCGTTCTCTATCTCCCAACCACCACCACAAACTCCCCACCGAACGAGGCTACTTACCTCTATCTTTATATATCTAGCATATATCTGCTTGTTCGTCCATCGATACAAGTTTCCAATCTATCCACCTAACAAGCCACCTACCACCTACTTATCTTTACCCACCAACCCAACCCACCAACCCACCATGTTCTCCACACCCCTTCCCCCCTCCCGAGTCCTCCTCATGCACCCTCTCCCCCCACACGCCCTCGCCAAACTCCTCAGTTCCAGCCACCAATCCGTCCTCCAACAAGTATTCGTCCTCAACGGCAATGCCGGCACCGACTCTCGACTCAGCTCTACCTGTCGGATCGATAATCTACCACTCCCATCTCGGAATGCCGCTTCCTTGATCGGTGCTATCAAGCATTATCGTATCAATATGGTTATTTCGTCGTGTGCGCTAGAAGAGGATGTTGTTGAAGTTTTGGTGAAAAGTGAGTTTGAGTTTTGTTTTGTTTTATTTTCTTTATTTCTTCTGCTAGTGGTTCGAGGGTCCGGTACTTAGGCCCCGCCTCGGTTGTGCCTGGCTCCTACCTTCACTACCGGTGCTACCTTCTATGCCACCTCCTCGCCGAGCCGCTTCCCTTTTCAGTCAATCCGTCGTACTTTTTATGATGCTTCGCTAACCGTTCCTTCCAGATAATGTTAGAATCTCCGCCCCGACCTCATCCGACCTTTTCCGAAAGAGGTTCTGCGACGACTGCGACGACCAGGTTGATGAGTTCTTTCCATATAAGGCAGAAGAAATGACCGTCTTCGCGGCAACAGATGGGCAAGTCGTCAGGCCCATCTACGACGGCAAATGTCCTGGGCAACTAGCCGCCTGCAAGCGGGAGGGGTCTGATGCCTGCTTCGTCTACCGGTATCCGGCGGAATGGACCGAGAAGCTGGCTGAGACGTTGCAGGAGCAGGGTAGGTGGCTTTTGGTCCTTCTTTCCTAATGGATTGCTAACCCAGTCACACAGCCATGCCTACCTTCAAGGGCATCTTCTCCATCAAAGTCGCCGTGGCAGCCCACCTCTCCCCTCGGCTCAGCGTCACCGTCCTCGGGCGCAGCTTCTCCTTCGGCGATCTTGAGGCCCAGACTATTCTGCCGATCCTCAAGACCGATTTGGGTATGCTCATGCATGCCTGCCTCGGTTCTGGAGATCAGTTGAAGAGCATGACCATCGGGACGAATGGTCAATCGTCCGTCTCCATCAACGTCCGCATCAAGCCATTCAACACCGATGTGAACGACCGGGAAGGAGCAGTCACGGAGCGAGACATTAGGTATCTCGTCAGCCGAAAGCAGGCATTGCTGAACTACGGGATAGCGATGACAGCCGTGACATGTGGGGTCAATTTTCCAGAAGGTTTGTCGCCCAACCCCTGGTTTATACCTGGCAAGAAAGAACCAATGATCTTATACTTACTTCTTTCTGTAGAGTACGAAGTCCCACGTCTGCCATTCGCTACTTATAAGGATGGCACGATGATAAGGAGTCTCCACCCGGCCCACGTCCACCGACTTAGGCTGGCTAACAGGGTAAATGACACGCTAATGAGCCAGCTACCGTACCACGTTTTCCACGGGCAGACCGAATACCAGGGCAACTGTACGAATAAGATCTTCCCCACGCGAAGAACAGACTGGCCTGTGTTTACCATCACTGGATATGCCCCTCAGCATGAGTATGCTGCTAAAATCGCGTTGGCCATTGCGCTGACGCCGAATTATACTCATCATCTGGAGACTAGCTGGCCTAGGAATATTGGTGGAATGTAAGTTGACATTCGACTTCCTTTCATTGTCCGACACGATGCTGACCAACATAGTTCACTTGGACGATCGGACTTGGAGAAACTATGGCCGATTAACCATACAAAGGCCTTTGCTCAAGCTTCGAGAGATTGGGCTCCTCCGTCTCCCATTGAGAGCCTGACGTCGGCGTCATCGGGGGCGACGTTGGTGGCGAGTTCAATAACGCCGCTGACGTCCCCACTTGATAAATGGCGGTACAATGGTGAAGTTGCGATGGCTTGGACTTCATCCCCTGAGTGGGATGCAAGCCAGCCTGTAGCCTTGAATCCATCCGTCGGCGAGTTTGTGCCGAAATGAGAGCCGTTTCTTGACTACAAGTGGAATAGTTTGTCTACGACGAAGAAGTACCACACTTCAAGGAGACCTCACCAATCTTCTCACTATCCAATCAAGCGCAACAATCAGAGTACGCTTTCCCAGATGCTCATGGAACACCGACTTAACTGGGACGACTGGCATGACTCAGACAATCAACGGGACCTGGAAAACGAAATTGACCAACATAACGGACTCAACGTGGACGACTAACCGGACTGAAAGATTTAACCTAACTCGAACAACAATATCGACCAGGTAACGAACCAACTTGGACAACTAACTCGACTCGAAGATTCAACCGACCCTGGACAATGGAATCAAAACAAAATAACAAAATTAAGCTGAATAATTATCTCGACTGGAAAGTATTAACTGGCCCGGCCAACTAAATCGACCAGAACAATATAATCAACTAGGATGAACGGCTCGATATAGAGATCCAAACGAATCTGGACAATGAAATGAATAGACTTAGATAACGAGTTTGACTTTCGATAACGAACTCAACTTAGACAACGAATATAGCTTGGACAACTTGCTCGACTCGAAGGCTATACCGACTCGACAATCAAACCAGACTCGACGAGCAAACTAGACCTGACGAACGAAGCAAAGCTGGACAATGAACACGAACATAGTAATATCGTGGGAAAGACAACTAAAGCATCCCAGAAACTCTTCTCCTATCGAACATCCAACTTCACTTGGACAATCAACCCGCAGTCAGCTTCAAAAAACTAAACCAGATCAAACTGTCACACGAACTTGGACAAAGATACCGGATCGATGCCCTATTCGGACTTGGATAGTGATACCAGACCAAAGTCCCACTCGGACTTTGTCCATCGAAGTGCTACTTGCACTCAAACAACTAAGTTATACCCGATCAAACTCCCGCTCCAGCTTAGACAACGACACAAACACTCCAACCCAGACAACGACACACCGCAACGATATACCACAACGACATATACCATAACGACATACCACAACAACACACCATCGTCCATTATCCAGACCTGAACGAACGACGTAAGTACCGCACTACGGGAAGCCGGCGGACATGGAACTATTTCCAGACTGCTCAGAGTGGAAGGTTATAAAGATGTATATCGTATGCCGTATATACACTGTTGCTTGCTTTCTTGCGTGAAGTGTTTTGATCGAATGAAATGAATGAATCGTATATGTTTTGCATGTTTATATAGAAGTTAGCATGAATGATTATATATAGCTACCTACCTGCTCATCGTTGAATCTGCGAGCGTCTTTGTATAGATAGGTGAGATGAATGCGCTGAGATATCGTCTGTCGCATGGAATCGCAACTAGCTGTTACAGTCGCATGTGCGCGATGTAAAGCACGAAGATACCTCTTCACTGCACTTAACATTATTCGGGCGGAAGAAGCGTAACAGTCGGATGCGGTGCGCAACGAGATTCTAGACCTCTCCATGCGAGGTCGTTGTAGTCATTTCGCGGATGGTGGTTGGAGTATTGAATATGTGCAATCGGGTAGCGATCACTTATCGACATCTGCGGAGACTCTGTGCGGGCGCATGAGTGATTCTTCGTTCCTACTGCGCTTTGTGTAGTTCCAGCAATACAAATCGTAAAGTATTTTATTGAATCAAGTCCGGAGCAGAATCTGGTTTTGTTACGGACAGATTATCGAGTAAGACGGAGAAGGAGTTAATATTTGCGCCACAACCCTGCAGCAGCCTCACCCACCTCATAATTTCCCCTCTACTTTCTCCCCAGCATGGGACTCGTATATCATCGACGATATTCGAATCCGGCTCAAAATACACAATATCATTGAAATCGCCCACCTTACCTTACCTTACCACCAAAACGACGTAGCTATGTATTTCCCACGCGACCCACCCTCCCCGGCTCCATATTTCCCTACCAAACAAACCCTCTCCATCACGCACCCCCCAACCCAACCCACATCGCCCCCTTCAGAGTCCACACCCACCACAATAGTGTAACTTCCACCCTCTCCCCCTTCCTATCAGGAATATGTGGGCCATTTTTCAGACATGCAACAAGAGACGCCCAGCGCCCTCGAGCTGCCCCCCTCGCGTCTCGTGCAAGCCACAGAGTCTCGCAGCGCTCCAAACAGAGGGCAGAAGTCCGGCCCACAAAATTACGACGTGCAACAAAAGACGCTGGAAGTGGAGGCGCAAAGGGGGGAAGCGGGGTTATTTGTGGGTTTGGGGCGTGTGCTATGGAGATGGAGGGTGGTATTGAAAGGGGGACGGGGACGGGAGAGGAGGGAAAAAGTTGGTTGTGGAGTGGATGTGGATGTGGTTGTGGTTGTGGTAAGATTAGTGTTTGGGAGATGGATGGTGTGTGTGGGGTTGTGGGGTTGATATTGTGGAGTAGGAGGTTTAGTTTTAGGTAGGTGCTTGGTACGGGGCGTACGAGCGAGTGCACCGAGTGCCAGGTACTTGCGGTAGGGAAGGGTGCGAGGCTTGAGGCTTGAGGCTGGACGTACGTGATGCATGATGAGGGATCGGCGGATGGAATGGGAATTGCCCGCTTCTCGGCTGCACCGGGCTGGGCCAGCTTGAAATGAAAGGAGCTTCCAGCTGGATTATACTGCACAATGCTCCTGCAGCATGCATTCATCATCACAGCGATTGCAATCCTTCGTAGTTACGACCCCCCCCCCCCCCCCCCCCCCCCCCCCCCCCCCCCCCCCCCCCGCCCCCCCCCCCCCCCCCCTCCCCCCACAC
>NJPR01000001.1:0-148775 GCA_002946385.1 Rutstroemia sp. NJR-2017a WRK4 | reverse complement strand
ATGGACCCCAAGACGTTCCGCCCGGAGATCGAAAGGTTAACATGCAAGTTAGAAGATGTAATTAAAGTGAAAGGAAAGGCCCCTGTACACTAGTAATAATTTTCAATTTCAAGCCGAAATATTGTACGGTTGATTTTTAATTAAATATCGAAGTAAATGGTTGTAAAAAGGGGGGGGTGCGTCGTCACCTGGCCAGTGCTCTTACAAGAGAGAGTAATTCTGATCAAGGGGTAAGTAACAGTTCGGTAAGACAAGTCTCAGTATATAGACAAATTGATTTGCTTTTATTTACTGGAGCTATGTATGTATATGCACCGTACCATCCATCTGTCCGTCATTAATATATGATATGAAGCGCCGACCCATTCCTAATCAGACGCTTGCCATTGTAAACACGTGAGGTGAGGGACTCCGAGCCGGCTGTTGCAGCGATGGAAACCCAACATCGGAGGAGATGGGCGAGAGACTACTTTGATCTCAAGGATATCGTATTGGATATCTTTATTTCGTCCGTGAAAAAGGGAAAAGTAAGAATGATAGCACAGCCAGCCAGGCGCATCAGCACCTATGACTGTCATCAGCCTCCCGGCTTCTTACCTCGTCCTCTGCGATTTCCTTGGTGGGCCATCTTCGCCTTGATGTCTTCTCTTCTTCGGGCAATCCTTCTGTAGATGATTCCCTCCACACCCATAGCAAGCTTTGTTGTCCTGCCCAGACAGGGACGTCAGTCCGTTTAGGGAGACATGTTTCTTCTTTCTCTTCTTCGCCAGCTCGAGCAGTTCTGCCTTTTCCGCCTTCTTTTTCGCTTTCCGTTCTTCTTTCGCCCGCTTCGCTGCCTCCTTTTGCCCAGCTTTTATTAACTCGTTCGCGCCAGTTGGATCATCGTCGTCTTTTCCATCAAAGTCGTCTTCTGATTCATCGTCGCTGTCCTCCGAAGATGATGACGAATCTTCTTGGTTTGGGTTCTGTTGTTTCTGTTTAAGAGTTAACATGTGATCCGTTAGACGATCAACCAAAATCGCGGCATACCTCTAAAACTCTATTAAACTTTCCAAAACTCCTCCGCCCAACCATAGCAGGTTTGTCTTCAACCGCCACATCGTCATAGCCACTATGCGCCTGTATCGGCGAAGGCAGATCCAGGTTCGCAAATCCAGCTTGAACAACCCTTAAGGTACTCGTTGGTTTATCCAGATGCTTCCTGTCCTCGAAACTTAATACCCATCGAGTATCTCCAGCTTCCGCAGCTGCTCTATCCAACGCCGCTTGCTTCTTAGCTTCCTCTTCCTCTAGCGCTGCTCGAATCGCCCGATTATCGGCCAAATTGTCAACGTTGAATTTCGTGGGTGTGGTATGCGCCATCTTCTGTCGTTTGGGCGATGGTTCTTCTACCGTTGATGTAGACGGGCTCGTAGGAGACGAAGCAGCAGCTCGCTGCATAAACTTCATCGTCAAAAGCCTGGAAGACATGGCCTTTGGCGCACTGGTTGGTGTTCCTGCACTGGCCGACATGTTTGTAGATTGTTGTACAAGTTCGTGAGATGAAAGGAGTATGTCGATGATGATTGTCAAGCTTCAGGAAACTCAACTCGATAAGATAGAATCGTTGGTTGTAGTTTGGCGACCCTTCGAAATGTGCAGGGTGTCCAAAGTACCACAGGTCGCACGGAGGTAAAAGAAAGTCAAAAGTATCTCTAAGACGGACTTTTTCCGAATCCAGTGAGAATTAAGCTTTCGGAACTTACGTAAGCGGATCTTGAACCTTTGTAACGACAACCAGGTAAACGACTTCGGTTGACGATTTGAGCAATTGAAACATCAGCACAATGTTGTCAACCGCTAGAGCCAGGGCCGTATGGCAAATCTCTCGCAGAGCTCAATTTGCAGCCAGACGAACTTACGCATTTTCCGCAAATGACCAACAAGAGATCAACGCCCCCAAACCCCAGAAAGATGTTCCAAATGTCTCGAAGACAAACGAGGTTCCTATGGAAACACCACACAGAGATGCATCACTGCAGGAGGATTCGGCGGCAGCGGAGAAGCTCAGAGTGATGCAGGCGCCAAATAGGGACGGAAAATGGTCTCGAAGTCAGAACCCTAGAAGCAGAGCTATGACGGGACCCCGGTTCGAGCAGACTATCATGGAAGCTCAGGTACGAGATCGAGGCTTTTGTCCACCGGAAATCTTCCTGTTTTGAAAGCTTCTGAGGGAAAAAAACATGTATCACAATCGCTGACCCTTCTTCAGCCGGCCCCGCAAGCAGCTATTGCCTTGATCCACAAGCAACCAGTCCGATGGACACACAAGCGCATTGCTGAATGTGACGGAGGTGGAGGACCATTGGGACACCCAAGGGTCTTCATTAATGTCGACAAGCCTGAGATTGCGGCATGCACCTACTGCGGACTTCCATATGTGAGTGTAGTTTTCCCCTCATGCTCTCGTCTCTATTGACATCATATCTAGGCCAACGAGCACCACCGGGAACATCTCCAATCTCTCCCCGCTACCACATATCCTTTAGAGGCGCAAGGTCACCCCGCTGAGATTCCCGAATCACAAAGAATTACTGATGACCCTCTTGAGCAAAGATAAGTGCTCAAAGTGGTCAATGTGGGGATTAGAGGGAGAATGTACATAAATGCAATGATAAGTTGTGAGTGAGATGATTTGTGTACAACTCACAGAAAATTGCTTGGTATTGATAAGCTGGACAAATCGTCCAGCTCTGAACCGTCAGAAAAGTAATTAGGAAAGGCATAGGTGCTATCTTATAGTGACAGGGAGCTACATCACATGAATGCTTCGCAACGTTGTCTGAATTGCAGATGGCTGGCATTGGTATGTTTTCCCCGAACTTGCACAGTCCATTCGCAGCATACGCCTAGCACCAAAGAGCCCATTCAATTCTACAACTATCTAAAACCAAACCCTCACATCTTCTCTCCCTGAATCGTAGCAACGACCTTCCTCGAATGTTTACTAGTCCTAAACTCCAAATACCAGATCCCCTGCCAAGTACCCGTATTCAACTTCCCATTCGTGATTGGAATCGTAACACTCGCGCCCACCAAAGCCGACTTCACATGTGCCTATCATCAAGTTAGTATAATATCCCTATACCACAACCACCCAACCACCGCCAAACCCACCGGCATATCATCCAACCCCTCCGCACTATGTCTATACAACTCGCCCTTCTTATCCTCCGGCGCAATCCTATCCAACGCATCACTCATATCGGACCTAACATCCTCATCCCAATTCTCATTCAGACTCAGCGCACAACTCGTGTGCTGCACAAACAGATTCAGCAAGCCAACTTTGTAGTTCTTGATCTCGGGTATGGAGTTGACGATATGGTCTGTGACGAGATACGCGCCCTTTGATTTCGAGGGGAGGGAAATGGTTTTCTGGGTCCAGGACATGATGACGGGTTTGGGGCGCGAAGCGGGCGACAGAGAGGAGTGGTAGGCTGTGGGGAGGATGAGCTTAAGAGGGAAGGTCCACACGATGTGGAAGAGAGAGGGGAAGAGCGCGAGGACGAAGCAGAGGACGAAGAGGGTTAGGTAGAGGGAGAATGAGAATGAAGAGTCACTGGAGGTGTTATGCTTCGAGCGAGGAGTGGTATCGTTTTCTGCGGATCGAGGCATTCGAACGATTTTGGGTCCGGATGTAGATTTTGGTGGGGTGGTCTGGGACGTCATACATAGATAGGTTCGGGGAGAGTTCAGACAGGGATGAGCTTCATGCGTGCCTGATACAGAAGTCACAAAATTTTCTAAGGAAAGGCGTTGGAAATCTTCAATCTTCACATTCTTAAGGAAGAATATGGTTTTTGATATCGGTGAAGTATACCGTGTCAAGTACATTCCTCATGATTCACTCATTCAATCCCTCCTGTAGATTATCCCAATCATGAACACTTAACCTCTAAACGCCTTTCCATGCCGCCATTGAGTTCCCATATCCCCACCCCCAGATCCTGCAGTTTATTGAATACCATTCTCTTCCTTGATACCAGATTCTTCCATTGTCTCATCACCACCAGCCAGCACCTTGGTCTTTGGTACGAACCCATCATCTGGTCCACCTCCCGGCGTGACTGCTACTACTTGTCCCTGCTCATCTATGAACTCGAAATTATATCTCGACAACAAATGCGGAATGGCCGAAAGCTGCGGTCCGTATCTTGCCGTGTTATCGTAGAGTTCAAAGAGCGGAACCGCGAGCAATTTCATGTTCTTGGGCACACTTAACACCTCTATTCACACATTAGCCTCTCTGCGCGCACTCCCCAAACCATCCAGACGCGAGAGTCTAGGGAAACACATACTCTGTCTCGGAAGCTGAATAAAATACAACTTCTTGCATTCCTTCGGTCTCGTAACATGCGCAGGAATAAACGGGTACATGAAAGTCTCGAAATTCGGCCTCCACCACTGCGCCAAAGTATCGCCAATCTCCCACTCCTCATTGACACCCTCGCCACTAAACTGCGTGCCGACAGGAGCCAGACGCTCGTTCAATCGCTGCTTGAAGCCTTCGACTTCCTCGTCTTCGGGTTTGAGATAATCGCCCGGTAGCTTGAAGAAGGCGTTTGCGATTTGCAGCATCAGGATGTGAGGATGGTTGTGTTCGTGGCAGACGAGAATACCTTCGCAGGTGCGTCGCATGCCGTGCGCGACATAGTGTTCTTCGAGACGTTTTAGGCGTGCGAGGACGGAGGGATCTTCTTCTGGCTGCGTTTCTTTGGTTCCGAATGTGTAATTTGAGAGAGGGTAGAGGCGGATCGTTTTAGGCTGGTTCGCGTTGAATGAATTGGGAAGGAGAGGAGGGTAGGAAGTTTGAAGGGAAGTGGTGGTTATGGTAGACATCCTGTAATATTTGAATGTTGTGTTGAGGATGGTTTAGCTTGCAAAAGTTCCAATTGAAGTAAACAGCCGGTACAATATTGCAAGGGAAGCTCAAAGGCGGTTTAAGGTTAACCAATCGAGGATAGCTCGAAAACCCCGAAGATCTCACGAAATCCACACTAGACTTCCGACCACTTCAACGATGTAGATTTGTTTAACATTCATAATGCACTGCATGAATTACTATGAACACTGGAAATATTGTGTTCTACTGATAACTTAAACCGATATCGCAAATATCTGAGCAAGAAAAGTAAGTGTGTTTAATTGACACCGCATCAAGACTTGCCTGAACATCTTGCAAAGCATATAATCCCAAGAGACTTGATTACCCTTACAATATCCCCTATTTGTCCATTCCATTCGTCCCCAAAGACATTTGTAATCTCATACATGTAACAGACATCTTGATATAGAACTGTGCAATAGCTAAGCTCCTTAGTCCGTTCACCAGCCACTTTTACGTTGTCCTCCGTGAATGCTCGAATGATGAGAGACCCAACTGCCGGCCAGAGATGCTGCAGAGGGACCTTTATGCGTACGAGCAGCATGACGCCAATCGTCACCATATCCGCAAGCTCCTGTATTTGCTCCAGTGTCTTGCATAGAAGTCATGGCACCATGAATCCCTTCATGAAAATTGTTCAGCAATTCAGAACTGGTTGGTTCATGATATCCCTGGTTTTCGTGATTAGAACTGGCCCCATCACCACCACCCCATTGGCTTCCGTGACGACTTCCGGATCTACCAGAGACATTTCTGTTTCCATTGTCGCCTTTTCGATTATTGCCTGATCCGCTACTCGAACGTTGTTGATTCTCCTTTCGGTCGTTCCAGCCTGGACCTTTCGTGCTCTGTGCTGCAAATTGAGCTCCCCAACCGAAGTTCCCCGGCGCGCCCCAGCCATCATTGTTGCCGCCGTTATTGTTTTGATCAGCATTCCAGCCCGGATCGTTAAAAGTCTTCTTTGGTCCATCGGAGGTCTTCGCTGGATTGTTATTATTGCCCTGCGAACTGTTGACTGGCTTCCCTGGTCCTTTATTGTTGTTTGACTTCGACTCCCAGCTGGAATTGTTATTGTTGGATCTACTGTTCGAGGCATTCTGGTTTTGATTTTCAGAATTGCCCCAGCCGCCAGAACAAGATTTGTTATTATTCTGCTGATTCCCACAACTTCCCCAGCCTCCAGAGCCAGAGTTGTTGTTGCTGTTCTGATCTCCAGAGTTTCCCCAGTCTCCACCACCAGCGTTGTTGTTGCTGTTGCTATTCTGATTTCCAGAATTTCCCCAGTCTCCCCCTCCAGAGCCGGAGTTATCGTTGCTATTCTGGTTTCCAGAATTTCCCCAGTCTCCACCACCGGAGCCGTTGTTATTTTGCTGGTCTCCCGAAGTATTCCAACCACTATCATTGTTGTTTTCCTGTTGCTCTCCTGAACATCCCCAATCTCCGGAACCATTGTTGTCGTTGTTATTCTGCCCTCCAGAATCACCCCACTCACCAGATGTTTCGTTTGGTTGGTCATTTGCATCGTTCTGGTCGTTGTTATCATCGTTTCCCCAGCCTGAAGTTTCATTATTAGCATTATCACTTGAGTCCTGACCACTATTTCCCCAGCCTGAATCTTGATTATTGGAATCTTGATTGGCATCATCGTTACCCCAGCCGGAATTCTCGTTCTGGCCATTCTGGTTATTATCATTTCCCCAGCCGGAATTTTGGTTGTTCGAATTGTCGTTGACAGCTTGATTCTGGCTGCCGCTGCCCCAACCTGAACCTTGATTTGCACCACCATTTCCAGACCAGCCATTCGAATCATTTTTTGGTTGAGAATTTTTGCTTCCATTTACGCTTCCATTGACGCTTCCATTCCCGTTTCCACGCACAGAGCCACACTTCGACTGCTTGTTTGAGGTCTTTCCGTTTGAATTGTTGTTGTTCCCACCGTTCCCACCGTTCCCACCGTTCGATCCGGATTGCTTCTGGCTGTTTGGCTTGCCACTGTGGCCATCATTGCCGGATCCAGAGCCCGAAGCTTGGTTGTTATTGAATGACGAGTTGGCATTGTTCTGGACAGGACTCGAGTTACCATTATTTGCCTGGTTGTTGCCCCAGCCAGAATCATGATTGTTATCTTTGTCATCGACCCAGCCTCCTGGCATGTTCTGTGACTGCTGCTGAATGTGGTTAACTAGTTGTTGGCCCGGATGATTATTCTGAAAGTAATTTTGTTGATTGCTTGGGAGGTTGTTCTGATTGGGGTAAGGAGCTTGTGGGTAAAAGTTAGATTGATCAGGGAAGTTGTTATGAAAGTGACGGCCATTTGAGATACTTCGCTGATGAGTGTAGAACTGCCCATGCGGTGGTGGACTCATAGGAGTACTTGGACCAAATGCACCTACAGCCGTATTGGCTGGAGGTAAAATGCTCGCGAACGGATTTCCATAGACGTTGCCATGGTAAACGCGAAGCACGCCATTCTTAGTATCGAAGAATGCGTTTGGACGGGGATCTGAAGGTCCTTCAATCACGTCTTCTCTCAATACCACGTCGGCCCTCATGGCATAAAGAACGCGTTGCTCCATCTCTGGCTTGTAACTTTTGTTTCGGGGAAGTAGACTGTTGTTTCGCGAATTGCTTTGATTGGCTTGAGAGATATTCGTCCTGGGCTCAGCTGTGCGATTGTAATTAATCGCATCGCTGTCGGACTCCCTGTGATGTTGTTGTCGCTTTTGGTTGCGATTAATGTGATGTGAGTTGTTTTGCAAGTATTGGCCGTTTTTTGTGCATTTGACGACAGGGTGATTTTCACCTTCATCGCTTTCCGAATCGTCGGTGCTGCTTTTAGACTTATGGCGGAGACATTCGCATCCGTTGCATTCATCAAATGGGATATATGGAGAAGGTAGTGAATCTTCGGATGAAATTTTCTTGAGGGCCGATTTTGGTTTCTTCGGGATTTGAAAATGCACCTTTTTCTCAACTTTCTTTTCCTTCAATGCAACCTCTGGCTTAGGGTTTTCCAGTTCCCTGATCTCTTTCATAGGTTTCTCGGGTTCTTTTACTTCTGAATAAGGTTCCTCGGGCTTCTTCACTTCTTGCTCGACTTCCTTGGGGGTTTCTTCCTTGGGTGCTTCTTCTTTAGGGGCTTCTTCCTTACGTGCCTCAACCTCCGGCTGGGCTGCCTCTATCTCCTTCACTTCCGTTTTGGCAGGTGAAGGTACACTTTCTTCCTCGGACTCAGAGCAGCATTCTGATTCAGAAGTTTCTACTAAAACTGTCAAAGACCGTCGACCCGGCGAGCGGCTCCGAGTTCGAACTTGAACACGGGTCGAGATATAGGATGAGGTTGACCACACGATTTGAGGAACCACGGGAGTTGGAGGGACGTATATCCGTCGGTTGGACAGATATTCCACCCAATTTCGCGGGCCCCGACCCATTGTGGAGGGAGGGCAGTCTTGGAGACCAGATGAGGGCTTCTTCTATGTGAAGACGCCGGTAGGAGTAAAAATAGAATGGTCAAGGAGAGGGAGTGTAGAGTAAATATAGCTTCTATAATAACAATAAAGTACTCCTCGCATGGAATGCGTGGATTTCCTGCCGAAATGATCGTCAGACAGAAAGGAAGTCCATGTGGTTGATCCACTGCATTTGGCCGTGTCCTATCATCAGGCTTATGATCTGGATGATATTACGGACATGCAGGTAACAAACAGGAATGAAAGAAAGATTCGCGGACACAGAGTCATACATTAAAAACACAAATCCCTGGTTGCGAATGAGAAGAGGACTGAGAAGTGAGATTTGAGAAAAGTAAATAGAAGATTTCCGTGACTGTTCTTTCATTCATCTAGCAGAAAACCACCACCTGCCTAAATAGGCACCATGCCTCCCTCGCCTCCTCCCCTGAGGCACCCACAACAGAAGTAAGGCCATTTCAAATGGTCTTTTTATGGATATTCCATATAGCTTGTATATTTCCATTCCCTAAGCATCGTAACTCGGCATTTTAGGATCGTTACTTTCGATAAACTCATTGGCGCTGATCGTTGGCAGTCATCAGGACTTAGTCAGGGCCAGCTGCCCATGAACTTCAGGGATTTGAATATTTAACAATCAAATACCAGCCGAAGAGATTGTTGGCTTCAAGGCAAGATCGTTTTCTACTCCCAGACCAACCACAGATAATCTCCTCCGCTCGTTAGCGAATCCGGTTAACTAAAATTGAATATTTTCTGCCCATGTTCTCAAGTGTTGCTTTTGTGTCTTGGGAGCCTTATGTGTTCGAGATCCGACGAGGGAGACCAGTCTGGCGCTGATATGATATCCGTCTCAACCCACTATAAGAGTTTTATGGTAATGACGTGCTTGTCATGCAAAGTGATATGTAGCATAGATCTTTTAGTAGCATGTCCCAAGACCGTGTAACTGCCAGCTTGTACTATTTGAAGTGAAAATGAATGGCGGAGAATTCATGGGGGACGAAATTACCACCGCGACTCGTCAAGGTAGCATCCGATAAACGCTCAAAGCTTCGCCTTCGCCTGAAGCTCTCCCCTCTTCCACTCCTTATTGATGGCCATATTCCTCCAATAAGTCCATACACCTGCTAGTCCGCCCAAGGGAGGGCATAAGAGCAACAACCATGCCCACCATCTCGGACTTTTCCCTTGTAAAGCCTGCATAACTTTATGGAGCTCTACCTTCAGTTCCTCCTTCCCACCATCATTCCAAACCACCACCCCTTTGCCCTCTCCTCTAGCTTCACATCTTCTCGCTTTCTCGCGCACATCACCTTGACTCTTAACCCTATTCTCCGCATCCTCTTCCGTGAGATGCGGATCCCTCTCCCTCAATCTCTGCATCTGTATCTTCGGATCGCGCACCGCAACCACCAGAACCGTCCCACAAATAACATCAATGCCGCTCTCGAAGAGCAACGGAACATCCAGTACGACCGCCCAGCACCCTTTCAAATAGCATGCTAGCAATTGCTTATACATCTCCATCCTAACAGCCGGATGTACGATCCCATTCAGCACACCTCGATCTTTTTTCCTTTCCTCACTATCCCCGAATACTCTGCGACCCAGTGCGGGTCTATTTAACGGTGCGCCTTTCGAATCATCGCGGTCGGGTGAAGGAGGAAGGAGGAGATCTGGAGTCGTGGATGAGAAATGCGCGAGGATCTTTTGGTAGCCGGGGGTTCCTGGCTCGACGACTTTGCGCGCGAGTAGGTCGGCATCGATGATGGGTAGGGAATAGGGAGGTTGTGACAATATTGACGAAACAGTTGATTTGCCCGTGGCGATTGAGCCGGTTAGCCCGAGAAGAAGCATGTTGGCGAAGAATTGAGTGGTGAGAATGAAGAAGGGATGATTCCTGTGAAGCTGTAGAACTGACGTTATTTGAAAGTCGCGGGGGGGTCTTTGCCGAGGTTGCGGCGCCTCCCGCCTGACATCCACATCCACATGCAATGATCAGACAAGCTTTTTCATCACTTCATTATCGTCTCAAGATTTATAAATACATTGAACCCAAATCGTAGGGATTGCATAAATTACTGACCCAGGGTTTCACAGATTTTTGAATAACCGAAGTTCAAACTTCTTCCAAGCAAGACTATCCGTCACGGTTTCTGGAGCGACAAACATGCCCATTATGCACAAACATACGATGAGGTCAGATGGTGTTTGAAGCTCAACAAAGTATATTATTGTTGGAGCTATTTTCTTTGTTTTTTTCGAAAATTTCGTATATATACTCATAGGCCCCTTTATGTGCGTTTGAAGTCTCATATATATTCTATACTTCATACAATCCATCATTCAAATGCCGCTTTCGTATGCCATCAAAATAACCACATTTACTCAAAGCAAGAAAGCCATACCCAAGACTCCCATCAATGCGCTCACACTTGTCATCTCCAAGCGCTTCGCAGGCGAAGAACTTTTTGAGCTCACCTCCGCAGAAGAAGTTGCGCTTCCACTTCCGGTCGATGCGATAGTAGCGGTTGGTGTGAAGCGCACATCATCCGAATTCGTGAAGCTCGTCAGTCTGGCGGTGGCACTTCCAGTAATAGTTCCCACAGTCCACATATTCGTCCCTGTGCTGGTGAAGTAGTTACTCACAGCCGTCTGGTTGGGAAATCTGTCTGTGCCGATTGCATCATCTGGGCCATACAACTGAGTACTGACGTTGAGGGCGGTGGTGTATAAAAGATTGGAGTACGGCTGGATGGGCGGTGAAGTTGCCAAACATTCTGCACTTCTGAGGCTACTGATGCTGGCATATTCCTCGTCCTTGGTCTGGTTGAGGTAGCCATGAGCCAGAAAGCAATCGACACATCCCCTGACGGCGTCCCAGTATGAAGAAGGACAGAGACACTCCTGTTCAGCTAGGACTAGAGCACACGAAGTTAGCATCGTTTTTGATCATTTGGGAAAGCACTGTGGGACAAGGGGGTCTGAGATAAAGATTCTACCGTTACTCTATTACTTGATTGGATTTGTGCAAGATGCCGAGATCAAACTTACAGTCTATCGGTGTTGTGCCATTGGCAGAGCAAATCTGAAGCATGTAATCTGCTTGTTCGCAAGGAAATGGAGAATTGGCAAGAGATGCTACTTGTCCAGCTAATGAAACGTTCTGACGGTCTAGTTCAATGCGGCGCGTGACATTGGTGAGCAGCGGGTAACACATTAGAGAGAGATACTCGGCATTGGGGTGAGAGGGTCGGTCATCCTGAGCTAGGGACAGGCTTGCAAAGAGTGCGATGCTCATAGTAAAAGGAAACGCGAAATATATCCTGAAGGACATTTTTGGTGACATTTTCGGGTTTAGCTAATTGTGCAATAACATATACAGCGACTCTCGATGTCTCAATTTTGGGAGTCGTCTTCAAACTTTATAGAGCCGGCAAGGCTAGGGCGATGCAGCATGACATTACATCAAGCAGGAAATCAAAAAGGCAAATGTAAGAACACGATACTAGGGTGTGGTGATTGGCTCAGAATGTTCTATGCGGTGAAAGAATACACCGCACGGGGGCGGAGTTCTATTAACGAGAGGCACAGCACAACCGAAAGGGATGATTGCCTCGGAATGGTTACCTAACTCGGCGTCGACTGGTGTTTTGCACTAGGGGTTTAATTGCCAAGAAAATAGTAAGGTTAATAAGCGCGCTTACGGTAGATCAATTCTTCAAAACAAAGTCCGGGGCCCCGCCGAAGCGATTTTGATGATCATTGATCATAAAGTCGTGGTTACCAGTATGGCTTACTACTCCTTACAGCGATGCCCCGAGACATTGAAAGATACTGGCACCAAGGTAGATGTTTTGAATATGAGATGTGTATAGAAGTAACGATCAGAGTGGAAAATTGTTAGATGTCAACAAGGAGACCGCATCTCAACTGATCCCACCGACGATGAACATCAAATAGTTGTCGTTGTATCCTTCACAACAGTTTCTCCTTCGCATTCAACGTTTGAATCTTTTGACTTTAGAGCGGACTCATCAACAAGAGCCAGCTCCCTTCCTCCCTCGACGATATTCCTTTCACCGGGAAGAGCTTGGGTTCCAGTCTCAATCGATGCCGGTTCATTGATCGACTCGTCGGTGGTGTTCGACGACGTTAGCGGAGCTGGGTTTGCCTCCTCACCGCTCTCTTTAGTCCTCTCATTCTCTCTTCCTTTATTTTCCTGGGAATTGGCATCATCCAGCGCATCCTCGACATCGCCATCATTAGCGTCTTCCTCGTTCCCTTTCACAGCCGCTTCCTCATCGCACAGGTATTCATCGTAGACTTTGAGAACCAATCCTTCGTCCTTACTATAGACTCTAAATCCAATGACGCATACCGCGTTCCAGGGATCTGGTTGCTCTTCTTCTCCGTCGCTCTCATGCCCCTTTGATTTGCTTTGCTCGCCTGGTGCTGAGTTGGGGTTACGCATCTTAAGAGAAGGATCTTCATCACTATACATGTCGTAATCTGATATCGGGCTCGCGCTTGATTCCCCTTCCGATGTAACATAATTCCTCGGAGGAGGTGGTGGTGGTGGATGGCCGTAGTCTCTTTGCGCAGCCGAATCTCTCCGGTTGTAATAACTAGCAGGAGGAGGAGGAGGTGGTGGTGCTCCATGAGAGCGACGATCGGCTTGCGGAATAATTGCATATGGCGATTCTGGTGAGTTGTTGTCACTTTTAGGAGTTATAGGAGTTGCTGGAGATCCATTGCAAGAAGGGGAGATATCGTCGGTTTGGACAGCCTTGTCTGTGTCCTTCAAGACTTGAGTATCGATCTTAGTTTCGACAGCCTGTGGAGGGTGCTCTTCGGTTTGTATTGACTTATCATGCTTTTCAATTTGCTGCTCTACAACGTCTTCTGTTTGAACAGCACGATCTTTCGGTTTGAGATCTTCTTTTTCCTTCTCAGCAGCTGCTTCCTTGGCTTCTTTGAGCTTGCGTTTTTCAAGATTTTTCTTTTCTTGTTTTCTCACTATCTGGCGAGTGGCATGTCTTTTTTCCCAGAGGACCTTTCTCTGTGCGATTCTTGCTTCTTTTGCCTTATTCTTGTTGTGGACCTCCTTTGCTTTCGCCCTAGCTTCCATGTACGGCAACACCTTACCGTGCGCCATATCGTAAGCAGCTCCAACTTGTTCCAGCTTCTCGTTGTCCTCCTTCCGTCTCAATTGTGCTTTGACAATATCTTCCACAGTCAAGTCATCTTTATCCCTTTCTGCAACGACCATCATGAAGACAGAGTAGGTCCCAGCCGGTAGGCTCTTTAATTCGCTAACGACACTCCTATGCATAAGGTAATTGCCGTGACTTCGTACAATATAGTCTTCTTCATCCAGAGAGCCAATCTCATGTAAACGGAACTGTAGTCGGAAGTGGTATTGCCCACACAAACCCGCAAAATACCTGTCATCTAATTGGCTCATGACCAGTACCACGGGTGATTCTTTCTGCAAAGTCATCGTAAAACGTTGCTCAAACTCGGATCTCCATGGGACATCCACACTGATCCATTTCTGTGTTAGACGCCAATCTGGGCAGTCCATGAAAAGACGCGTTCGGTCGAAATGCTGATATTTTCGAAGTATATCCTCATATGATATCCAGAAAACGCTGTCGTTGCCAAATTTATGGTTGAGCTCCTTTTGTGCATCTGGCGTAAACTCTTTACTCCCATCGGACCACGGACCTTCCCAGTTGCCCTTCTTTCCTTTGCCCCAAGGATTGCTTTGATCCAAATGATTAGCTAGGCTTTTCCAGACAAATGGTAGAAACTTACCGTAATTTAAGAAGCCGCTCTCCAGTCGATAATTCTCGAGCTTCCATGATGACATAAGCGTGTCCTTCAGTTATGCCGTTACGGCTACCATAGCCACGGTCGAGAACACCAGTTGAGCATCCAAAAAGAAACTCTTTATTGACCTTGAGAATCTCATTGTGCCAGAATTCGTCGATATCGAGAATGTCAGATGTAAGTAGTTCAGTCGTCACACCTCCCGTTAAATCCTCCAGGCCTTCCCTGTTAATGATTAGCTGGTATCTCTCAAGTGTGCGAGATTGCCTACCCAATCCACCCGCCTTCTAAAGAAGCAAAATCCCCATGGGCTTTCGCGTACGCTTTTTCAAGAAGGGGAAGCCAAGTTGCGTTTTGATCTTTGCATCGGGCAAAATACAGGGCTTCGGAGCCTGTCTGATATGTTTTCCTGTATTCCTTTTCCACATCCTCGCGGTCAGTCTGCTCAAGTAAATGTCTATGAACCGAGGGCGAGTCCCAATCAGGCGATTTCAAGTAAAGCTTGTCGTCGATGATCGATATAATCCATTCACCATCTAATATTCGTTAGAAATTAGGCTCTGATTTAGTGTGATGCACATACCCCGATGAAAAACAAATCCGTATATTCCGACTTCTGTACTTTTGGTTAGCCGGGGAAACTTTCACAAGTAAAAGCACACTGACTTGTGTCCCATTCAACACATATTCTTTGTATTCCATTCTCCATGTTTGCCAATGCAGTTAGACTAGCCATGAGCCAGCAGTCTCCAAGGCTACCTTGCTTCACATCGGCAGGAGAGATTTTGTCTTTCAAGAAGGTGGGCTCCTCGAAGATCTCGTGAACCCTCTTCACAGCCTTTGGACCAACCGAGCTTGGGTTCAAAAGAAGATGTTTGTAGACCTCGAACTTGCCGTTGGTGAGAGAATTCAAGCAATTCCCTCTTTCCCATTTCAGATCCCAATCAATATCAAAGGTCGGGTCGCGATAACGCATATTAACTCTGCGGCACTCTTTTATAAGCTTTTGAACCTTGGTCCTGCATTCTTGCACTGCCCTGTCGTAACCCTGTGAGACGAGAAGGTTTTGCGGGACCGGAGAGGGTATTATAACAGTGCTCGCAGATGTGCCTTTCGAGGATGGCGCGGCGCTGGGCAGAATCTTCGTCGCTTTGCTGAACTTCGAGACTGAGAACCGGGACCAGAGCTTGTCGATTGTCGCTTGAGGTGCTAATTGTTTCTTCTTCTTCTTTGGTTTATTTCCGTTCGCCCATGGGGCCGGCGGCGGCGGAGGGCCAGGAGGGTTCCGTCGACGTCTCCTACTTTGATCAGTGTCGCTTGAGCCGGGCGAAGAAGACATCGCGTCTCAGTGTATATTTATTCCTATGCGCCAAAACGACGAGGTGAGCAGAGAAGATTGTGGAGGAGTAAATGAAAGGAAAAGAGACAGTTCTGAGACGTCAGTGTGCGACGCAGTATGATTATTACCATGAGCAATTTACAGCCTCACGGCAAATCCAGCTCAGCTAACAACAAAGCAAGGTGTACTTCATAGGCAGATACTGCCCTGGTCGAATCTTACCGTCGCCTCCGACATAAGGCAGCGTGAAGCGTGACAAACTATTTGTTCGGAAGGAGAGACGTGCATAAAGCTGGCACCGAACAGGTTACACGACCATCTCATACCAAGATAAATGCCTGGTTGGGGCGATGGGGGATTTTCAGCCGCAAGTCAGCACGCAAGTCAGCACAGTGAATTCGACTTATTGAGAAATCAACCGGGGTCTCAGCGGGGTGTGAGGGTGTATGGCTCAGATGCTTGGTTTACGTGGCGGCGCGGCCACAGCTTTCCTGTACTGTACTGTACTGTACTGTAATGTAATGTACGAGCTGGAAGGTTGGTGGGGGTGGGGCGCCCAAGCTTTCGTTAGAGCTAAGCCTTACCTCCCTCTCACTGCTCTCAGTCGTCATGACAAAGGTATGAGACTGCCAATGTCATCAAGCGCAGTACACCACCAGCACGGAATAGGAGCAAGATATCTATAATTTATGTAAGTCTTATATTATGTATGCACCGTGAGTGAATCGTAGGTGTTCAGTCACACCCCGAAGGACTGCATTTCGCAGGAAGACACAACGCTGTCATCTTACCCACTGAAATCAGTCACCGGTGATTGTCTAACAATCCTCAAGCAGTAACCTTGCAGTTGTTAGAGAGAGCTGTCAGTACTTGTCGAGGAATTCAGGTGACGTCCGTATATAAGCATTATCAACTTTCTCCAAATCCCTCCAAATCCCTCCAAGTCCCTCCAAGTCCCAACAAACCGCTCTGACCAATCACAACCATCCGGAGCTGCTGTACGCCTGCCCTGCCATACAAGCGAAAAGCTTCACAAAATATATCCAACGGTAAGACTTTACAATACTCTACATGACTCGAAAATGGTTTCTCTTACCACCTACTTGATGCCCGTCCGCGTTCTTCCACCTCTCCCTTCCACCTCTCCCTCTTTGTGAGGATAGGCCGAAGTGCCGATCCCGGAGTTCTCCCATCTGCCAATTCGTGGAGCACCGCGGGGTACTTAGTACAATGAATGAGCTGTCATTGCTGCAATTACGAAATGCTCTCGAAAGACTGGTCAATTCCTTATGACGGCCTCTTTGCTAGTTGCATAACTACCCACGCTGTAGGTTACTTCAAGAACTGCAAGTTGTGGAACACCAGGTATCAACACTTTTTGCAATCCAGCTGCTCTGAAGGCTCTTCCGCAATAGTCTGGCTTTTTACATATTACCACCCTTTCTCCTCTCTCATTGTCTCTTCATTTTCACCTTCTAGAACAACTTTCCCTTTCAATTTTAACTCTGATCTACTACTCTCAGTCCTGTTATCCGCTGTTGAGCTAGTACCTCCACAACAGCAAGTAGCCACTTGCATCATTCCTCATCTTCATTGTGGCTCAACAGTCGATATATACCAGTATCAGAATCGCTATAGCCCATCATGGAACCCTCAAATCATGAAAACATACCAGAAAAACCGAGATATATCGATTTTCCGTCTTTGGAATCTGGCACCGTGGTGGATGGAAAACCGGCGTTAAATCGATGGTCCTCAACAATCACGAAAGGCCATGACTTCCCAGGCGCGCAGGTGAGGATATCTAAGTGGTGGGAGCCTGCGCAGACACTGATTTGGCTGATAGGCAATGCTGTATGCTGCTGGAGTCCCGAATCGAGAAATGATGAAGAGTGCTCCTCATGTTGGGATCTCAACCGTGTGGTGGGAGGGAAACCCATGCAAGTATGTTCTCTATCTGAAATGAACGAGAATCACAATTGCTGATATTTTATTGTAGTATGCACTGTAAGTCGCACAAGATAGGGAGATTTACATCGGACGCAGGCAGTTAATACCTCGGTAGTACACGACCTCGGAAAGATTGTGAAGGACTCTGTACAAAAGCAGGGTATGCTCGGTTGGCAGTTCAATACGATAGGGGTTAGTGACGCGATCACTATGGGTGGTGAAGGTCTGTATCACATTGCGCGAATAATGCTGGGTTCACTGTTGACGAACAGCAGGTATGCGATTTTCACTGCAGACACGGGAGATTATCGCAGATTCTATCGAGACAGTGACTTGTGCACAGCATCATGATGCCAACATTTCAATTCCGGGTTGCGATAAGAATATGCCAGGAGTAAGTTTGAGTTTCACAAAGCATCTGTGAATGTGTCACAGTAGATGGGACAGTTAAATCATTCAAAATGATGACATAGTGCTGTTGTGGCATTTCAATAAATATCATGCCCTGTCAGATAAGTCTAACAGTTGCCATAGGTCATAATGGCTGCTGCACGTCACAATAGGCCATTCCTCATGATCTATGGAGGTGAGTGGATGCCTGATGTTTTACCTCGTCACTGGTCTGACAAATTTCAGGGACCATCAAGAAGGGATTCTCAAAGTTGTTGAATAAGGAAGTAAATATCAGCACCTGTTATGAAGCTAGGTATGATGTAACCAGGCTGTGGTTATCTTCCGCCTATTGACATTAACAGTGGGGCATACATCTACGACAAACTTCGAGCAGCATCAGGAGATGCCACACCAAGCGATGTCATGGTAAGTTACCAACTGCACTGTATCTGTGTAGGTCCTTTCTTGACGGGGTTTTAGGAAGATCTAGAGCGAAATGCGTGTCCTGGTGCCGGAGCTTGTGGTGGCATGTACACAGCTAACACAATGTCGACTGCAATCGAAGCGATGGGGCTATGTCTCCCGGGCTCATCATCTAACCCAGCAGAGAGCCCTGCCAAGATGAGAGAGTGCGTAAAAGCAGCTGAAGCTATCAAGGTCTGCATGGAGAAGAATATCCGGCCACGGGATCTACTAACGAAAGAGTCCTTCGAAAACGCGCTTGTAATGACGATGGCACTTGGTGGTAGTACTAATGCTGTTCTGCACTTTCTTGCGATGGCTGGCACTGCCGAGGTGTCTTTGACCATCGACGACATCCAGAGGGTGAGTAATAAAATTCCCTTCCTAGCAGACCTAGCGCCTTCTGGAAAGTACTTTATGGAAGATTTGTACAATATTGGCGGCACTCCATCAGTACTCAAGCTCCTCGTTGCAGCTGGGTTGATGAATGGTGACATACCTACTGTTACCGGGAAAACACTTCGGGAGAACATAGAAAGTTGGCCATCACTACCACAGGATCAAGTCATCATTAGACCTTTGGACAACCCAATCAAAGAGACAGGTCATTTGCAGATTCTACGGGGAAACCTAGCACCAGGTGGTGCTGTCGCAAAGATTACTGGCAAGGAAGGTCTTGTGTTCACCGGCAAGGCCATGGTCTTCGACAAAGAGCATGAACTCGATGCCGCCTTGAATAAGGGTCAAATTCCACATGGAGAGAATCTAGTTTTGATTGTGCGTTATGAAGGGCCCAAGGGAGGACCGTAAGTTGATATCTTGTCATACCCAGTTGAACATGGTGCATTATCCGGCTAACATGAATTCAGCGGTATGCCTGAACAACTAAAGGCCAGTGCAGCCATCATGGGTGCCGGTCTCAAGAATGTGGCTCTTGTTACTGATGGGCGGTACTCTGGGGCGAGGTATGCTCACCCTTCACACCTGCTACCTTACAATTACTGACAACTGGTTAGTCATGGATTTATCGTCGGACAGTAAGTCACCATCATATCTCATCTGGCTACTTATGCTCAGGCAATTTTTACCTATTATTCCCCATACCCACCCCGAACAATGGTCATGCTGATTCCACTTCTAGTGTCGTCCCAGAGGCAGCTGTCGGTGGTCCAATTGGATTGGTGAAAAATGGCGACGTTGTCACCATATCAGCTGAAAATAATACATTGAGCATGGACGTGTCTCCAGAAGAAATAGAACAAAGACGCCAAAATTGGAAACCACCAAAGAGTGCGGTAAATAGAGGGGTATTGGCGAAATATTCTAGATTGGTGGGTGATGCAAGTCACGGAGCTATGACGGATCTCTTTTGAATGGACAACAACAGGTTTACTAGAATCTTAGATATTACTATAGTAGAGTAGAGATTAGAATTTTGATTCTGGGTATGAATATTTGTAGTAACGATGTTGTTGTGCGCCTGCAAATGTCCATCTGTAAGATTACGAAGTAGCGAAGCTTCCGATGACGTTCTCGACTCGGAGCTTTGACTCGGCAATAACCTTAATGTTTGCCCAAGCTTCACCTATCATTTAAATAAAACCCACCACCATAACGGTCAATTAACAACTTCGACCCAGCCAAGAAGCCTACAATTGGTATATATCTCTGAGCAGATCTAAATAACCACAATCACCATCCACCACAATGTCTCAACTCCGCACCTCCTTCCTGCGCCCGCACCCCCGCCCCACAATCCTCGAAATCGCAAACCTGGTCCTCTGCCCCTCTCCTCACATAGCGCGCCCCCTCAGCACAACCTGTCTCCACCATCGATCGCAAGCCCTATCGCCATCTCAATCCCCGTCACCAATCCGTCCTCTCACTCATTCCCGCACCCTCGCAACCTCCTCCCGCCCCCCCAAATCCACCTACCGCGGGCCCGCCTCCTCCGAAACGACCCAAACCGATTTCTCGTCGTTGGATGTCTTGGGGAATACACCTGCGCCGTCGACCAGTATCGATGCGTGTTTAAGTGATGGCTTTCATTTGAATAGTGGGGTTAAGGTCACAGGGGGTGATGGGGTGTTGTTAGTTGGGGGCGAGGCGTTTGCTTGGAGGCCGTGGAGGGGGGACGTGGGGAATAAAGGGTTGGTTAATGAGAAGGGGCAGTGGGAGGTAGGGGAGAGGGCGTGGGGGTTGTTGGGGAGGGTGTGGCCTAGGCCTGGTGAGTTTTCTGTAACTGTGTTGTGTGTCAATTGCTTTATTATATCATCATTTACAGTTACTGCGATGGGGAAGAATACAGCTAATGTCAAACGACACAGATCTCCTAATCATAGGCTTAGGCAAGGAAATGCGTCCGCTGGCACCGAAAACAAGAGCGTATATCCATGGGCTGGGAATTAGGATCGAGATCCAGGATACGAGAAATGCGGCGGCGCAGTTTAATCTGTTGGCGACGGAGCGCGGGGTGGGGAGTGTGGCGGCGGCGTTGGTGCCGATTGGGAGGTGAGGGGAAGGGAAAGGGGGTGGAAAAGGGAGGATTGGGGATTGAGGATTGGGGATTGGGGGTTGGGGATTGAGGGATAACTGGAATGGGAGCGGGGAGCGGGGAGTAGGCGGGGTAGGGGTACGTAATAATGCGCACCTCTCCAGACTCCAAGAGTACTGCCCACCACGAGAACAGATACAGCAAAATGATGGAGACAGGGGAAGCAGGACTCTTGAATTTTCGAAAATGTATGATGGATTGCCCTGCGGAGTTCCCTGTTTGCTGGCATACACTGCAAGGCTCACGGAGCTCTTTTCCAAGAATAGTGAATCTTTTTCGGGCTGCGATAGGCCCAGCAGAAAGATGCAAACAATACTATTTAACTTTCGTGCACGGCATTCTCGGCGAGCCTGAGGGCTCCACCGTTGTACTATAGGTGTTCTGCTTACTGGGGATGACTACAACTCACCGAGCTTGGATGCGCTTCGCACGCGAGGGCACACTCACTCTCCGGCGTAGAAATCACAGGCCGGCGACAATTCTTCAAAGACAGTTGGACAATGAACATATTATATTACATGGAATCAGTTGGGACATTGATTTGACGACAGTGATTAGCAACAATATATTGTCCCAAATTGGCTTGTTTTTCTCCTCTCGAGAGATGAGATATATTGGAGTGGTGCTCGTATTTCAAGACACATCAACCATCTTCGAAACTAGAGGAATGACGAACTCCAGGTTTTGAGTCAACTCGGCGGCATCTGGGATGGCGGACCTGTTTGTGTTAGGATCGTGGCGACGAGGCACCTACACCTACACGCCGATCAAAATGTTTGGTTTTCGACCCCGAATATGGATATAGATATGGATATTCTTAGATGGATACAACAGCGACGCAAACCGATTTACCTCCACGGAGGATGTCCATTCCAATACTGCGAACTATATTGCGATCCAAAACTTTCACCTGCTGAAATGAGGGATCACATCATGTCATTGGTCACAATTCGAGTCTACGAGATACATCTCAGATGTCATACTTTATACGGATATACATTTGCCTCCTGACAGAATTGCAAGTATTACCAAATGCACGTTTCCTACATGTCTCTGGAACCAGGAACCCGTACTCTGTATACCAATGGAAAGGGTGCGGCCTGGGACTTGGGCTGAGCACATGATGTACTTCCACCCAGAAGTCTACTGGGGATATTCTTACATTGCAAGCTTAACAAAAGCAGCTTTGATGTATACTAGTTAACTTACAAGCAAAAGAAAGATTGCTATCTCACAAATAAAAAACTTAAATACATCATCAGACTTCCCGAATTGTATAGAATAGCTCCCAGTAGAAACAATATCTTGATCAGATCGACTATCTCAAGTTGCATATCTACAATAAAGGTGTCACACATCTAGCCATGTTTGAAGATTTCCCATGAAGGTTTGCAGGGAACTCTTGTGTTTGCAAATGAATCATTTCCTCTACCTCTCTCTGCTACGTTTGACTCGTAAGACATACTCCTTCTGCTTCGCTCACCGAGGCACAAACCAAACCGTAGACTGCAGCGCCAGCAGAGGTGAAACGTGCTCCTATTCCGAGGAGCATTTCGTCTAGATTCTTCGTCAGAAAGCTTCCCCAGAGTATCACTAGGCTAGGTGCACCGTGACGAGCTTCGTACTCGTATCACTTGAGCTTGATCTTGGGCTTGAACCAAGTATGAGAGATATATCGACTTGCACATTTATACTTTGGCACGTCCAACGCGGGGTTGATTGACAGACAGCCGCGGCAGTCTTTGCGCACGGCAGTGTCTGCTTAGATGCCAGTTTCATCCGGGGCTGTCTAGCAGAAAGACTACCATCCTTGTCCCGGCTCCTCTGGACACTTCTGTAGGCATGCAGCGGGCAGGATAGTTTGATGTGCCATAAAGTATATCAAGATCTCAGATGCGATTTTTTGCTTCTGTTGGTTGGGAAACGATTCAGTCGATCGAGACACACACCACGCTAGATGAGGCTTCGAAGTCAGTTTGATATCGGGACTCGGGAGTGTGAGTTCTGAGCTAGACTGGGTTCTGGGGTCGAGATTATGGATCTTTTGAGTTTGGCCAAGAGGTGGACGAGCTCGATGGACTGGAAGACGTCTCAGGGTCGAGATGAGGTGAGTTCGCCCTAGTAGTGGACGCGGTCGGATACATATACCCTATCTCCGCAAAATAGGCCTGGCTATTGTCCCGCCGCTGATGAAAGACGTGAATGACCAGTAACATCTCAGACACTAATCACGAGGCAGTGTGTAGTAGTAGTGGGGTAGGTAAGGTTCAAAATGTAAAGGGTTCATAAGTTCCTGGTGCTAAGTAAGGTTGGTAAGGAATGGTAAGAGTTGAGATCAGATGTTGTGCATGAACCGAACCGCATGCTACCCTGCCGAATAACTTGGACTTTTAGTCCGGATGGACAATCATTGGAGGGGGCGTGGGGGGTTCTCCCTAGAGATCTTGGACTACAGATCTTCAAACACAGATCTGCGGGACAATGGATATCTGTAATCTCCGCACACAGTTCGTAGATTCGTACCCATTGGATGGGATGCAATTTCTCAATAATCGAACCACTTCACGAAGTACTGAAGCACCCGCATCTCGTGTGTGCCACCGAGGTCTTTGTGCATGGTGTCGCCCCGAATTCCCCGATTGAACTAGACTCGGACATGAAGGTGTGAGAAGCGATGGCGAGTCAGAAACAGATGAGGTATTTGTTTGGAGAGTCAGCGACATTGGCAATGTGCCAAGATATGGGCAGTACAAGGACTTGTTCTCCACAGTCCACAGTACGGTGATGCAAATGATTCATGTCCCAATGATACTTCAACGTTTTGCACCTGGATTCCTTGGAACCTAGCTCGTGAGAAATCGGCGTTTAGGGGACCAACAAAACAATATAGAATGAAAAAGAGAGTGTCTCATTTGTTGGCTATACAGATCATTTCAATTAGCCGTTGAGGTGACCTTGGTTGTTGATATGTCGGTGTATTCTGCCAAAGGGCTTGAAGTTGCAAGAGAGCCTATCAGATCGCTTACCAGCTAAAGGCCCCGATGCCAGTTGGGCTGGATGTGACAGGGCTCCTGGAAGTTCATGCGTGATTCCGAATTGTTACAAGGTTAGATGCAGATGTGGAGCATCCATCACTTGTTCCACAACACCGGAACAGCTAGCCATGTCTGTAAAAGGGTAGCCATGTCTGGAGAAGCCAGTTAATAGAGATGGTAGATATAGGTAGAGCCCTACAACAAGCGCTGGACGATGAGCGATGGACGAAATAGCGAGATCTGGCTGCGACTATGTACTGTGGTACTTGGATGCAATGCCATTGCACACTAATTGAGTCCGGAGACCAGGTTGGTGGCAGCAATCCCGTCGATCTGTTGTGCGTCGTTTCCCTTGGGAAGGTCGCACCCGTTAATAAGGTTTTGCCCGACCACTTCCGAGTCTGGCGGCGATGGCTTGACAAAGTACAGATGTGCCGAGGCGTCAACCAATTACCCGTCTGCCCTTGCTGTGTGAATTGAGGGGTTCACGGAGGCAGCGAAAGGCGAAAGGCAAACGAGGCAACGAGGCAAACTCTTGTCTCGCACGGGTGTACGCAAGGATGCAGCGGAGAAAGAGGAAGAAAAGCCTTTAAACATGCAACAAGGGGGTCTATCTGTCCATCCAGTGGCCGTGCAGCTTCGATTTTGACAACACCATCTTGGTAACCTAGTTTCGAGTGATATTCACCGCTGTCACCGCCATCCCAGTTGTGTAGGGAATTTGAGATTGAGTTGATGGATTTCGTTAGCTATGGGAAATTGTAGAAGCATCGATGGTGACAGCGACACAGAACGAAGATACACAATGTGGCCACCACAATTTTCCGAAAACTGTCGGGGCTTGCTGTACAATGTGAACTTAGAAGTACCTCCTTTAAGGGGAAAAAATGATGTATCTGAGTTTTTGTATGGATGCTTGAATACTGTGGTTCTCCCTATGCATATGCACGCTATGCGTTATTAGATACACGTCTTAGAGACAGAGAAACAGAGATCATTATCCAATGGACGAGCCGAATCAGATGGGAAAGCAGTCATCATCTTGCATTTTCGCCATTAACCTTACTCTCGTACAGTAACTTAGATCTGCATTTCGCAATTGGGCAAGCATTACTCATTACCACAACACATAACGAAACACTGCACACTGCACACTACATACGCCAGACCACACCAAAACCACACCGGACTACGAAATACTAGACATTCTTTCCCCTTCTCTCCTTCTCTCCTTCACTTTCTGCTTCACAGCAAGCCATACCGACTACTAGTTCACTAACGTAGGTGGTATTCCTTCTTCCTCTTCCTTCGTGCCCTGCCACCTCACATTCATTCATCTCGCTCCGTGCTCTCAAAATTTACATTCCTTCATTCAGCTCTCTCCCCTTCTCCGCCAGCCCGTCTTACCTGGGTAACTTGGTTGGGCTGAATGACCTCTGGAACCGCTCAATCCTCATTTCATCGGTTGACAGCCGCCAACAGAATCCTAGCTCCTGGCAATCCATACGTTTGTCGTTTGCCGTGTTTACGAGAACTAACAATCAACTTACCGCCAGCAGATCTGCGAGCACAACATCCGAAGAAGCACTGGATCTGCGCTCCCCATATCTCCGACTATATAATCGCACCAATTCCCTCATTCGCAATCGCGTTCCCATCATCTCAACTGCCGCACAGACTGTGGATCCATCTCAATTACTCACTGAATCATATTCTAAGCTTAGCCTAGGCGGGGTCCAACAACGCAATCATTCAACCTCCGCGGCCCACTGCAAGAAGTTAAGAACACAAAGCTCCGTTTCGTTTCCTCCGCAATCGCCACACTCTCCTTCGAACTTTTTACGGCTCTTGCCAACTTCGCGCAAAGCCATGTCAACCCTATCGCAACCACAGACCCCAGCGGTCCCCGACAGTCCTTTGAGCGAACAGAGGGTGCATCACAGACTTGTTGAGAGACTCACAGATCGACTCGAAACCCCCAGCCTCGATGATCGTTCCTACAGAGTTATCAAATTGCCCAATCAGCTAGAGGTGTTGCTTGTTCATGATGCTGAGACGGACAAGGCCTCGGCCGCCATGGATGTGAACGTGGGGAATTTCAGCGACCCTGAAGATTTTCCTGGTATGGCACATGCTGTAGAGCATCTACTGTTTATGGGCACCAAAAAGGTATGCGCCAAGGAAGAAAACGCATTCGTGATGCCTGCTAACACAAAATCTAGTATCCTGTAGAAAATGCCTATTCGCAATACCTCTCATCCCACTCCGGGAGTTCCAATGCATATACTGGCGCGACATCGACAAATTACTATTTCGAAGTAGCAGCAAAGTCAGGGGACGATGCGAAGCCTGAGGATGCAGAACCTTCGCCACTTTATGGTGCCCTGGACCGATTCGCCCAATTCTTCATAGAACCATTGTTCCTCGATTCGACATTAGACCGGGAATTGAAGGCCGTGGACTCAGAGAACAAGAAGAACCTACAGAGTGATAATTGGAGGCTACATCAGTTAGACAAATCATTGTCGAATCCGAAACATCCATTTTGCCATTTCTCAACCGGAAATTTCGAGGTTTTAAAGACGCAACCAGAGGCGCGCGGAATAAATGTTAGAGAAAAGTTCATGGAATTTCACGAGAAGCATTATTCTGCGAATCGCATGAAGCTTGTAATATTGGGACGGGAGCCATTGGATAAATTAGAAGCTTGGGCGGCTGATCTCTTTGCTGGGGTGAGGAATAAGAACCTGCCACAAAATCGGTGGGAGGATGAGCAGCCATATGGTAAGAACGAGTTGTCCACACAGTGTTTTGCGAAGCCAGTCATGGATTCCCGCTCTTTAGACATCTCTTTCCCCTTCATAGACGAGGAGATGTTGTTCGAATCACAACCACATCGGTATTTGTCCCATCTTATTGGACACGAAGGACCAGGCAGTATTATGGCCTACATCAAGGCAAAGGGATGGGCCAACTATTTGAGCGCCGGTGAGTTTATCATTCAGGAGCAGCTGGAGAGACGGATGGAGCATTTCCTGCTCACAAGCTGCAAATCCATGAATTTCGTACTGACATGAACTAGGAGCGTATCCGATTTGCCCTGGGACGCCTAGCATTTTCTCTTGCCAGATCCGTCTGACTGAAGACGGTCTAAAGAACTATAAAGAGGTGGTCAAGGTCATATTCCAGTACATTGCATTGCTGAAGGAATCACCACCCCAAGAGTGGATTTTTGAGGAGCAAAAGCTCCTGGCTGATGTTGAATTCAAGTTCAAGCAAAAGACTCCAGCAAGCCGGTTCACGAGTAAGATTAGTGCGGTAATGCAGACGCCTCTGCCTCGTGAGTGGCTTCTCAGTGGGCATAGCAGACTTCGAAAGTTCGACGCAGCAAAGATATCAGAAGGACTTGACTGCTTGAGGGCGGATAACTTCCGCATGTGCATTGTTTCACAGAATTTCCCTGGTGACTGGGACTCTAAAGAGAAATGGTACGGCACGGAATACAAGTATGAGAAAATTCCGACCGACTTTTTGGAAGAGATCAAAAAGGCTGCTTCCAGTACAAAGGAGGAGCGCTGTTCTGAACTGCATTTGCCACATGTAAATCAATTCATCCCGACAAACCTCGAGGTGGAGAAGAAGGAGATCCAAACTCCAGCCATTGAACCTAAGTTGATCAGAAACGACGACTCGGTCAGAACATGGTACAAGAAAGGTCAGTTTTAGTTGTTGCATTGAATTGAGAATAAATATTGACAATTATAGATGATACTTTCTGGGTTCCGAAAGCCAACTTCTTCATTCAATGTAGAAATTCTCTACCTAATGCATCAGCAGAGAATACCCTCAAGACTAGAATGTATACTAGCTTAGTACATGACGCGCTAGGGGAGTACGCTTACGATGCTGAGCTTGCCGGTCTCGAATTCTCCGTCTCCAGCCACTCCATGGGTCTGGAAATCGCACTGTCGGGCTACAATGACAAGTTGCCGGTGCTCTTGGAAAAGGTCCTAATTACCATGAGAGATCTCGAGGTCAAAGAGGATCGATTCGAGATCATCAAGGAGAGACTGTTGAGAGGACTCAAGAACTGGGACTTCCAACAGCCCTACAACCAAGTTGGTGATTTCGAGAGGTGGCTCAGCACGCAAAACGGCTACATCAACGAGCAAATTCTTGCAGAATTACCACATCTTACGGCCGCCGATATTCAACAATTCTACCCTCACTTGTTACGACAGATGCACATCGAAATCCTCGTACACGGAAATCTATATAAGGAAGATGCGCTGAAGTTGAGCAATCTCACTGAAAGTATCCTTAAGCCAAGAGTCCTACCCCAAACTCAATGGCCAATCGGGCGTGTTCTTGTGTTCCCCCCCGGCGCAAATTTTGTTTACAACAAGACATTGAAGGATCCGGCAAACGTGAACCACTGTATTGAGTATATTCTATCTATCGGAGACAAGGCCGTCCGTCCTCAACGAGCCAAGACCATGCTACTGGATCAAATGACCCATGAACCGGCATTCGATCAATTGCGAACGAAGGAGCAGTTAGGATACGTTGTATTCAGTGGCACCTCAACTACGGCCACAACTATCGCTTATCGGTTCATCATCCAAAGCGAGAAGAACCCTCAATATCTAGAAGAGCGAATCGACTCGTTCCTCAACGGATTCGCCGAAACTCTTAAGAACATGTCGGAGTCCGATTTCGAGGGGCACAAGCGAAGTCTTATTACAAAGAGGTTGGAGAAGCTGAAGAATTTAGATCAGGAATCGAATCGTCTGTGGTCACACATCGATTACGAGTACTTTGACTTTGAGCTTGGTGAGTTTCACATTTACATTGGTATTGATACATATAACTAACATATCCAAGTCCATCACGATGCGGCTCATATCAAAGCACTCACCAAAGACGACATGATAGAATTCTACAACCACTTCATCATTCCTTCTTCTCCCCTCCGCTCCAAACTCGCGATCCATCTCATCGCCCAAGGTACTTCTCTCCCGGAAGAGAAACCCGAAGCGCAGGCTGCGCTGGCGGTAAATAAGGATCGAAAGGACGCAGAGGACGGAGAAGCTATTTCCGTTAAGCCTGAAGGCAACGGTACGAAACCGTTTGTGATTACGGATGTGAGACAGTATAAGAGTATGCTGCAGGTTAGCGCGGGGCCTCAGCCTGTGAAACATATTTCGGAGTTTGAGGAGTTGGATGCGAAGTTGTAGATGAGAGAGGGGGATTAGATGAAGGGTTGGGAGACTCGCAAGAGCGATGGGGATGATGTATTGTTGGGTGTGGGATATGGTAGATGATAGATACTGAGGCCATCTTTGGGTGTGGTCGAGGTAGTCAGTCGGTTGATACCCGCGATAGGAAATTCTTATGATTCGCGAGATTTTTAATCCGTGGTGTTGGGACACTTTTTGCTTGCTTGGTTTTTGATGATGGTGATGTGATTATGCTTGCTGCTGGTGATGGTCTTTAAGATACTTCGGCGTTGATTGAATGTTTCTGGGGATAGAGATTAGATATGCTTCAGTTAAGCTTCGCATTTAGTGACTGAAATGTCAAACATTTCACCCGACTCTGACCTACAGAGTACAATTCTGTTTATCCCTCTACTCCTCCTCGTCTCCCTCCCCCTCCCCAACCATCAACCATCCCCAAATCCTTCTCATCCAAGACCAACCCACACCTCTCTACCTTATCCCTATATCCCCCTCCTCGGAAACTCCTCACCTACCCACCAAGTAGATAGTGTACCCACTACTCAGCAGGTTAGATATCCCTACAAATAAATTACAGTAACTACTATAATAGATATATTTCATATATCTTAATGATGATATTTCCTCCCTATTAGCTATCACAGGCCTGTTCTACCCCTAGATAGGTTGGAGAAGTCGAAATCCTACCCATAGGTGGGTTGAGGAGATTTAAATATCCGCCTATTCGGCAGCCTAGAGGGTTAGTTCTTTGGTTTGTGGATTACTTTATACTAGGATAGAGATTCAGGGGACTGGAAGAACTAATCGGTTGTATGGTATAAGTATCCAGAGAAGTAGTTATTTTCATCGTGGGTAATGTAAGAGAGTTACCAGAGTGGGCTGTTTAACTGTAGCCTAGGTGGATCGCACTAAAATGATGATGATTGTAATAACAAGTTCGAAGCACGATGTCGATGAATCGATTTATGTCTGTATTAAACCGATTCATCTTCCTTCTTGTTATGATATGGGAATCGGGGATACTCTCATTTGATAGCTAGGTGGAAAGAATCGGGGAAGGACCGTACTATGTAGAATCAGTGGTCTGGAAAGGTGAGTGAGAGGGAAGGGATAGGGAAGGGAAGGTGAAGAATATGTTTAAAGGCCACTACAGAAACTGTAGCTTAGAAGAATTGGCCTAAACTAATGATGATTATGATACCAAGTTCGACGTAGTCAAGTATACCGACGTCGAGGGATCGATTAATGTCTCTAATAAACTGATTCATCTTACATCTCGCTATGGATTGGGGATACTCTTGTATTGATAGCTAGATGTCAAGGATCGGGAAGAATATGCAGATTTAGTGGTCTGGAAAGGTGAATGAGAGGGAAGGGATGGGGAAGGGAAGCTGAAGATGGGTGAGAGGAGGAGGTAAAGGGAAGGGAAGGTGAGTGAGAAGGAGACTGAAGGTGAGTTATCAGTTGTGTAGAGTCGTCTTATATAGACCTGTCACCTTTGCATCTGCGGCGAGATGCGACGCCGCAGCCGGGGAACGGGTGGTCTGCTTACTAGAAGAGAAAGGAAGGTTCTGTTCAGTTGTTTCCAGATGAAAAAAAAGTGTATACCGCGTGCGGAAAGTGAGTGAGTGAGTGGGTGAGTAAGTAAGTAATAATTTTAATCCCCAAAAAATAGGATATATTCATGGTTGCACAATTCCAACCAAGTGTGCAACCATGATCAGACAACATAGTGGTTGAAGTAGGAAACAACCTTACGGATCCGAAGTATACTACTTTTTTCATAAGCCCACGCCCACTACACTTTCATGGTTTTTCCGCGCTATATTGCCCTATGCCTGACGGGATTGAGTA
This sequence comes from Rutstroemia sp. NJR-2017a WRK4, assembly GCA_002946385.1. NCBI lineage: Eukaryota > Fungi > Ascomycota > Leotiomycetes > Helotiales > Rutstroemiaceae > Rutstroemia > Rutstroemia sp. NJR-2017a WRK4. The sequence goes on along the minus strand of NJPR01000001.1, from coordinate 117,710 downwards.
TTAGGCATTCTCTATACACTGCTGAGCCAGTGGTTGAAGTAGGAAACAACTTGAACTCGTGTGTAGTACTACTTTTTTTGTGTGCTTGCGTCTTCTGTCCTGGTGAAAGATCTGTGTTTGTTTGATCGTATTGATCGGTAGGAGGCGCTCAATTGAGTATACATAGCATTCGCTCTTCGAAGTTCAAAAGAAGGGTTCTTGTTTCTGCTGTACTGCTCTCACTGGAAAATAGCAAACGAAGCGACGAAGATATCTTTGACTTTTCGGTGATTTTCCGACTTTGTGCTGATGTCCGATAATGAAAATAAGAATTGGCCTGTGCAGCGATTGCAGGGTTGCTGCATGTGCGCTAGTAAGGGTGCGATGTGGGGTTCGCGGGGTGCGGCGACGATACAGATCTGCGTCGAGCGTGTCTACCCTATTTAAACAAAAGCAATGCCCTCAACTGCATCTGCTCCTTCTACACGTTCCCAATCTTAATAGAATACTTTCTGAGCTGTTAGATAAAAATACAATTAAGCAAAAGATCTACAACAACTCGATCAAACTCTTGTCGAATTAGCCTTGCTAGTACATTGTACAGCGCCGATGACGACAAAAATCTTTCCCTGGCTTACTGAGTTTGTCGGTCTTTCATGATGACAACCAGATCACACTGAATGAAACAACCCTGAGGATCAATCACTTTTTTGGCATCTTTTATGTGTATAATAGTATAGCCCACAGCCCTACGCGCCCACTGGTTGATCGTTTTGATCGGGAAAATTTCACCTAATTCAAAATATAACCCATAAGATTAGCGCGATATGAGTTTTGGCACTTTTACCATCCACCACTTTTTAGTGGCGGCGATTGGACATTTCTCGCATGACGCTTTTGGTGTCCATTCCAGTCGCGGAGATGGTGGGGGGAGAGGAGTAGTGGTTGGGGACGAAAGAAAGAGGAAGAGGAAAGTGCGTCGGTGGAGGAAAAATGTGCTGTGAAGAATCAATTTTGATGTACCTGACGCGGCTTGTGTACGTGAATTGGTTTTTCGTATTAGATAGAAGAATTGGTGATATGTACAATTTATGATGGCTGTCTTCTTATTCATGGTGAGGTTTTGGGTAAATGGTTGGTTGATGATGAGAAGTAGAAGTTACAACGTGCGGCGAGATGTGGTGCGGCAGACACCTTCCTCATCTCGAAGAAGCACAGTGGGATAATTCATGAATCACCCATGAATTCCAACAATTCAAAGAGAATCTAAATCCTGAGATCTCTAAATGAAAGTTGGTTCGTTTCGTCTGGTTCTCTAATCACCGTACTTTAGAGAGTATTTGAAGTTGTTGCGAAGTAGTTATGTTTGGGTGGTGATTCTGTGGTGGTTAATGAATTGTGAAGAGCAATTGTATATCACTTTCTTCACATTATGAGTACCTTCACAGTATGAATACGAATATGAATATTGCATTCGCCTTGTTACTCATATCATCACCTCTCTGTTCATTGCCTCGGTCTCCTTAAGGTGTGGTAGATCAATGAATACTGTACGCTCCAGAGACGCCCTGACGATATACACTGCAGCTCTTGCCGGCAACAAATAAACCAACACAACCATAGACTCCACCGCAATAATCAAACAAATGCTTCAATGTTCGCTCAACAACCATGCATAAACTCATGATAAACACCCCAAGCCCAAAGAAAGCCTTTTACCATTCCCACGCCTCATTTACTTCCCTCCCTATCCACAATTCAATCATAAAGCCCAAACATTCATTTCCCACTCATCTCCCACCACGATCACTACTCGCCTCAGCATCCTCAAACTCCAACTCCCACTTATCCACCTCCTTGAACTTCTTCGCCGCCTTCTTCAACTCCTTCCCAACCCGCTTCTCCAATTCCTGACTATTCTCACTTCGAGGTTCTTCAGCTGCTGCTCCTGTGCTTCCATCTTCCAGTGGTGCAAGACTGTCATCTGGGTCGCGAGATTGCTCATTTTCTTTATCTGATGTTGTGGATTTGGACTTGCCGTACGTTCTCCGGGCTTTATCTTTCCCTTTTGCAGGGGCAGGTTTGGATCTGGAGTTTTGCGTACGGGTGGAAGGTCGAGATGCGGGATGAACGGCGATGGTTAGTTCGTCTTCGTGGTCGCCAAGGCCAGTGACGTCGACTTCACTATCGGACTCCTCGACGTCCACAGTGGAGCGCTGTCGTTGGCGACGCCTGGGTAGAAGAGCTTGTAGTGCGGCAGTTGGGAGGGCAGCAGGTTGAGGTGCTGGCTGGCGTGTAGGCCGCTTAGATTTAGAACGCGCGGGAAGATCAGGTGAATGTGTTAGGGACGGGGGTGAGGAAATTGGTGATGACTCAATGTGAGTAAGTGGTGGTGGCGTGCGTGGGTTAATTATGCGACGAGGTCGTGCAGATGCTTGAGTAAGATGAGTAGGGCGAGCTGAACGAGTCGAACGAGTCGTTTGTGGTAAAGGGGGTGATGGGGGTGATTGTATTGATGGACTGCTGCTATGCGGGGGGGCCATAGTTTCACTCAGGGGTTCTGGTGTTACCGGCCGTTCAATAGACGAGAGCGGCGAATCTTGAGATGAGGGTTCGGGCTCCACTTCCATTTCTTCTCCATCCTGAGCATCCGGTTGGGCGTCTTCCTCATCGCTTTGAAGCGGTCCTGTGGCAGGAATAGTGTCTTCAGGCTCTGAATCGTCCAGTGGCAATAATGATGGACTGGACTTATTTCGCTGAGCGTCCTGAGATCTGGGAACCTGAACCGTTGACAATTTCCGCTTTCTAGAATTTGAGCCAGACCCAGAGGATGAAGACACAACTCGGGCCATTTTAGACAGATTCAATGGCGTTGATGCATCCTCTGGCATGAAATCATCAGAATCCGACTCGTATTCTGGTCGTGGTTGCTGAGGTTTCCGTGCCGTTCCCAGAATACTCGGTTCTCTTGCTCTCCTCTTAAACGTACCAAGCCTCAAAACTGATCCAGGATTCCTTGGAGTCGGCCTATCCATGTCAGGCCCTGCGCTACTTGGTCTAACTGATCCAGCACGTCCTCCAGCTATGCTTAACTGTCTACCACGTCTCGTTGAAGCTTCTCTATTTAGCGCCGTATTATTCTTCCTTCCGACACTCGTAAGCCCGCCATCCTCTGCCATCTCTGATTCAACACTACTTGATCGAGCTCGCGCAATTCTCTGTCCTAAGATACTCGGCTCGCGCGCCCTTCTTCGAAAATTGCCAATGGCGAGAACCGAATTGTCCATAGCCGGTGTCCGCCTTTCCCTTCTGTCCCTTCTTCCAGTTTCCAAATGGGGACTACTCGATATGCGCATATCATCGTCCTCTAAATCAAGGTCTGGCGATGCAATTGCTCGTTCCATCGCGCCAGCGAGCCCATTTTCCTCACTATCCTTATTGTCGCGCACATTCTCGTTGGCCTCTGCTTTTCGCGCTGATTCAACCCCCTTGCCTTTTGCATTCTTCGCATTTCGCGTGCTTCGATTCGCTTTCTCCTCATCGCTAACATCATACATATCATCGAAAGATCGAGGCGCTGGCGTTGATGCGACTACTGGGGCTGCTATCGGTTTCTTAGGCCGAGGGCCTGACGGCGCAACTTTGGTTCTTTTTGGGCGAGGCATCTTCGACGATTTTACGCGCTTTGTCGAGGAATTAATATTACAGAAAATCGATGGCGACGAAGCTTCCCTTATTGCATTTCTGTTCGTAGAAATTTCTTTGCGGTGTGAAATATGTTTTGGTGGTAGCTTAACGCGTCGCGTCACACAAATTCACAAGCTCCAAATCAATGCACGGATGATTATGTAAGCGGCCCTACCCCACACAGTACGGGACAGACCACGAACGTCATTCGTTATTCTACGACTCAGTCCTCACAGTCGTGGGTATCTTTAGAACAATCAAGAAATTTTACAATCCATAGATTCTCTAGACCTGCTCTGCACAGAAAGTCAACACACTATATGATTTTCCTGTCTCTGAACTCATAGGTACAGTGGGTGTTGAGCTTGTGACTTGGCAATTGGTTTGTTTTGTAGGTATCTGATACCCCATGTATCAACCCGAAGAGGTCGTCCCTGTGTGACCTAGGTGACAAGCAAATAGTTCAATCAGTATTAGTTCAGTGATGCTACAGAAGACTCTGCTTATGTTGCTCGGCCTATCTAAGGAATCGACTGGAGGACAGGAGGATACTACGAAGTTTGGAAGCGTGGTGGATTGAAGATGCCGAGGACCAAGAGACTGCTCCGAAGATTAGGTTACCAGCCTGGCTGAGAATTTCAGGCCCAATGAACTCGGCCTATGTTGACTATTCGGAGTGAATAGTCACCCTTATGATGCAATGTCAGAGTCTTTCGCCAACAGAGTCTAGGTCACATTGTCCAGTACCTGTAATGCTGCTGGTCACTCTGAGATTCGAGTTTGGAAGTTCAGGGCAAGTATCCCAGCACCTGATTTACTCTTAGGATGTGACCATCATGGATTTGCACGAAACACGCACGTGATTCCCATTGGGAAGTAAATGTTAGCAAATCGAGATCACCTTGTTTAACTCCTTTTTTTGTCAAGTTTAAAGAGGATGTCAGCTGTTCTGGAACTGCTAGTCTGATTACGGCTGTAGATCAGTCACTGCGTAAACATGCTTCGTATGTCAATATTAAGGAGGGGTATCAATCATAAATCGAGAGCTTGTGGACGTAATATTCAACATCGCCATAAGCGGTTTACAAGCGCGGCCGTTTGTTTTCCGAAAGCACATTGATCTCACCGGATATCAGACAATGATCACTCGTTTTTGGTACAAGGACATTGAAATCTGGGTCGACTTCCGCCTGAATGTGCAGAATATCCTCGACTGGGGCAAATGCAAGTGCTTGAATCACAGCGCGGATGGGCGGATGTCCTAATCGAGGCGGTGGAACGGCAGCTTCTCGCCTGCGCTCTTCCACCCTTAGCAGCAGCAGTAAAGAAGTGCAGCCTTGTTACACCTTGTGTGCCTAGTTAGGCTGCGAACTAAACGCGACGGGTACCCACCCACCCACCTACCGGGCTGGGGCATCCGTGAGTGGGCTATGATGACTAATTGGTACCCATTCGGTGTGTTGAAGGGAATATCGACTAACTATTGGTTGTGCTGTCCCTCATTTTGACCTGTGGCACCCCTACCTGGATTGTTGGATGGGGTTGAGGTGCTGCATGGACACCCGTGGGTAGGTGTAAGAGCTGGAAACCCCATCTCTGGGTGTCGACCTCGCCGCATATACCTAGTTCCACTGCGTCAGAGGTTCAGTTCCATGCAATAGTCAGATTATACGGATATAGGCCAGACAGCCGAACTGGCGTGTCGCCAACGGTCACTTCATTGATTTCGATCTCGACTCATCCTATGATACAAGAGGGGATTATCTAGATAGAAACGATAGAGGAGACGACAGATATGTGTGAACGGGGATGAGCCGGTTCCAACTATGCCACATGTGCTTCCTGCTGTACAAAACTGCTGAAAACGAAGAGCGACGTTGAACAGGAGGACAGAATGAGAGGTTAATGCTGCCGCAAACACCCGTGCAATGTGTGAAGATAGCCCAAATAATCCTCCAAGAGGAACTTTCTCAGATCACGGGAACTGTTGGCCACAACAGGCTAACCCAAATTTCTGAAAAGAAGTGCTTGTGATTAGGTAAACTCCATTCCCAACGCCACCCCGACGAGGCCCTTCTCATCAAACTTCACATTACGGGCACACGTGGCTTCGAGATGATTGCTTGCTCTGCAGCTTGAGCCGAACGTCATGCTGTGTTTGTCTCCTGACTTCCTAGGGACGCAGCAAAACTCATTGAATGAGCTTCTGTATGTAGGAGTCGAGCCGGATAAGTGGAAGTGAGGGCATTCGCATAAAGTGAATCTCTCCTGTAGTACATTTCTGAAACCAATCGATTTCAGGAAGGAATATCCTCGTGTGAAAGAACGTAACTAGATGATCGACTTGATCAGGCGGGGGGCAGAGGACTCTACGGAGTTGCATATGGGCTGAAAGTATGTGAAAAATATCGTAAGATATTACATCTCTAGACTTATGCTAGGACAGCCCGTGCAAGGGAAAACGCCGGTGTCGGTGTGGAATGAGGCACACAGAATCGTAATGAAAATACCTGAATAGAGTGAGGCTTTTTTTAACAGTGATATTTCTTGGCTCGGGGAATGCAGCCGCATATGAACTCAATGGCCATGTGTCACATCACTGTTCGTGAGTATGGATCGTCCCGAACTCGTAATGGACAATGATCTTTCTTCTCCGACTTATAGATATGATGCGCGAGTCACCCAAGGTGTAGCTTACTTGAGCTAAGGTTCAACATTTTCAATGAAGTATCACGAACTGCTACTTATGACTAGTGCCATGCATGAACGTGCAGCCTTGCTGGGAGTTGTATGTTGCACATCTGTTCTTCTTTTCCTTTAACACGGCGCGAAAACCGCGAGATATTTAGGACATTGCAGATCTTTTGCCTCTCAACTGCTCATCCATCAATCCGTCAATCCATCCGAAGTTGTACGGTCCTGCAGCAGCGTCAAAAATGGTGCCAGTAAATAGAGAACATATGATATTTTGCCTTTGCACTACAATGCAATGCCAACTCACGCCAAAATGCCTCGTGAAGAGGATTCCGAGGCGAGTTTCAGGCAGCAAAAATTGTATGAAAACTTCTTCCGAGGACACTAGTTGTTCGCCCGTAGGGCTTGCGATACGGAACAGGAAGCTTCATCCAACGGGTGACCACATCATCTATCGAAAACATAAAAGGAACCAATCTTGTCTCACTCTCGTTTGCTTGAGGATGTTCGAATACCTGAGCCGGTGAAGCACAAGAACCTTTGACGTCGTACTAAGACGTTGAGCTGTGCGACTTCAATGGCTGCTCTGTACCACACTACCGTACGGGAGTGTAAGCCTCGGCCGGACCAAGTTTGCTTTTTCCATCGTTGGGCCAATTGCACCGTTGGCCCGATCGAGTCATGAATAAGCATGTAAAAGGATTCGGATTTTGACTTCTCTCCGCACTGTAGGTGTAACATGCTAGGGGCATAATCGTCCAATGAAATAGTGAAACAAACAAAGCGGTTCTTCGCATGCCAATGGGATCGGAAACAAATGCAGGAATGCTTATCTCAGTGTTAAAGTATCTGCACGACTGGGCCTTCTAGACCATGTCAAAATACGACCTCGAGAAAGCCAAAATGAGCAGAACAAACTTGCCAACAGTCATCAGGCACACTGCATATTCTGGCGAACTATTGACATGCCGGCGCCATGAATTTGTCTGATGATTTGATAGAGGTCGAGTGAATTGCATCACTTTTCTGCAAGCTTGTTCCTGTCGTTCGCGGGTGGTCAGGGCAAACTTCTCTAGTGTGCATTCGAAATAGAAGAGGGCGGAGCAACTGACGAATCGCACTGCGATATCGCCCAAGCGCCGTGCTCATGCGACGCCGTAACCCCTTTCGGGATGTCTTCGAAAGGCTAGCAAGACCGAAGTACATATTGAGCGAGTGGGCCACTTCTTCATGGGATTTTTCGATTAGAATTTAGGTAGCTGCCATCCGTTCGACAAGTTGTCCGTCGAAAGCTTCTTATATGTCGTTGAGTTGTGGTGCAAGTGGGAGGATACTTAGAATGACCAAGGTTAAAGTCACAACAAGGATTAGACGACGCCACAGTCACAGCCACAGCCACACAATCTAAACTAAACCTCAGGATCCACCATGGGGATCTTTGGTCGATCAAACAAAACTAAATCCCGACCTCAGTATGAGTCTGAGAATGATATCCGAAGAACAAACCCACCTCGGACTCGGCCTAATTGGTATTATGTCGAGCAACGGCCGGATGTCTCCAACTTGTCTGGTCACAACGCGACGCCCCAAGGCTGGCTAGTAGCTCCCATCAATCCTTCGCGATATCAATCGTATCCGTCGATGCCTCTGCCAGTTCCGCAACGATCTCGGCCGAATGGCATTGGCATCATGAAGCTTCAATCCGTTACCAACCTCCTCGCTGGAGATGTACCAAGCTGCCTACCCGGCGCGGCTTATATCAATAACAGTGTCGCAGCGATAACGAACCAAAGCACTCATCACCTTCAACAGAGTTGCCCTCTATACGATTTGATTTCATCGAAGCTCTGCTCGGTCGTCACCCTCATTGATGAGGAACAATTCAGCGGCGATGATAAGGAACTTGCAGTTTATCAACAAGATCCTTCAACATGGCACCTGGAACACACGGGCGCATCTAGCCGCGACTTGGCGCCACACAAGCTGAGGTCGAAAGGAAGGTCGAGAGAAGGACAGCCTTCCGAGGCTACGTACACAAACTACTTCTCGAGAGTCAATGATTATGCCAACTCCAAACTACCGATGAACCTTCCTCCTATGCGTTTGTAAGTCTCGCTCGTTTATTCTGTAGTTGCCCACAGTCTAACGTGTTTAGATACATGTCAACATATCCGCTACTTTGCCTAGCGGCGCAATACTCCGAGCGTGTCTACGCAAAACCCGCCGGACAAGAAAGGGAGACCCGAGTGAATGCTGGTTGGAGGACAGGAACAGTCATGAAGAGTGTACCGATCGATGACATGGATATTATTGTCTTCGCAATTAGAGGAACTCAGACTTTCATGGATTGGACTGTCAATGTTCAAACTAAACCAAAGTCACCCGCGGGATTTTTGGTAAGTTAAATACATTTTATGACTTCCCGAAGGTTCTGGCTAATGTCCTTTAGGATGACACTGGCAATCTTTGTCATGCTGGCTTTCTCAGCGTTGCACGCAATTGGATTAAACCAGTGGCAGCCCGTCTGCGACATCTTCTAGAAGAAAATCCAAGTAGAGCCCGGTGCTCACTTCTCATCACTGGTCACTCTGCAGGCGGTGCTGTTGCGGCTTTGCTTTACTCACACATGCTTTCGACTAGCCCAGAGGCTGAGTCTGAACTCAACATTCTTACAGGCTGTTTCAAACGCATTCACTGTGTTACATTTGGGGCACCACCCGTCTCTTTGCTTCCATTGACAAGGCCCGACAACCCCTTGGCTTCAAAATCAATCTTCATGTCCTTCATCAACGAGGGCGACCTTGTGGCAAGAGCGGATTTCGCCTACGTGAGGTCGTTACTCGATCTACTTTCTACTCCTGCCCCTGGAAAATCTTATCTAGGACCGTTGGCGCCGGCCTTGAAAAGCAAAAAGTCCAGATCCAATCTGAATACCTCTCTCGGCCCGGTATGGGAAGTACCAGAAGCTACTTTAAGTAACGCGGGAAGTCTAGTACTTCTCCGAGGCGTTGATAACAACGGCAATCGACCGAATAAAAAGCTCGAGGACAGAATGGACGACGGAGTGATCGCGCAAATGATATCTGACGATTTGCTCAGAGGCGTCGTGTGGGGAGATCCAGTATGCCATATGATGAAGTTGTACGCGCGGAGAATCGAGGTGTTGGCGACGAATGCGGTTATGGGACGCACGTGATATGTGATGCAAGATTTGATATGATGATGGAGGGCTTTTGACTTTGGCGCGCATATGGCATTATACCCATTTATTTTTTCGTTGTACATTATTATTTATGAGTCATGAGCAATCTAAACAATTTTCTCTCGGACGGTCCAAGGGACCTCGTCATGTGATCTTCAGCGACTCGGAGAGGTATACTTTTATCATACCATTTTGAGGACGGTTTGCGAGTAAGTTTTAAATTTTCTTCGAATCCCTGATCAATCTCAGTGTATTCAGTCATGCCGACAACAACTGCCGAGGAATCACTCGAGGAGATCATTGGAAAGCTGATTGAAAATAGTACTACAAATGAGAAGCCCGGGTAGCAGACGGACAAAAAGTGGCAGAAATTGTTGCACGCCAAACAGCCATGAAAACCAATTCTATATGCCCAAGAAAACGGTACGAAACGATAAAGAGGGTATCCATAATATCCAATGCTTTCCTGCTCTTCCAACGGTCCAATCAATTTCCCGAAATTGGAACTTTTGCCATTTTAATCGCTCCAGCCTCGCCATGAAAAACGTCCATTCCAGCCCATTCCAAGACACATCCTAAAACGCCATGGTATATATATTCAATCGAATCGCATTGGCTCGAGATCAAGATTGGAAAGCTCTGTTGCCCTGCGGATGAGAGATCGGTATGATGGAGTTGGAGGAAGGTTGAGGTTGAGGCTGTATGCTGAGGTTGCGCACATCTGGGACGATGGACATGAGGATTACGTTGAAGCTCGGTTGTCGATAGAGAGTTTCCATGGGGTGTATCGGTGGATTGGGAGGGTGCTCGATGTATGGGAGTTGCGCAGGAGGTTGTTCGATGGGTACGAGTTGCGCAGCTGGTTGCTCATGTTGTATTCCTACATGGACAGTCAGATCATGTCGTGGAGGTGGGACGGGAATTTCAGACTTATATGCAGTGGGGAGGACTTACCTTCAGACTGTGTGGGACTGGGTGTCTCATTTATGGATTGGTGCTCGGTTTGGGCTTGTCCTTCGTCATTGCGAACAAGGAGAGGAGGGTGATTTGGGCGCAAGATGGAAGCGGAAGTACCTCCATTTTCCGGGGCGGCGGTGGGATTCTGGATGATGGGCTGGAGTTCAGTTGGGTTTCCTTGTTCGAGATCTGCTTGTGGTATTGCTTGTCAGGTCATTTGTGTAATTTCGAGGCTTCATCATAGATAGAGTGGAACATACCTTCTTCTTGCGTACTCCGCCGTAGCTGGAGCCAAAGAGTGACGAGAGCAATTATTGTAGCCGCCAAGCCGAAGCTGATAGCTAAGATATTGTCTGTAGATACTAGTTTCATATTAATTAGTGAATAATATCTTTTCGGAGAAGAAAACGTACACATTATTTTCTGGTATGTGATATAAGTAAAGTAGTTGCAAGTTGCAAGTCCTTGGGATTCTTGGGTGATCAGAGAGATGTCGCGAAAAGCGATGAGAAGACTAGCTCTTCCGCCGCCGTCTCGCCTCGGTCCGCACCAATGAAATCATCGCTTCTAATGCGGCTTTTCGACCTTGTCCCGACGCATTTACGCACAGTCTTTACAAAGTAGACGCCATCGCGAATACTTCGTAGCTAATCTCGTAGCGGGTTTTGTTTCAGCCTCATTGATGAGTTATTTGTAGGGTCGCAGGGGTTCGACTAGTCATGTCAGAAAAGGTTGCAATCATGCTGTCGGACAGCAACAGGCTAATGCGGTCCGGTACATTCAGATCGAGGCAAGATGAGGCTAAATTGGAAGCAGTGGTTTGCAGCATGTACATGCAATTATAGCCGATTAGCTAAGGGTGTTAGTTGATAGAGCTTCCGTGCACGGGCCACCTACGTATGTAAACAGGAAACTACCAAAACAGTACTTTTTAATTTATCAAAATTCAACGAAATAAGATTTCGAACATCTGAAAACACACAGAAAATCTCTAGAGAATAGAGAAGAAGACGATGTACTCATATACTGATTTTTCTACCTGAAGGGGGAAAGTCTTTCGATATAAGCCCAAGAACGTCTTGGATCATTATCCCCCAATCAGAAGGGTAGAGTTTTGGGTAAGGGTATGATATAGGTGGAGATGCTGGGCGTGGATACATCCTTAGCTCTTGGCAGATGAGCTTGATGTGCGGTGAGCAAGCCACGTCGGACAAGGGTGGCTCGAAGCGAGTAAATGCGGACTCGTAACCCCGGCCCAGCACGCCAGCACTGCGTTCATTTGTTTCGCCTACTTCTAACGCCCTACGGCGACTGGAGCAATGGCTTTACTGCGCCCCTAAATGCGACTACAGACAACTATATAGATAATGTCAGCCGCTTTTTTAGTTTGCCTGTGAAATCCAAACTACAAACTATACAGTATAGACAATATCAGCCTCTTTTTTATCTTCATAGTTCGCCTCCAAAAATCCAAACCACCAGACGAGAGCAGCGAGCACGTTGTCATGAACGTTCTACCATCCCAAAGGCTACTCACCAAAACACTGCTTTTTTTTCATACTGACAGCAAAGATCAATACTTGGTTATCTATTCTATATATATACTCATCTAATTCTTCTTCCTTTCTAACACTATCCTCAATCGTAAACAGTGATACTAGAAAGTCTAGCCAGTACTACAAGTTTACACATCGGCTTAGGCTAATTCTTCAATGTCTTTAGGTAATTTCGATGCTTCACGCTTCATTTCTTGGTGTGGGCACAATGGACTCTGTAAAGACGAGACACGAGAGCCGGACGACGAACTGCTGAACAATGCAGTACCCTGTTCAAAACTACAAAGCTTTTGGTATTCGATAGAAAAGGTACATAAATTGCGAGACGTTCTGCAGAGAAACCATCCAATGTACCATCTTCCGAATCCAGTTGCAAGCCCTAAGAAAAGTAGGCTGTATCCGAGAGCTACATCATCGCGCGCCAACATGCTATCTGAAGTAAAAGAAAAATACGCCAAATCGTCTTGGAAACCAGAAAAGATACAAATAATACCCAGTTTCTTCCATTTTGCCGATAACTCCATCTCAATGTGGCTCGAGACCGAACCCCCTAGCGAGAAACACTACTACCTCTTTCATACCAGGACGAGACCGTGATGCCGTCCGTTACAGTAGTCCGGACGAAGATATCGAGATCGTCGGATCATCGTACTTCCATCTCTTGAAGTCCAGGATCGGGCCGGATGAAGTTGGGATGTCGTTGGCAGTATATGGGTGGATGAGTGCATAGAGCATGACTGTTGCATGAGCTAGTGTGCCAGATGTTAACACCAGCAGAAGGCGCCACCATATACGTGTTCGGATATGGATAGAATGGCTCGATGGGATATGGGGAGTATGGGTGTCGTCTCTCCACGAATTGAAGTTCTTGCGTACGGCTTTGCCCGAGATATTGCTCTACACTTGCACGTTAGCATGGGAGCAGCATCATGATCTTATCAAAGTATACTCGCCTCTATTTGCACCAGTTGGAGGCATTGAAGCTATTGACTCGAGCTCAACCGGGACTGGTTGAGCAAGATCTTTCTTTTCTACACGGGTACGTCAGTCGAGTTTTTGTGATGGGAAGTTTTGCGGGCAAGGAAGACAGGGAGTAGATGGACCTTTCTTTTCAGCAGCCTTGCGTAGTGCAATCTTGATACCAACAAGAGTAAGGACGGTACCTGCTATGCCGAAACATAGAGCTATTCCGTCGCTTGTAGACACTAAAGGATTGTTACTTTAGTACCATGAGATTCCATTTGGGAAGAGGAAAACTAACACATCTTTCTTCGGTGATAGGCTTGTGACCTGAGTGTCCGAGACTTTTCTCTGAATGATGAAGATTTGGTTAAAAATGTTACAAAAAAGAATAGAGGAAATACGAGAGGAAGTGCGAGAGGGAGAAAAAGAGGAAAGAAGACTCTAATGAAGTAATCCGGTGTTGTCTAAGAGTACGTTACCAAGCCGAAGCTTGGCTCAAAAACCCCATCGTCCTGTCATTTATCCCCTTATCATTTTCCATTCCATGAAAAACGTCTCGTTTTACAACCCATGCACACGCTTTACCATTTTCCATCCCATTAAAACGTTTCGTTTTTCCAACCCATGCACACGCTTTACCATTTTCCATCCCGTGAAAACGTTTCGTTTTCCAAACCCATGCACACGCTTGCCCGTGAGTAAATTCACTCTCAAACCCCATACTGGATCCATGTTGTTCTGCTTGTTCAAAAGATATGATTGCAGAGCCTATGAAATCTACTCACCTGGTGTACTGAAATATGGAATGGTAGAGTCTAAATTCAGGTCGTATGCAAACATCTCGTTCAGCTAGCATTGCGCGCGGCTCAATTTGCGACTCGGTGCTTGGTCGCTTTCCACCTAGTGTTCTGAGTATTACTGTCGTTTGGTTGAGTTCGACAGTTTCACGTGATATACAGAGAGATTCGTCCTCGGGTCTCGGAACGGTCCGCGCGGCTCGCCAATTCAGGTTCCGATGGATTCGCTCAAAACGCAACTGCAACTCCTCTTCAACCATGTAAATTGAAAAAGTAATGTAACACGAAGTAAGCTTCAGCACCGTTCTATTAACATCATTGAGCAGCTATCTAACATAGGATGAACCAGCATGCAAGGCTTCGAAAATCCAAGGCAATCTACGCCTCCTGGTTCCTTGTCGTGTGGTGGCCGCGGTACACATAGTTCAGCGTGCACATTTACCGACCCGTAGATCCTAAAGTCCACCATTCACTGCCCGCCAAAAACGCCATGTAAGAATCCCATGTACAATCAGGGCTCAAAGTTGAATTTGCCCCTGGGTTCTGCTGCAGCCGGAACCAATAACAGCTGCTGAATGTTGTGCATGGAAACTTCGGAGGATCCGGGCTAAAAGAATGCGAAGTGGATTGGTGTGTTGACTAAGTGGCTCGAGTGGCTCAAGGAAAGGCACTTAAGTAGGAACCTAAATTTGTGATTGATATATCCGAGGTGAGCCGTTTTCTCGCTTACTTTGGACTTACAAGCTTAGTCCCCGATGCTGTGGAATACTATCCCTAACCTTCTTATGCTCTTGTTTCTACGGTACGTTTCAACTGCCCTATACAGAAGTGCGGGGTAAGTTACTCGAACCGCAACAAAAAGACCAAGGAATATATCCAACGCGTTCTATTTCATCAAGATATTGACCATTCACTCCAAACGCATCGGCTCAATCGCGATACCGAATTCCAATCTCCTTTATCTTCCAGGAGATGTCACTTGTGAAAAAGAAATGGCGGGTATACGTCATAATCAATCTAGCCCATCTTATCAAAAAGTTCAATTAGTCCCTCCGACCGGACTCGACGATAGGACTGCTCCCCATACGAGAACTCAAGCCTTCCTCCTATCTCTCATATAGAATACGGTTTGTATACTTTGAGCGTACGAAAGTTCAACGTTTTCGAAGAATCAAGCTCCAACTTCCTGGCGGCGCGATGAGGAGGTATTGTTTGTGCAGCAGGGTATTAGATACTCGGAAGGAAAGGTATTACGACAACGTGATATCCTGATTCCTCTGTATAAAGCAGCTGGTGTATCATATGATGCTACTCAAGCCTCCAGCGTATAATTTGATAGCTATATGCTTGGGCTACTTTGGAATCCAGGAACCTGTCTATGAACACGCAAATCGAACTATTATATAACAGTAGATTCTTCTAACATGAGGTAGAATCGTTCACGCCGAGTATGCGCCACAGGTCAGTTTACCCCACATTTACGAGCCACAACGTGAGGGGGCAGCCACCTCAAAGCAAAAAATGTAACTCAGAATTGACTCCACATAAGAGACGACAATCCATAACATTCACCTCTAGCGCTTTCTATCCTACATAGCTGTCTAGCTTCTCATTTCGAACGAAGAACTTCCAGGGTACCAAGTCTCTGCCTTCCGAAATACAACAGAACGACCGTGACTTTATCTATTTCCACCCACTTGGCGGTTTGGAAATACTTCATCATCGAGTGCTTCGATTTCAGGGTCGTGATATGTTTGTCCGATTGACTCAACCGAGAACCGAGTAGGTATGATGGGATGGTATGCGCCGGCGCCCATCGGAAGCATAAGGTAGGCATGGGGTTGATGAGATGTATCGATCAGTTGGTATGTTCGTCGTGGTGGTTGAACAGGTCGTCGTGATGGTTGGATTGGTCGACGTGGATGTTGTTCGACCGGTATGCTATTCGCAGTAGGTTCTAGTTCGAGTCTTCGTTCTGGATGATGTTGCGCGTTAGCTGTACATGAAGCTTAGTATCGACCATTCGGAGTGCGAACTTACCTGTATCAGCGACGAAGACGGATCCTGGGTTCGCAGACTGACGGTGTGCCTGGAATTCTTGTTCGAGAACTTGCTCTTCATATATGTGATTAGTCTGTTAGATTGTTCTTGCACCGCAGTATGATCATCATCATCTGTGAAGTCTGGGTGGGAAATGATGTACCTCTTCCTTCAGTCGACGAATGCTGTAGGTTTAGGGGCTGGTGCTCATCTTGTGTTGCCAGTTCAAGGTCCGTTTCTATACAAATTAAAGTCGATTCGATGAAATGAAACGTTCTGGTGTGAGTGCCCTGGGTGTCGACATACCTCTTGCTCGAGCTGCATTTTGACGCGATACCATGATTCCACCCACGGCTAGAACGGTGGATGCTATCCCGAATGCGATAGCGAGGATATCGCTTGTCGAAACTGTCTAATATCAGTACTCGGCTCTAAATCTTCTCTTTGGATCTTAAACATACACATAATTGCTTTGCGAAGTGAAGAATGTAAGTTTGGTGGACATTTTTATAGTCGGCCAATGCCCAATATGTACAGTTATGAGAGTGAGTGATGGTGTTGGTTGTGTGGACATTGCGGAGGGGAATGGTGGTGAAAAAGGAAGGATTGATCGATTGAACGGAATTTCATGGGTATGTGGAGGATGGATGGAACCTACGACAGGGCAGTGCTGCAGTCAGCATTGCAGAAAATGCTAATTGCGGCGAATGATGAAATGCTAATTGCGGCGAATGGTGAGATGCTATATGATGTACATGGTGACACCCAACTACTGGAAGTTCTTGTCAGCTGAAGACCGTACGCGATGGAGTTTGCAAGGCTGGAAGAAGCTCGTGCATACTTCAGAAGTTATCTAATCGGATGTATATGCGCACGGAAAGCCACGGAGAATATCACGTGAACATTTCGCTCTGCATCGGATGATTCGTTGACTGAATGATCGAGCGCAGTTTTGTTTCGCGTTGTCTTAGGATTTCGCGCAAGCGACATCACAGCAAAATTGGCGAGCTGCAAACCGGCCTCGCTGCCCAAGTCCAAAGATATCTAGGATACCGAGGCGTTGTCATCGCTTCCACTTATGCTGAAGTATTACGAGCCACCAAAAATCACCCAAGAAGTTTCGTTGTGTAATATGCGATCTCTATGGCGAAGGATATTCTTTTCGTAGCCTAAACGCAATATTCATAACCGTTTTCCACAACATGCATATATGCTAACCCAGCCGCATGTGTCTCGTCCCAGTTTACCTAAGATCCCTTGCACTACTTGTGCACACCCTTGCACTAATAGTGTACACCCTTGCACTTACTGTGTACATCTCAATATCAATCTGAAAAGTTCGTGGTATCCTCGCCAAGATCATCAGGTATGTGGTGAGCTACTTTACTGCTAAAATCTCCTATCTACACTGCAAATTCTGCGTGCTGATCCCGACGCAGCAAAAGAACGTGCATGTAGCTTTCCCTTAGCGATTGACATCTGGGCCGTTTCTTCTAGAATTTGGTTAAAGCATCGAGCAACCAACATCTATCCAGAACTAAGAGCCAGTTTCACCACTTTTACCTCTTTCGACGATCGTTTTTCAAGGAGGGGTCGCAGAGTCATTTTCTATAGTAACCAAGTCACACAACGCAGGACCAACCGATTTGTTGTCATAAAGGCAGATGTCACTTCTACCTCAGTATTAACTCGGTCTGAGATTGCTATCCATGGAATTCGGAAAGTCAATGAGGGTTCTGATTAATGCAGGACTTAGCTTTTTGTCCTCTTCCTCCTTTTCTGCGCTCTCCTTTTCCTCTCGCTTCCACTCGTTTTCGTCTCGCTTATTCCTCTCTCTGATCTTCGGAGATATTTATTCGAGAATAAGATGGGCATGAAGCGGAGCGATCTATCTTCGCGTGCAGGTCAGTCAGTCTAGAAGACTAGTTTAGCGGAAGATCAGTCGAAGCAGGTGAAGTCAGTCCCGGAGAATATAGTTGTTGCCGTACAAGATTCGGCAAAAAGGGGGGACTAGGAGTAGGTTAAAGTGTGGGGTCGCATGGGTCAGGCAGTGGAGTTAAGCTCCATCCCACTCATGCACTACTTTTGTACGCTACCAGAGAGCTGCCAAGGTGGGTCCAAGTAACCCACAGACGAAAAGGTGCGAAGTACCACGTCTTGCTCATGCAATAACTTTCACATTCACTGGTTTAGAAATAGGCGTTATCACATACCCCTAGTAGAATAGCGTTCGTCTATCCCTTAAGGAATGCGGGGAGCTACACCAGTGGATCCTTACACCTATGAACACCTAAAACCAACGTCGATCTATCGCTACTAACTGAGGTACGTAAGTAAGAGATTACATAATATTACAAAACACTCTGGAAGAAGTTAAGTAGCACGAATATACTCTCTCTAACTCAAACTGCGCCGCACTTGTAGCGAGATAAACATTAGGAAGAAGGGGGCAGCATCTTATTGATTATTTATATCCAGCTTCTCGTACCTCAATCATGCAAGAATGATCACGAAGAGACATCGTTTCCTTTCATTATGGAATCATCATCACTTTGGATATAGAGCGCGCCGAACACTCTCAAGTTCTCAGCCCAGATTCACTAGAAGCTGAACCCTTGATTTCTTCCAACCTGCACCTTCTGAATCAGCTTCCTTACACCCTCGCCGTTATCCAAGAGAGTCTCCGCATGTATCCCACCATCGCAGCCCCTCGCGGCAGCCTATATTCGTTGATGCAGTGGGCAAAAAGGAACGTAACATTGCACTTCATCATCAGAATCATTACTGTTCCGAGGTGAACGAACTCTCAATAACTTTCTTGTTTGAAGAGAACTAAACAACAAATTGGAATTGTAATCTCCTAGAACCAGAAATAGAACAAGCTAATATACATAACCGCCTGCAGCCCGCCAAGGAAACTATTGTACATAGTTCTAGGTTTTCCAAGAAGAAACAAAGTGACTTTCTAACCCTTTCTATCTTTTTTCTCATATCAACCATACTCCGTTGCCGGAAATCGAAATCTAAAATCCCAACCTTCTATTTTCTAAACGCCATAACCCAAACACTTTTGCAATCATACATGAGCCGAACGGGATAATTTATCCAGTTCAGTTCGACCCCTCAAACAATCTTCCCATATCCGACTTTTCCTAGCTGTAATTTTCGCCTAAGAAGCACTGCTTATTCTTGACACAATCCCCGTCCGGACCGGGACGAGATTGATTATCCGTCGAAAGCGACGAACGTGGCGAAACTTGAAGTATTCGCCTTTGCCGTATATTCTTCGATTTCATGTTTATGAAGCTCCAGTAGACCAAGGGTGCCAGAATGGCCTGTGTGATAGTATCGCGCTGGCTGCGACATCTGTCGCTCTGTCTGGCGAGTCGTCGAGCTGAAGAGCGGTAGGACGCGACCGGACATAACCAGAAGTGGGTTGACTACGCGGCGCAGAACGCCACGTATCAAGATGTACGCCGACGAACACGTTCATATTTCGGTGCGGTTGATAGTGATCGAAGGGTAAATAAGGATAATGAGCGGGTCGTCTAGAGATTTGAGCCTCTTCGGATTGTCTTCGGGCTGAGTATAGCTCTATATGTAAATTTTAGATATGAATTATCGCCAATGGGCAGTGGTTGACCTGTATTTACCTCTATCTCCGGTTGTAATCGGGCTTGTATTGGTAGATTCTATCTCGGCCTGAGTTTCCTGCTCGACATCCGTTTCTGTATAGCTCGTTAGACAAATCCAGCCCCCAACTAGATCATGTGGGGATGTAATGAGCAAGATAAACTTCAAATGTATATTACCTTCTATTCGGGTATTGTTACGACGAGAGCCCAGAAACAAAATGATACCAATGATAGTAGATGCTAGACCAATGATAGTAGATGCTAGACCAAAGGTAATAGCAATAATGTCGCTTCTCGATGCTGGTTCCAATTAGTTTCCGTAGCGAATTTGGCATTCTCGGAAGCATTAAGACTAACCCATGGGGGATTGGTGCGTGCGAATTTCGGGGTTTAGATAGATCCGTTATGATTTGAGTAAATTAACGATGAAAGGGAAGATCGGAGAGGAGATGTTTTCATTAACTTTATCTTTGTTGGAAAGTCTATGTCCGAAGACGATATATATATTTCTCCATGTTGTTGACACAAGACGAAACCTCAAACTCTCCATAAGTCGTGATCGTGTTCGTGAGGGCTCAAGAACATCGTGACTCGTGCTGTCTTTACATTGGTCTGAGCCACAACAACTCACTATCACTGGTCAGCGAAGAAGCATCTGTAGAAGGGCACTGGGCAGACCGCTCATGCCCTCCCTTCCCCCTCCATCAACAAAGTCTTGGCCATAGCACCCGCAAGCCACTGGCAAGGGGCTCTAGCCATTCGAACCGGGTCGTTCTTGCTAAGTTGTTGCTGTGGGTATGGTGCAGACCTACTAAATCACCTTACTCAGCGGTATTAGTATAGTTGGTTCCCGGATGTCTTCAATTTTGGGGCGTACATGAGGCTCAGTCGGAACTACTGGCCGTCTAGTCTACTAACTGCAGCAGATAATGGAGACCTCGATATTTTCGCCAGGCATCATTCCCTGGCAGCAGAAAGCAATCGGGGTCTGCTGCAACATGACTTACTTGCATCTGCATTGCAGGAAATGAAGTACAGTACACATCACATAACTTGTGTTCATGGTGCTAAAAGCCGATCGACGATCTTTGCAGATGCATGTCAGAACACGACACCAGAACTTTGAGCCAATGGCCAGTGATACGGTGAATAGGTTGAGTTGTCTGCTCCAATTGTTTTTCCTTTCGGGAGCAGGCGGTAAGGTTCCGCTCAATTCAGCCAGTGACGTGATGTGGCTGTTCCACAACAAATACTTGAACGACCACGTCAGTAAACCTCATCCAGCGTTTGCAGCAGCGCAGTTTCGACCCAACAAACGTTGTTCTTTGTTGCTTGGAACTTGCAGACCCGAGTCAAACACTCGTCTAAGGCGACGAGTGGCAGCTTGTTCCTGAAAACTTGGCCCCACTTCAAGGAAAAGAATAGAACTGCAGTGCACAACACCGTACCGTGTCCTTCTGCAGGAACGCGACTATTTTCGTCCTCCGTTGGGCTCAAAATTACTGCTTGGATCATTTGCTAGTATAAGCAATAAACCCACTTTTACATATATATGTTTTTCAGCACCCGATATCTTTCTAGCCTTTTAAAATCGTCTACCTCCATCTAAGCTCTAATATTCTTCCTTCCCCGAAGACGGTTTACTCGCCACGAACACCTACCTATCTATCCTACCGACCCAAAACCAATCGCCTTTCATCGAAGAGCTGCCAGCTTATTTATATATACGAGAAGAATATCCTCCTCACCTTCGCTCCGCGTACAATACTACATACCTCCTACTCACCGGCGAGCTATTGTAACATTACTTCCTTCTACTAGCTTCCGCGCCTGCTACTCGATCCGCGAGCGTACCCACACCCAGCAAACTATACCCAACTATCTATCCCATCTCCTACCTTCCGCCTGCCGCCGTCCAGCCTTATCTTCGAGTCTTCGACCACCGTCTTCTCATCCTTTCCTCCTCCTTCCCCGGTCTCCGTCACTCCCCCGTCTTCAGTCCTCGCCTACATTCCTCCTTCCTACTCAACCACTCTCACAACACAACATCGCACCGACCTCCCAGATCACATCTCCGTTGCCGAGCAAGAAACAGGGGGGAAAACACCACTCACTGCCCGCGCAGCTCCACTGCCCACCAACAATTAACTTCACCACATCAACATCCCAATTTATACCTATCTCCCCATCGCCATACATTCAATCCGGTTTCGCTCGACTCGGAGACTCCTAGCTCACAAATACCAGACCGAAAGATATAATACCAGAGTCAAGACGGTTGAGTAACTAGCTAAGAGTAACTACTTAGTTAGATCCGAAAAATCTCTCCGGAGGGGACCTTAGGCCGCGAAATAGGTACCCATAAGTAGGTAACTGTACCTCTTCCACCCACCCACCCACGGGTGGGTTTTCCAGCTGTTCGCCTATCAAACTGGGGTAACACATGTCTGAAAGGAATACTTTAATTGATAGGTTGGAATCTATATGAGTAAGTATGAAGCTCAAGAGATTAATTTTCCGTGACAAGTGATGGGCTGGGCTACCCACCCCAATGGGTATATATTAGCTACTATAACCCACCCATGGGTGTCCCAGCCCGGTGGGTAGGCTCGCGACCTAAGAGGGATCAGGTTGTGCTATAAGGTCATGGAATCAAATATATAATGAAGGTAGTGGATGGGAATCCATATATTCCCTCTCACCCCCCCTTCCTTTCTCATATATGAGTATTTTTTTATACCCACACCTATATACACAAACTCAAATCATCTCTATAAACCCTCAGAAAACCACAGCTCAGAACACAACACAACTCACCACACCTCCTCACATCCACCCCAAATCTTCACTCAGTATCAGAACTTTCCGTGATGGTCAGCCGGACTTTTCCTTAGTCGAAGACAACAGTTTGCGCTTTCCGACCGATGAAACGGTCGTGTGGGGGTGATTATTACGGTGTGTATTGGCCGCGACCTATAAAGTTCTTCCCAAGCGGTGGTTGGCTCCCAAAGGCCATGGGCTCTACCCTCTGAGGAATGCGTGACGGCGAGCTCCGCAACTGTATTGGTCAGGAGGTAGCGATAACGGAGATAGAGCTCATGCTGGCGTTGACGGTTCGAGAGTTCGAGATCAGAGATGCGACTTGATAAAGAGCGAGTCATCCTGGGAAGCGAGGAACGCGACAAAATGTGAAAGTGTTCAACTTGGTGTCGTATGTTCTATGATTGCGTGTTTATGAAGCTCCAGCGAGCTGATAGAGTCGAAATGTCGGACCGAATGATGGGGGCACAGCAACGACAACATCGGATGGTTGTGTACATAGGCAACTATAAAAAAGGGCCTTATGCCCTGATCAATGAGAACCAGCCTTGATTACCCATTTGTTGTCACTGCACACTTTTTGAGTGCATCGTGGCCAAAAAGGTGATCAACGCGACACAAATAACCGGCGTGATAGTATCGCGCCTAAGCTGCGAACCTGCCCACCAGGTTGGGGCACCCATGTGTGGGTTATGATGACTAGTGGGTACGCGGTGCATGGGTTGAAGGAGTTGTTGACTGCCTCTTGGTTGTACTGGCCATCATTGTGGTATATACCACCGTCGATTGGATTGATATGTGGGTCGAGTGTGGTCATCGGGTTGGCGTGCGGTAGAACGTAGACCGAAGGCAATCAGTAGCGGGTTGGTTGTGCGGTGCAGAGCGCCACATATCGAGAACAATAGGTACGACGACCACATTGACATTGTGTGGTGGCTGGTGGTGATCGAAGGTTGGATAGGGAGAGTGAGAGGGTCGCCTAGATATCTGAACCTCTTCGGATGACACTTGGGCGGGATATAGTTCTAATGATATTTGTCAGAAAGGGTTGTCGGAAGTTGGAAGCTAATTCAATATAAGGTTACTTACCTCTATCCCCAGCTGTGATGGGTCTTAAATTGGTGAATTCCGCTTCGGCACGAGCTGCTTGCTCGATGTCCATTTCTATATAGTTGTCAGACAACTCAAGCCTCACTAGGTTACACAGAGACACAGGAACGGGAGAAGATGATTTTGGGATGTACCTCTGCTTCGGATATTGTGACGGCGAGAGACGTGGATTCCAATGGCAGCAACGATGATAGACATGAGGCCAAAAGCAATTGCTATGATATCACTGGTGGATGCTGATCAAAGTTAGCATGGTAGTCTTGGACCTTGGGATACGACGACTGACCCATACTGTAGGGTCGGGAAGAAGTGAAGCCGGTGCTCTAAAGGTTGGGCTGTGATGGAGCGATGGGGTATGATTTGTGTATGATTTGGAGCATAGATGAGAAGCGTCGAAACCAAGAGGAAGATGCCCAAAACCAGAATGATTTGTCCGAAGGTAAGTATATGTATGAAAATCCGTAGCAGAAAGTTGGATAATAGATATTCGATATTGGTCCATTAGATGAGGGTTATATATATCTTCTACTGGTCCTTACTCATCTGGATTTTGCTGGGACGGGTATTGTGAATTCTGAAGTGCATAAACGGAATTGGAATGAAGGGCATTGAAGATCAAGTACAAGATTTGTTCCTGAGTTCTGGAGACTGATGCTTGTATGGAGTAAGCACTAATCCTGGGTGACCCTACTTCCGTTCTTCACTTGAGAATCGAAAATTGTGGTCTATATGGCTGGTTTTTCACAGTTCTCCTAGCAGGCTCCATCAGGGTCCTAGGAATAGGCGGGACAGACACCACATTTTGGCAGGATTCCACGACGTAGAGCGAAGACTCTGGAGGAAAAAGAGTTTTGGATGAACATGAGAAATCGAAACAGAGCTCGGGATATATGCGGAGCTGGCTGGTCTCAGCTAGGCCGGCCCTTACTCGTACAAAAATCCGTCTCCGTGGTACCAATCACATACTCCACAGTAAGACGATTTCAGTACTTATATTTCAAGGCAACAAATTGGCAGTCAGTACTTCAATCCTCTTTAAGTCATCTTGGAGATGTGGTATCCAATTGACTAAATTTTAATGGCATTTGGTGGTGTTGGTGGGGAAGAAAAGAGTCCCAAATCGGATTTCGCTATTGGTATTCGCCTGGAACTATCTCACCAAACCCCACCGAAACCGACGAACTACCTATTCAATATTCCGAGATAAAATCGCAAAATCTTATCAGAAAAGATGGACTATTCAGACATAAAACGTAGAAGTTTCTGCCGCTTAGAACGATCATGGCTTACAGGGATCTTGACCAAGATGCGGCATTTCGAGCCTGAGATTCCGCGCACGTACGGGGCTGTACGAAAGCGCATGCAAGCCCTTTGAGTGTTGGCGTCCTGTACGGAGCTTGATACAAATCGCAGGCTTCTACAATTTAGTCTCAGATATCGCCAATCGCTGTAATCCATCTTTTGGTTACTCTGCCTAGCGCAGAAACAATCAAGTACCACGACGTCAGAATCTTCTCCCCAGAACTTAGCCTGAGCTCCAATAACAAGGGAAGGAACATCCGTACACTCCACATATTCTATGCAGAACGCACATCATAACAAGAGCCCGCGGCATTGCGTAAGTCTTGGAGTATCAAAACGGGGCTGATTTGTGTGGTACAATACGTTCACCGGGATATTTTGCTAAGAGTGGGTTGGACCTCAAAGAAAGTTTAGGTGGTACGGGATGGGACTGATTATGATGGAGAAGAAGGAAAAAAGCATCTCTGTTTGGTGTTCGGTATTGTTTTTTTAGTACCAATTTGACTCCTTCATCTTCCGCCAGTGCAGTCGAGTCCTACTCGTACAATCGCCCGGCCACTTCACTCCACCACGCTTGGTATCCCCTTCTACACTTCCTTTTCTGCGTCCTGCATCCTGGATCCTGCAACCCGAACTCTAACGTTTTTTCGGCGGTAGAGGAGATTCCTGGGACCCGTGACTACATATATGGGAGAATCCATACGAGAATTCATAGCAAATTGTCGCATATCGCAAGCAAGTCGCAAGTCGCAAGTCGCAAGTCGCAGTCCACGGTCAGCCTTAGGCTGTTGGAATAGGAATAACACACAACGAACGAGACTGCCTATCGACATAACGGCAGATGTCAGCTGCAGGTAACTTTGCAGCCGGCGTGCCGCATCATTTTTCATCTCACCGTATGCGCTTCTCTAGATCAGAATAAGAATGTAACGACTGGTCAGGGATCGAATAGATTAATAACGGAGAAAGCTCCTCGTGGCAAGATGTGACAGAAAGGGATGACATCTTATAGGCTCTTCATCTTCCGCGCACTTCTTTTCAATGGTCAGCAATCAAGGGGAACTTTTCCTCAATGCCACGTCTTTTGACGGATTACAGACAGCAACCTGTATGGCGTAGATGAGGAGAGGTTAGCGGGTTCTCAAAGAGGTCAAAGCCTCTAGTGTTCCAGGTTCAAGGATCTTTGGACGACCAAGTAAGATCTACGAAGGGGGAGGGAGATGGGGACCCTGTATGAGCAAAGAAGTGTATAGACCGGGGTCAAAATCCTTAGTGGATACAGGAAATATAAAGCTGGAAGATCTCGTGAGGGTGTGCTTTTCTGACTTTGGCTGAAAGAACCGAGACTTCTGTTCTCGGCCGGGCAATTCCTAGGAGAGAAACAGACTCTATTAACTCTAGCTCGCACTGGTCCACTGGGAGATTTTCTTTAGCGTCACCATGCTTCCGCAGCTCTTCGCATCCACGCACAAGGGTCTGCAAAGCCCCAGAGCCTCGCCGCGAACTACAGGGGTAAAGACTTGCCTGAATTCATAAAATAGCGGTATGTGGTGTATCACGATACCGCAACGTCGGTAGATCCGATCGCAACATCACTACACACAACATCGCAACATCAGTACGTCGCTACATCTCTGCACCCCTTCAAGAATTCAACAAGGAAATATAAGATATCACCAGATCTATTCCTATGTCCATCCCTGTCCTTTCCCTACACATTTCCCTACACAATTCCCTGCCCATTTCCGTACACATTTCCCTGCTCAACCCAGTCCCAGTACCACAGAAACTCTTCGGCTCTTTCGCTCTCTCGTCTATTCGAAGAACATGGGGATCTGCTGGCTTTTCCAACACCCCTGTTCCTCAAATCTTCGAGCGCATGGCATCCTTACAAGTTTATAAGCATCCACTGCCTATCCCTGTCCGTGTTCTAACGGGTAGAATTGCTTATGACTCTCACTTTCTCACCCCACCCTCTGGGCTTTGGCAGACTAGGGTGGCCCTAGCGGTTCAAGGCTGAGAGGGATTAGAGCCATTACCGCAGACTCACAGAGCATAGCTCGGAGCCCTGGCCTGATTCCCTATACATTTCCCTATACGTCTTATATTTCCCTATCTTCTCACCTATCTTCCCACTTACCTATCTTCCTCCCTCCCTATCCCCCTCCCTATCCCCCTCCCTACCCACTTCCCCACAACCTCTCAATTCCCGCAGTAAACCCCTCACTACTCACCCACAAAGATCAACCTCCTGGAGCCAGACAGCCGATACAGAGAACTACCTAGTCAAGTCTGGACTTTGTACCGAGGCAAGTCAGGCTGTGATTCAAGAAGATGGAGTCAGGTTTATGAGGAGGGGAGAGTGTGGGAACACGTTTCATTACCTTTCGTTCCTTGTTATATATAAGTATCTTCCCACCTCCACCACATATATAAAGTTAAACCCTCTCTAGTAAACTCTCTCCCAAACTCAAACTTTCCCTTAAACTATCAAACTCTCTATCGAACTCTCTCTCAAATAAACTCTTTCTCAAACTCAAACTCGACTTCAAACTCAAAATCAACCTCAACCTCAACCTCGTCCCCTAAAAATCCTAGTAATGCTTTTCAGGGGAGTACACTATAATGCCATCGATTGCTTATACTCCATAGAGACCAACTCAACTCAATTTATCTCGTCTTATCCCTATTATTATACACAACCTACAGCGTGTAGGTTATACTATATAAATAGCAAGCTTCTCCTCCTTCTCCTACTGCTCACCTCTCCTACTGCTCACCTCTCCTACTCCTCACCTCTCCCACCATACTCTTGCCAGCCTTACTCATCCACCCTGCACTTTCCATCCTACCTCATTCCATCTCACTTCCACTCCATCTCACTTCCACTCCATCTCACTTCCACTCCATCTCACTTCCACTCCATCTCACTTCCACTCCATCTCACTTCCACTCCATCCCATCCCATCTCCTCTCATCTACATCCGATCCACCCACCTATTCCCCCATCTACCCATCCACTTCCTACCTACCCACAGAAAAGCTACAGAGCACAACAGAACTCACCACAGCTCCTCACATCCACCATCAATCTTCACTGAGTATCAGAACTTTTCCATTCGTCATTATGTATTAGGCAATTATCTACCTTTGCGTTGAAACTGTCCAGGTAAACTAATACAAAGATATACCCCGCCCCATGCAACGCAGCGCACCAGATGCATACACATTTGCAAGTATTCGCGGGCTTTTTTCATACAATGCACACTCAGTCACACACTAAATCACACACACCCCGATCCATTACTCCTCACCATCCCTCAACAACCCTTCCCCTTCCCCGCCTTCTTCCACTCCTTCATCCACTCCTTCACAAACTTAACCTCCTCCCTCTGCGCCTTCACCACCGGCTTCGGGGGCAACCCCTTGCTCGTCTCATTTGGGAAAAGCCCATTCTCATCCCAATGATGCACCGCGCCCTCAATCAGTATAAATGGCTGCTCCGTCGTCGATGTCCTATTATGCGCCGTCGTATTAAACGGGCTCGCATGCGGGGTCGCCGGACGCCAGGGATCTTGTTCGCCGTCCACGTACGCAAGACGTGGGTAGGTGAGGTTGAAGCCGCCGTATTTGTTGATGCGTTGGACGTCCGGGGGAGTGGTGATGTTGAAGGCGCCGACGCAGATTAGGGAGAGGTAGTCGAGGTCGATGAGCCGGGAGACCAGAGGGAGTTGGTTCTTGGGGACGCCCGAGCCGGTTTGGAGGAAGCCCCATTCGGTGCAGTATTGGTAGGGCCAGGCTCTCCAGCTTTGGTTGGCGTCGTCTTGCTCGTAGAAGGTTTGGTTGTGGGTTGAGTAGCATTCGTCTTGGATGCCGGAACATGAGGCGATGGAGTAATCTAAGGGGGATGTTAGTACCGATCATTTTATAGGAGGACCAAGGGAAACATACCGTTAAGCCAGCCGATCCAGTTGAGATATGGGATTGTTAGACTGCTGACTTCAGATCCGTAGCCTCCAGCTTTAAGCATCTTCTGGACAGTTGCGGTTGAGCTGTTGAGGTAAGGATATAGTAGCGTGCTGGAGCTAAGGTTGCCACAGTAAAGACCGAACGATGGATCACCAAGAGCAGGATCCCAATTTCTTCCTTGCCATTCCTCAATGCCGTACATAACAACTTGCATGAAGTCGTCGTTGTAAGTAACGTTGGGAAGCAACCACAAGCTCTTGAGTTCCGAGATTAACGTGGTGTTGTTCGAGCCAATAAGAATGTTATCCATGGAATTGGTGATCTTCTGTGTTACATGAACACAAGTTTGCTCGGCGTAGACGCGAATGGGTTCGTAGTAAGTCCAGTAATCCCAGATAGCTTCGACGACACCGCTCGAGGAGATGGTACCTATTTCTATGTCAGCAGTGAGACAAGTAGAAGAAGTCACGCGACTTACCCCAGAAAACATCTGGATACAGCTTTCGGAGGAAAGCGTTGAATGCACCGGCATAAGAACCACCATATCCAATATAAGCAGCATTTGGTGCGGTAAGATTCTTGCTCTCCAATCCTGGGAAGACAATGTTCTTGGCGAAATAAACCTCATCCATTAACGCCTGTTCCGTAGTCAAAAACCTCAGATTCTCAGTCGAGAGATCCGGCGTAGGGGTACTCTCTCCATAGTAGCGATGCTCGAGAACTACACCAATACCATTGGTAGCCTCAGCTAACTGATGCAAGATACCCTTCTGCAGGAAAGTTAATCTTCCAGTGGCGTCAGTTTCGCCGGATTGAAGAACGATGACTGGGCCGCCGTCTTTGTAGTAGGTGGCATCAAACCAGTAACGAAGGGCGAAGGTGGCGTTGCTGTGAGGTTCGTAACGCGATTCGTTGTGGAAATGATCAACCGGAACTGAGAGATTGTAGGTTGGGTACAGGAGAGAGGGGTTGATGTCGGCACGTTTCGCAAGAGAGAGCTCGTGGCGAGGAATGGTGGTTCTCTATGCACGAATTAATTCCATGGAGCTCGATACATGGCCACGCAGCATGGAGGAAGGGAGCAATAGAGGAATATTAGACGAAAGACTTACACTCAACTTTCGCTCCAAGGCAGTAGAAGAGAGCTGCTGCGACAAAGCTCCATGAATTGACGCGAGTAACGCACACAAGACAGCGATTCTTGCCATTTTCTCTATCACCAACTGAAGGAAGATTATCCTCCTCTTTGCTTTCTGCGGTGTATTTTGAAGAGCGTAAACCCTTGTTTACGGAGATATATAACGACGACGTGCTGTAGTAAAAGGCGGGGTCAGCCATAGCCGGCGGTACAAGCCCTCCAGGTAACCAAAAATAATCAAATTGGTATCGGTGACACCGATGTTCCTCAGCCCACTTCCGGAGGGGAAGATTGTCGTTGTTCGGACGAGTGTGAATGGATGAGACGTACCCTACTATATCACCTTAACCATGAGAAATTCAATTGCAATTGAAGACCTATCCTGCGCTGCGCCCGCTGTCGCAAACCAATTCACTCGAGGACTCCAAGAAGAATCTCCAAGGAAAGAAAAGAAAAGGTGCGATGGCATCATTTCTTATATAGCTGCGCATGGCGTGAGTGCGAAGCTCATCGGAATCGTCCCCGCATGCAACAGGTCTTAGCTATCTCGAAGAAGAAGGTGGGCTGCACACATACTGACACATCCTTAGCTAAAGAGTGAGGGTTTTTGGCGTAGCGTAGCACAGGAAAGGAATGGAGTCGTCTTATCATCGGATCAGCAACGGTTATCCGCATTTATTCCCTAGCCACCGCTCTCTGTCTGTTGTGGACCTTCTACTTTGAGTCTGGCTCGGGTCGGTGTACCTGGATTTTTTGGGTCGTGGATGCAGGTGAGATTATCACCACCGCCTTGGAACGGTTGAGTCTTCATTGGTTATTGCGATGCGACTCGCCACAATGTGGGGTTTTGGCCGGATCTTTCGACTTGCCTTCGTCATGTTGTGTTATTCATAATAAGTTTCAAGTGATAAGTCCAAACAATTTCCAGTCCCCAGTAAGCTTAAGATTACACCAAAGAACTGTCCCAGTGTGAATCCATATGCGGAGAGACATTCTACGCCTACAGCGCCAATATTTCAGTCATTCGGGCCAGACTCATTTAAAGGAATCGAATAAGTTACAGAGGCTGAACTTTGCGATGCAGGTCGCCGTGAACCCCATGCGACCACCATTCGTATGCGACCTACCTTAATTCCAGAGGTCTGCAAGAAGGCAGGCCGCATGAAGAAGGCTTCTGGAATTTCTCTATGGTGGTACTCGTGCCCGTCGAAATTCCCCGTGGACTTCTAATTCTCTTTTCCCTTCATCCAACGCGGTGAATCGTACGATAAGATGTCCAGCGGCACTTTTTGAGTAAGAACCCATCTTGGCTCCGCCGCCTCGAAAATTCACTTAGCTGTGCTCAGACTGTGTTCATACGAACTGAGTGCGATAGTGAGCAATGGCGATGCGAAAATGATCGTTTAAGTGGGGCAACTACTGTTTGGTGGTTCTCGATGGCTTTCCCAATATCGCGGAAGAAATGATAGTACACCATTTTGGCTTTGGCTTAACCTTGGGGTCTGTTGACTCACCGAACTGTGCAAGTGCGCACACAGGGAAATTTGTCGATGTCGTCTCTAAGTTGAATTATATCCAAGGAACGTCCTCGTGTCATAACGAAACGCCGCCGTCTATCTCTATCCCATCTGCTGAAAAACAAACAAAACCCCATCTCCTCATTACACTTTTGACCAGACTTCCAATCTATCAGTAGGAAATCACAAAACCCAATTTCCATCTACATCCCCCCCAACCCCTCCCTCTCCGCCCAACCAGGCACTCCCCCCTCAACCCGCTGCACCACTCTCTTCCTCCCATAATCAAAAACATTTCTCTCCATCCACTGCAATCCTGTCAGTACATCTCCCCAAACCTCACCCCGCAAAACAAAACATACCAGTGTATCAGCCAACTTCCCAATCGGCGCATCCTTATACGCAATCTTCGGAGAAGCTTGTCCCTGGAACGTAGCCATTGTCTGGGAACTCTTTTTCGAAGAAGAACCACTCGTTAACTTCAGGCGTTTTTGCGTACTGACGGGTCCGTTTGTCGTGCTGGTTGTTTGGAGGGATCGGGATTGGGAGCGAGATGCTCGCGCGATGCGGGAGAAGGAGCAGAGGAGGGAGCGAGGAGTGAACATTTTGATGGTATTGAATATCAAAAAAAGAAAAAGAGAAGAATTGATAATGCGTATGTATCGATTTGGTATATCTCAGAAACCCACGTATACGTTCCGAGAATGTTTATTCAAGAAGTTGCAAATCTCACATCGCAGTACGCACCAATATCCTATATATACTCCTCCCCAACACCACACACCCAATCCCCCCACAGGGCTGCACTAAAATAGTTTTTATCAGTCCGTCCGGACCCATCGTTCGGAACTATCTAGACGCCAAAAAAGTTTAACAGATCCGATTTCCGGTCCGGAAGGGGGGAGTGATGTCACGGAATTTATCAGCAAAATCTTACAAAACCAACATACATAAAGCGCGTGAAGTCATCGTCGGACGCACCGCGCGACTCCGATATCCACTGGTGCCTCAACATATTTCCCGCGTGGATCCACTGCGCGTGAGTCCGCTGCGGATTTACTTGTTTGGGGGATTGAGGGCAGGGTTGAGGGGTCCAGATCGGAGATTTAGGGTGGTGAGGAGGGGAGGGATCGTCGGGGGAGATGGGCAGGGAGCGACGACTTGTGTCATTTTGCGTGGGAGGGGAGATATGGGTTGTTGGTAGGTTACGTTACATGGGATGAGATGGGAAGGGAGGAAGAAATAGCGTTTGAGTTACGGGCCGATGGGGAGGGGATGTGGATGGGTTGAGGAGGTATGTGGATAGGGTCTTGAGGGTATGAAGTCATACTCGTATGTGTATGTGGGAATGGAAGCGGGATGGGAGATGTGATCGATTGCAGCGAGTATTGCAGCGAGTTGATGGGGGGTTGAGATGAGATGAGATGAGAAGCTGTGGGGGTGTTGGTGAGGATGAGGAATGGGTGGGGAGATGGGTTGGGTTGGGTATGACGTTGACGTGAGGCAATGAGGTTTATGGTAAGAGGAGGAGGAAGGGAAGGTTGGTAGAGAAGGTTGGCAGATGGGAAGGTGAGAAGGATGGAGGAAAGAGCTGATGCTATGGTAGATAGGTAGATACATAGAGATTGACTTCTACGTGGAAGGCTTGTTTTCTTCTCATTTGCACTTACTTCCTCAGTTGTTCATTCATTCATTTATCAGTATCATCTCATCTCCTCCGCCATCTGATATATATCTATTCCCACGTATTAACTGCAAAAATCTGTCCCTGCACCTGCCCTGCGTGCGTGTGTGGCTCAATTATATTTCTTACTGGCGTGATTGAGATACGCATGAGCCGTCTAGTGGGAGGAAGACCCTCGAAAGGTCGTCTGTACGAAGGCAGCAAGGCTAGATGAGATCTTCAGGAGGGAGTACGTAAGGGTAGCACGGGATATAGGCTAGGAGAGAGGAAGGGAAGGAATGCGTAAAGCTAGGCAGATGGAAGGATGGGTGTATATGAGAAGCTACGTCAAGCCAAGTTAACTCAGCGAGGAAGAAATGAATACAGAAATGGGAAGGAGAACGCGGTAAGTGTAATGGTGTGATGTGGGGTTAGATCAGGATTGCAATGCAGTGTAGGTTGAGGAGAGGAACAGAGTGCGGTGATTTGTGCGGGTAGGTAAGCAGGAAGGCAGATGGAGTTTGGAGACGAGATGGATGGATGACTGGCTGACTTGGTTAGAAGTCGAAGCAGCACGTTGTTGTTACTATTGGCTACCTGTTAGGAGATCAGATGGGGATAAGAGAGAACAGTATTTGGGCTTGAACATGGCTCGCTGAATTCACTTGGCACACGATCACGAGCAAAGGAACTAAAAAGTTTGACAAGGCACATAGCCCATATTTTGCATTTCCTATGCGCTATTCACATATTCTTGAGTGTACTCATGTAAACCACATACAACCCATTTCCATCCACACCCCTCTGAACACCTTACTGTCCAGACCTGGGCAGAATCCATTCCACAACGCCGATCGATAGTTTAAAGAACCATGTTCTGTCAAAAAACAAAAAAGCAAGCGAAGACGTGAGAGTTGTAGAATTATCATCCATCAATCATTAAGGCGGTAAAGTAAGATCCGATTTCTACACCAGATATCCCAATATGCGCGGTGTTCGATATCTCGAACTGAGAGCAATAACTATCGACGAAAAAACCCCTCCCGTAAACAGGATGCTAGACCGTCTGTATTAGACTATCAAAAGGTTTGTGTATTCGAAGATGTTATTGAGGTTCGAGACCATGCTGGGATGGAACTTATTCGAGTAGCGATATGACAAGTCGAAAGATGGTAGATGAGCGAAACCCTCCCGTAAACAGGATACTAGACCGTCTTCATAAATGAGACTATCAAAGGTAACATGTATGCTCATCAATAAATCCACCTTGGATTCGAGAAAACCACAATCGAAAGAGGTAAGAGGTCGAAGAAGTTGGTGAAGGTCGGATGTAGGATGAATATGACGTGATCGATGGACGACATGATGATGCGTGAAGGGTATCTAACCACCGAAACCGTAAAGGGTGCGGCCTTGGCGCTTGAGGGCGTAGACGACGTCGAGGGAGGTGACGGTCTTGCGCTTGGCGTGCTCAGTGTAGGTGACGGCGTCACGGATGACACCCTCAAGGAAGGTCTTCAATACACCACGGGTCTCTTCGTAGATCACTGAGGGGAAGACGCGTTAGTATTTTGTTGCAAGTGAAGGACGACGCTAGGTCATGGCAGTACCATGAGACCAAGACGCGACGGAGTGGTAACTTACTGGCTGAAATACGCTTGACACCACCACGACGAGCGAGACGTCTGATAGCTGGCTTGGTGATACCTTGGATGTTGTCTCTCAAAATCTTGCGGTGACGCTTGGCTCCACCCTTTCCGAGACCCTTACCACCCTTTCCGCCTGTAAAGAGAGGTTGTTAGCATGTGTAAAGATGAATAGATGCGACGATGAGTTGAGATGAGGTTGGATAAATATTGTTGTGCATCGACATGGATTGATGATGCCATGCCTTATCGCGTCGATAAACGGATCACCAACGCGCGACCGAGAAGGCGACAACAACAATAATTATCGCAACCCAACACGACATCATACAGAAAGGAAGGATAACTTACGTCCAGTCATATTGGCGGTGTTGTTAAAGTAACTTGAGGTTGAGTTTTGATAGAAAAACGCGTCTTAAGACGATATTTTGATGGAAGTTGGTTGATGGTTGATGGGTGGTGGCGTATGGAGAGATTAAGAGAGTAGGAAAAGAATAAAAAAGCGGAGGGGAAAGATGAACCTTTTGAATTCTGGAACTGAGAGTTTCGAATCACTGTGTTAATTATTTAACGCTAGTACTGTTTTGGAATTCCCGAATTAAAAAATCGAAAAGTTGCAACTTTTATTTTCAAACGAGCTTAAACTTACGTGTTCCGAGCACTGTGTGGTTATGTCCTGGATTGGAGCTGAAACTCCGTCGGCTCGTAAGGTTTACTCCTTATTTCCAGGGGTGGGAAAGTCGGTGCATTCGTAGATAAGCGAGTGCTAGCGTGAATTATGTCATGCGCGTCAAGAACAACAACAATGAATTCTGAGTTGAAAGCCATGCGGTAGGATTTGTTCTTCCATTCTATCCTTCTATCTATTTCAAGTACTTTCTCGGAAGCATGATCGACATTGATCTAATGAGTGCATTTTGGAGGGGCTAGGTGGATGGGTGGACTGTGGAGCATGATGCAGGAGAGCAGTTCAGGTAGTAATTATCTAGCACCACAGGTTAGGAGCTAATACAAGAGCATTCATCGGATATCAATTCCTTATGATTGAAAGTCAGAAAGGCAAAGAATATCAAGTCGGCCATACCATGTTTAAAGGAACCCTGTTTGGATGTCTGGGAACACAGCGCACTCGTATCACTTTTTCACTAACGGGATTCTAAGAGAACTGCTGTAGTGCTCTAGTGCTCATGTTATTTACGATCCTGTAGCTAAGCAGCGATATTTCTCGCACTTCGTCCCCAAACCCGTCATGACCGGTTGCCCCTAGAAGCTCTGTCCGATTAATGCCCCTGGACTCATAGTCATGCGATCGATTTTGTGCCTTGAGCTTGACGTCTCATGAGCATCCACCATGTGGGATTATTTGCTTCCTGGCGTAAGCTATCAATCCTGCCAAACAGATTCGGCTATGAGCTCCAATTCCCCGCGCCATCCTTGTAACCCAGAGTCGTCGCCCATGTGAAGCAGTAAGGCTCTCGCCCATGCATCTGGCTTCTGCTTTAGATCTACCACAGTCGCCTCGACTGGATCCTAGAAGTTTCTATCCTCAATCCACCCCTATGACCGAAAGACATATTATATACCATATGCCTTATCATTGATTTGTTCGACCGCATCACTGATATTCTACCCTGGCGTGAAATGTCTCGTAGTGGTATCCCAATACCCCTCGCATCTAAAGCCATAATCCAACCATATTCATCACCCTCACAAATATTTCTTTCCGGCAGCCGCAACCCTTCCCTTGAATACCGGACTAGTGACAGGCATGTTGACTTGGTAGAACGGGCTCATGATAGTCTTAACCCAGTTTTCGTAAACTTCCGTGAAGAACTGCTTGATAGCCTCCTCCGTTTGCGGTGAGGTGGGGTTTGCGCCAATAGAGGTACTCGTTCTTGAGGTAGTTGGATTCGCAGGCTGCGAGGGAGAATGCAGGAGCATAAACTTGACATCTGCGACCTGGTGTTAGCATTTCTTAACAACCTCCAAAGAGAGGGAGCTTACTGCCGCCGGTCATGAAGCAGGATACGTAATTATTGTAGAAGCGATCGATACACTTTAGATACCTGTAGTCCATTAGCATGCGGATCCTTCATTGCCTGAGAAAACCTACATCTGTCCGCCCGCCCACTGCACTTCCTCCACAATGTCCAAACTACTATGAACGATGAACTGATTCATGTGCCTGGCTTGTTCTGGAAATCGCGCAATTCCATCACCACCTTGTTTCGCCGTACCGAACTCATATTCGAATAGCGGGTTATCCTGCGTACCAATAATGGCAAAATAGTACGACATTTTGGCTGGATTTGTTGTGTATGGAAGTTAGAGCTTGGAGATGTTGTTACAGGTGAAGTTCAACGAAGCGAACGCTGATTGGCTCGCACGATTTAAGGCTTGGCGTGGGGACGAATCTCGAATTTTTGAATAAGGCGACGACAGCGCGGGACCATAGCATTGCAACATCAACACAATGTTTGGTGCTTTCAGACCTACGAATGTACTCTCCGGAGGTCTTCTCTGGTAAGATCTATACGCTTAATTTGAGAATCTGTATCGGTGCGATTACTGAGACTAACAATTCTATAGGAAGATCCCATGGCGACTATCCAAATTCCAGAAAGCCCGACAACGCAAACGCCTAAGAGCAGTCGACTCGGTAGTTGCAACCTTAGACAAAGCTCTGGCTAAGATAGGCACTACGACGAAGAACTTGGAGAGGTGGAAGGAGGAGATGCCGACAGAGCAGGAGATGCTTCCGAAGGACAAATACACCATATTCGACAGGAAGGAGAAGAAGTATAGAAAGGGCATTCACAGTAAGTTTGCATGCTGTGCGGGATGGGCCTTGAAGATGTTAATAATACACAGAGCTTCCGAAATGGACGAGATTGTCGCAACGACTCAACCCACCCGGTTACTGATATGAAACAATGGAAGGAACTCGAGGAGAGGATATCTATCTACTGTTTGTACAACTTGGTGTATAACATGCATTTGATGGCGTTATGGGTATATGTCTATATGATAGGGATATTGAGGTAGTAGAATATGCGATACGTCGAGTGCTGAGATACTTCAGTCTGCATCTACATATTCCATACACCTCCGAATCATCAATTGATTGCCAAAATTTCCGTGAACGCCAGCGAGCCATAACAGATAACATACATTCATCCTGCGTCCGTCTACCTACCCTTACCATATTCCTCCTCCTCCTTCAACCTCTCAGCTTGAATGGCTCTTCCTAACCCTCCTCTCCCTTCGTCATATTCTTCTCGGTACTCGTCGCGCACTTGGCCGCCAGACTTTCCTCTGCCATATTGTCTCCCTTCTTGGAAGCCTGGGTCCAAATCGGTTCTAATGATACGCTCATCAAGCTTTGTTCCGCCAATGTATTTCATGCAGTCAAGCGCATCCTGATGAGTGTAATATTCGACGAAACAGAAACCGCAAGGTGTCTTGTTGAATCTGTCCAATCCCATTATCAATCTCTTGATCTCACCACACTTCGCAAACAGTTCATGAATTTGTTCTTCAGTTGTGTAGAAAGACCTGCATTCCCAATCCTTGTCAGCATCTTTTTTCTGTCAATTGAGGCAGTCCATTATCCGCATACAGATTTCCAACATAAAGAGTTGTAGCATCTTTCAGGGGATCTTCCGCTGGTTCTTCGGGTGTTCGTTCCCTTCTTCCCTCGTCATCGCCATCTCTGTCATATCTGCGCTTCTTATTCTAGACAGCCACTGTCAGTTTCGCCCAATTCCAATTTTGCGCATGCAAATAGCTCAACTTACTCTTCCTTGATAATATGCACTCGGCTTGTCAAGCCTATCAACAGTATTTCTGATTGCGCCTGGCATTTTCTAGAAGGTTTGTTGTTTGTTTAATCTTTAACAAGGCTATGATTTTGCTTTGTTCCCTAGGAGATATTTAAGCTCATGTACATTACAGGCAGTTTCGCGACGCGCTAAGGTAGCCTGCAGACAGAACTCGGGTTTCTCCAACCTCAAAAAGTCCAGAACATTATATTTTGCTTGTCGCAACAACGAGGTTCGGATTTTCCAATATCATTCACATGAGCTAGAGCTGAAGGAAATCGAATTGAACCAAACCCAAGGTGTATTCGAAATGGAAGGACCAAGGGTTATTGGTTATACACCTGCATGGCTGTCAAAACCGAATCCTGGGCACGAGATATTTACAGCAGGCCCGACGAGCGGCCAAACAGCCCCGGGAAATGGGTTGAGCTACAATGATAAAAGAACAGCGAAACTAGGCCCACGAAGGACGATTGCGCGAAGAGGGACCGAAATTTTCATAGCTGTTGGGAAGGAGATTCGATGGGCGGACCTTGTTTACTTGAAGGAATCATGGGAAGGTAAACAAGAAAACCAGAGGAGTTTCTTGAAAGGCAAGCAGTCTCGATATGATTCGGATAGTGATGGCGACGCACAGCTTGCGCAGGGCTACAGAGTGAGTGACCGTGGGTTTGTGAACATAATTATAGCTACTAACTCCCTGCAGACACTTAAGACTCCCGCCGCAGACGACATCAGACAGCTGATCATCTCCCCGAATTCGAATTACCTCGCGATTCTCACGACTCACAATGTCTATATTGCGGTGCTACCGGAACCATCTCATCTCACAGCACCTGAAACGGGTCCTATGAAGATCAAAACATTTACCCTCGGTCCAACTACCCATGTCACATCACGCTCAGGAATAGCTTCCGCTATTTGGCATCCTCTAGGCGTCAATGGAAGTTGTCTGGTGACTGTTACAAAAGATGCCATTGTCAGAGTATGGGAACTTTCCACGGTCGATCGCCAGTCGTTTGATAAACCTACCCTAGCTATCGACTTGAAGAAA
This sequence comes from Rutstroemia sp. NJR-2017a WRK4, assembly GCA_002946385.1. Classification (NCBI taxonomy): domain Eukaryota; kingdom Fungi; phylum Ascomycota; class Leotiomycetes; order Helotiales; family Rutstroemiaceae; genus Rutstroemia; species Rutstroemia sp. NJR-2017a WRK4. Next base: position 78,160 of record NJPR01000001.1, on the reverse strand, counting down.
TTGGTAGATGGTATTTCAGCAGACCAGGATTACGGAGCTTCGGTAGCCGGGCGTTCGAGCAAATTTTCACCAGATACTTTTGAGATGGAGGTTGCATCAGCTTGTTTTGCAAGTAGAGGATCTGGAGGATGGTCGCCAATGACTCTGTGGGTTGCAATGAGAGAAGGAGATGTTTATGCTCTTTGCCCATTGTTGCCGGAGAAATGGTCACCACCACCAACGCTCATTCCTTCACTATCTGTCTCGATAGTTTCCCATCTTGCTGCTGTGGAGGATGATCCGGAGGTATCCCAGAGAACCAAGCTTTTGGCACAACAACAATTGGACTGGATATCTGAAATTGATAGCCAGGAGCCAACCCAAGTACAAGCGTATGCGGGGGAACCACCTGTAGATGTATACAATAGACCTGCAAGGCCAGGAAAAGTCCCAAAGCTACAAGGGCCATTTGAGATCGAACTAGCGCCCGAGGAAACGGGCGAGGAGAATTATGATCTTCTGAGCGACATATACGTCATCGGTCCAAAACTAGACGCTGAGGAGCTTATGGAGGGGGAAGAAGACGACCTGGAGGCAGACGAAGTGGACCAAGAGGGGTTGTCACTAGGTGTTGTATGTTTGTTAACGAGTAGTGGTCGGCTTTCAGTATGCTTGGATTTAGTTGGAGTCGAAGCACAATGGCTGCCGAGGTCGAATTCTCGAATGTTGAGGTTCGTGGATGATACAGAACCCACACTTCTGACCTTCCAGATTATGGAAACCTCCAAACCTAGCGAAATATGGGAAGGGAGTTGGCCAGTGTTCAGTAACGATGTCGTATCAAAGTATGCGTTCTACGTCACCAACACTTCAGGCATCACATACATATCACTCGCTCAGTGGGTCCTCCGTCTTGAGTCGGAGCTTGTGGGTGGGGTAGCTGGTAGGGACTTCAGGCTAGACTTGATTGTGCGGTCCAAAAGTGTAATCCGGAAGAGAGTCCACAGTCAGCAAATGCTCGACCGGAATGCACCTCTCACGGCATGCACTGTTATTCATGATCCCGATCTTGGCTATTTTGTTCTCTCGGCTACACCCCACGGTCCCGTCTCGATCAACTTCGAATCGCCCACGTATAAGGTTAATCCCGTCCAAAGTCATCGCTCGTCTTCTTATGACTCCGACACCGATATCGAAAAGCCTCTTGTGCTTTACGACCCTCGTCCTGTTTATGAACCATCCTACGCCTTCGAAGAACCATCAGCTCTACCTTCTCTCCACGAAAAGCTCAAGCACAGCAAGTACAAGCGCATAATGAAGGAAGAAGTCAGACTGTCGCCTGCAGCGCTCACGATCATGACCGACGTCCACCAGGTACTCAGTGAAGAGACCCATCGCATTGGAACGGCCGCTGCGGAATTATTTAGAAAATGCATCAAACTGCAAATCGACCTGGCAAATCATATCAGGGATGCAAATGACCTTGCAGGTCGTGTCGATTCGGTTATTGGTGAAGATTACGACGAAACTGGTGATAAGCCCAGAGAACCAACTAGCGAAGCCATCGAGCGAAGGATCCGAGAAGCTCAAGAAAAGCAGAAATCACTTGCAGAACGCATTGAGAATATGCGGAAGAAAGTATCGAGAGGTGCACCGCGCGAACTCAGCGATAAAGAAAAGGCCTGGACAGAAGAAGTCAAGTCCCTAAGCGTCAAAGTGTTGGGTGAAGATCCTGAAGAATCAACATCGTCGATCGTCAAGGTGTCCAAAGAACCATGGCAACGGTACGAGGAAGTCAAGGAACTGGAACAAGAGGTGCTAGAGCAGGTTAATGAGATAGCGGCGGAGGAGGGAGAGAAAGGAGCGGATGCGAACAAGGATTTCCAGGTTCCGTCGGAGATTAGGAAAGCAAAGGTTGAGCAGGTTATGCAGTTGTTGGAGAGGGAGACGGCGTTGGTGGAGGCAACGAAGGAGAGGTTGGAGAGGTTGAGTATGGTTTGATTGAGTGGGTGGTGGTTACGATGGAATGGAATTCGTTGGTGGATGGATAGACGGATGTTCTATGTATTACTGATGTGGGTTATTGAATATACCAGCGCAGTGCAATTCGTTTGCGCATTTTGAGTAGAAAAAGCAATGAGTGGTAGCGAGGAGTATGTTAGGGAATGAATTTACATGTATTATTCTACGTGCGAGGAGTGGCTTAATTGAGAGTATAATTCTGCTTGCTGTGCCTAGTTGCAAGATTGAATCTGTTTTCTTGCTCAATCGTTAAAGAGATTTAGTCGTAGGAACGCCGGGCGAGAAAAATGGGGTGGCGGACGGCTTGGGGAGAATTGCACCCAACGTGAGGATAGGAGGTGAACTGCGCGGGGTTGCGTCCAGCTTCGTTTACAAGACTAGACACGCTGGAGGGACACACGAAGCGATCTCGAGTGCGGACTGGCTTGAGCGATGCACATATCTCCAGATATACATTCTTGCTGATGGTAGCGTGGAGGACTTCATAGCAGGGGTACTAGTAGGCTGCCGACGAATGGTTCTAAATGTGTGTGTAGGCTCGGTATCTAGGTGCGTCTAGCTTTGAAAGAGGGTTGCTGTACGGGATATATCAAGACTGAGTCGATATTTGCGTATGCTAATGTCGTGCGGGTGGTTCTGGGAGACGATGGCATGTTCTACAGAGGTTTGGTTGCTCGGTTTCTGCTTGGATGTTTGGTTGAACTGTCATAGTAGAGTCTGTTCTGCTTGACACAATTTGGCTCGGTAGTGGATGCTAGACTCTTCAATGCTGGCGCCCAGCGTGATAATAGACTGAAGATGTGATGGAAATAAAGAGCAAGGAGTAGGAAGCAGGTCTTGAGAAATGGTAGTAGATGTGTGTATCTAGGGATCTTAACGTGTTATACGATGTTGAGAATATGGAGCATTGTGAGAGATACGAATAGATCACTGGCAAAGCAAAGTCGAGAGAGTCTGGACAGTCCATTTTGCTTGTTATGGTGACTATCTATACTTTACTGCGGAGCAATTCTTGCCCGTATTCGGTGCCAGTGTGCCTTTCGATGGGTCCAGTGTCGAGGTGTGTATGAAATTATTCTGTCCCATCTATCGATGACTTCTCACCGATTTGCACATTGGAATAATCCTAAACCACTATATATCCTCAATAATCTTCACTCTATTCTTCTTAGCCCTATGCTTCAACCTTTCCAACGTCCTACTCAGTCTGCTACCCATTCGAGCTTTCGTACTTCGTTCGACACGAGAGTAGATCATATATGTTTGTCTGCAGTCGTTTGCTTCGCCATAGGTGTGATATTGAAGAAATAAATAGTCTGGAGAGGGCCACGGGAGAGTGGGAGTTGGTGCCCAGGGGAAGACATCGATGTAGCACTGTGAGTCAGAGAAGTTGGACTGTTAGCTGAGGAATGAAAATGGGAAGTTGGAAGAGGATGATGGGCTCCTGCCGCCTGCGAAGTGGAAGATGTGAGAGAGAAATGAATGGAAGGTGAGGCAGATGATGTGAAATGGCCTGCTGAGCTTGGTGATGCGGTTGATGTGTGCCGGTAGCACGGCGTACGTTTTTCAATGAACAGAATGGAAGAGAATGACTTGCCATGATGATAGTTTGGAAACTTTGGATCCACGGAATAACTTCTTACAGGCCGTTGTAAGAAGCCATCACTTCATATTTCTAGAGGGGTAATTCCATACATTCATGAGTTAAAGCCATCAGAGGGTATCGAGAGCAGTGGCAGACATGTTCGAATGCTTCGTTCATGCTCAAGGCATCAGATGTGTATTAGGGCTTCGAATCAAGTCCCAGAAGTTGAATCCAACATCACAAGGTTACAATATCACAAAACATCGTTAAACATCACCATGAGGCAAGAAAAGGTAGGATGGTATTCTGGCAGACAACATTAGAACTGCCGAGACAGCTGTGAGACATATTTAGACGTAGTTGGAAGATATATTGTCAAGGGGGAGAGGCAGAGGTACGGCGATCCTTGGCGGAATAGTCATCAGTCAAGCACATAACTACAGATATAGAGCACCACCAGCCTTTTCACGTTTTCAGTCACAGACCTAGGAGTAGAAATATGCCATATGTTTGTCTTACTGGAAGTGACTAGAAGGAAGGCAGATGACTGTGTTGGAAGTTCGAATGGCAGATATACCACAATCAATTCGTCACTTACATCTCAGTCAACGACTGCCGTGAGTCACAAACTCCGTTGGAAGAGGAAAGCGCCTGTGATAAGAGAACAACATCATGTCTCGGTTGCAAACAAACAGACGCATCGATTTCAAACTGACAGCACTCGAGGATCGGGTCAGTTGTTCGCATTATCGGTCTAATTTCAGAGGTCCTATGCCATCCTACGGCGTGTAGAAGTTGGTTACACAGAGAATGAAGTAGTAGGAGGGTGGGCACGATCAATAGCTCAGAAGTGTTGGTGTCTCTGACTCATTTGGTTGTCTGCGGAGGAAGTATCGTGGATTTTGTCCCCCCACCTTTGTAACACCTGTTCGTAAGGCCCAAAGAATACTTGTAGAGAGTCCGTTTTGTCCATCGCAGTCCGGAATTTGAGCCTTGCCCGTCAATGTGTGGGATGAGAGGAAGACCAATTGGGAAACCAATTTATCCCATGATGAGATAGAGTGAGACAGAGAACTTTAAACCACGCACCCTACGGCATTCCCAGCCTATCCTTGCTCTGAAGAGTGCAAAAAGTCGGCACATGAAAATCATTGGAAGACAGTCCGAATCCGCGCAGCACGATCGAGAGCCGTATCGTATGTGGGTTCCAGGAAGTCTCGCGCGCTATGGGCAAAACTCGACGTACTCCAGAGGATGTTGGTGACGTAACGATGCCAACTTCATAGATAGCTTTGACAATAATATGACACCTGATAGAACTTTGAAGTCGAATTTGGAATTAAGGAGGCAGATAACCACGTAAAAATAGGGCAATTTCTTCATTCTCCCAAGGACTAGGAAAACTCGTCAGTAATTTCCAGATTGGGGAGACCTGCCGAGTGAAGAAGGATGTTGAATGTTGGATCGATTGAATGTACCTGTAATCTTTTCTCGGCCGAATGTGCTCGGATTTTGGCGCCGCTCCTTTACTCCCGAAAAGAGACAGCCGGTCCGTACTTTCAGACGCGACCAGCTTCCCTGTAAAGTGGAATTTTGATCATATTTCCATTGAAGTAAAAATAACGTCGAAACAACAACCACCAACATCCATTACATCAGCTGGATTTCCCAAGTAAGAAAATACATCCTTCCCCTGCAAAATAGGCTAATCAGGTAGTACCGCAGGAACTATGTGTGTTAACGTTACACAGACGCAGACACGGATTCCCCTGTGTATTTTCGCTTAGTGATGGAGATGCATTAGCGCTAGGTGTTGCTCGGTACCCAATCATCAGGAACCAACAGCGCGGGAAAAAAGCAATTGCGGTACTTAATTGACTTAAAGACTTTTGTTGCTGCGTGTCACAGCACGGAACAAAGCGTCTTTGTTGGGCTGATGTAAGTTCCGATCTCTCGGATAGCGGGTAGAAGGAAGGCTATGGGCATGTGTTGGCATGTCGTTTTTCTGTTCTTTACTACTAACATAGTGTTGGAAGGCTGGGTGAGATAGAATACATATTGGTGAGAGAAGTTACGAAAAGACAGATTCATGCGGTGAGCTTTCGAACCGGACTCCTCGGAGATGAGGAAAGCCTTGATACGCTGGAGAAGATGCACCTGTGTTGTTATGGTTTGCCTTGTCAGAGAAGAAAACGACTCGTTCATATCACATGTGATGATTTCCATTCTGGCCAAGAAGAAGTGGGCTTTGACTTGTGGACTTGTGATAGATCGGCCCGCGTTGAACGAATCTGGGTCCTCAACTCATGATGCTAAGGAGTCAGGACTCGACTTTCAAGCTGTATAGACGACAGATGAAGAAAGCTGGGGATTTGTTGGAGACAGTCTTGCATAAGTCCAAGCGACTCGTATGCGTCCCTGTAAGGATGCAAATTTCCATTGATGTGACTTCGGAACTTCTTATCGTTTCTCCTATTGGATCGTATATAAGTGTTGGTATGCAGAAGTTGTGACAATGATTCGACTAGATGAAAGGAGTGGTAGACGCATGTCTACAGACGATGACATGTGGTGTTGATTCTTTCTCCAGTGGATGCAGATGAGCGGTTACTAGCTTGGGCTCTTAATCTAGCGTCAAAAGGGGGAGCTAAGGAAATGCTAAAGGATTGGGTCTTGGTTAATCTATTGGTTTATCTCGTGGCTACATGTGCGAAGCCTGACAGGTCACAGGGTGATCAAGAATAGTGTTATGTTGCTCCAAAATTTCGAAGGCCAGAGACGAGTCGATAAGTTGGTTTCTTCGTTGACTTGAAATTTGCATATATTAAAGGTATTTGCAATATCCAATCTATCGGGTCAAATTTGCCGGCTCTTTACACAAAGAGCTGCCCAGATTAGGGTCCAACACGAGATGAGTTGGTCTATCAAGATACAGGGCTAATACCTTCATGCTTTAGCAGATAGACACGTGTATCTGGAAGCTAGATTGCTTTTTTGCTACTCATGGGTTGGAAAACTGCGGCATAGAGCTGCATTATTATGTTGGTTTCGACATTGGAGCTATGTGGTGGAAAATTAAACCTCTGGTTGTGCAACTGTCACAAAATAAACAGCAAAAGCAATAACTTTCAATCCTGACCCGTAGCCTGGGCTGGGGACAGAGCCGGCATCATGGCCATCCTCCGCTACTTAGTGTTACTTTCTATGTCTGGTGTTATCGAAAGTACAAGGTACTAGTGGCAAATTATTGTGAGATTCTGAGCTGAAAAATGCATTGATATTGATCTATCTTAAGAAGTGAAATACATGAAAAACAGCCGGTTTATATCCTCATTTCAGTGGCAAAAAGATCAGCAAGAAGGGGTCCAAATGGAATCTAGCATTAGTCGATCCTCCGTAATCGGCGCACCAGTGCGAATGCCCTCAGATCTAGAAGGTTAGATCTCACAATTATAGGGCTGGTTGAGATGGTTACATCGCTATTCATACTCGAAGTCAGGATATGGAGCTCAAGACTTTTAGAATAATGTGTGCTATTTGTCTGCTATGCTCTTTACTAATACTGAAAACTAAAATCAAGCCAGTAACAGCAAAATTTCCTCCCACAACCGGTAACCCAGGCAATCAATGAAGCGTAAGACCAAAAGTGTAAACAAACTCCAGCATCGAATGTCCCAACTCCATTGTTGTTTTAATTATTTCAATTTTCCGAGATGAAAGATTCGTGGCTCAGACAGGAGAGAATGGGGTATATTGGCGTTCAGAGGAAGCACGGTATGGCGCCGGCGGAGGGCTGCCTGCAGTAGACGACTCGGAATCGTCAGTCATAGAGATGTCAGACGACCTCTCTAGGCTCTCCCGTCCCGATGCTCGTTCTCTGTCTTCCCTCTCCTTCCTCAATATCTGTGCTCTGTTGGAGTGCATCCGCTCTATTAATACGTTAGCTTATACCTTTAGACCAAACAACGAACATGCCACATACCTCGAGCTTCATCATCCATCTCCGCCGCAAGGATTCTCATCTCTTTCTTGTGAATCTCCTTGACCCAGGAATACTTCAGACCCTTTTGAGGATTCATCTGCACAAGAGTGTAAGGCAATGCTTCCGCCTTTCCTTCCGGCGTGCTACGTCCTCGAACCTTTGCAGAAATGTACATGACCTTCCCGTTCTCATCTCGCATGACCTTATCATTCTCGTCGAAAAGTCTGAACTTGTTCGCCCGGTAGTATCTTGATGACAGGCATTGGTCCGACTCTCGAGCTCGTGTTGGAAAGGCTTTTTTGAAGAGAACCAAGAGTGTCTCCCATTTGAGACCCAAGTCGTCTTTGTGGTAACGAATGAAATGGACTTCTTCCTCGGTATAAGCCTTGTTGCTATGACCCTTAACGGACTTTGGTTTTCTAAGAGACCGAGAATGATGAGCATGGCGGAATATAGGCGAAGACGAGTAGTGATGTCTTCTGTAATGGTAATCATTAAAATGGGGAAGTGATGTCGGAGGAGAGTAGTTCAAAGATACCAGGCTGTGACTTAGAGGGCGTTGATGTAACGGCACGCTTGGTAGTTGCCGTCTTGGTCGGTCGGCACGATGAGTTCCCAAGCATGCAAGCTGAGATTGGTAGCTTTGAAGAGCGTCAACTGATACTGGGCGGTATTGTTCAATGTAACAATAAGGCTCACGGGTGGGCAGAACGAATTGTCCTCTGCTCAAACTGCTTTCGGCGTAGCCAGAGGCTTCCAGGCGGTGTAAAGGCTCATCAATCTCCGGTTTGATGTCGGAAGGATTTAGAACCATTGTAATGTCCATTTTGTCTGACTGGACATTTTCAGTGTTGTTGATGATGGAAGATATTTCCATTGCGGAGGATCCTCGTCTTGATAGTGATACCATGTTTATGACCGTGAGAAAACGTAGATTCCAAGACTTGCCAGATCAAGGATAGAAGAGCTGTGATTTAGGGAAGCAAGTAGTATAGTGGAGACTCAAGAGACACAGAAGTCTTGAAGATAGATGAAACGAAGTAAGTAACCTAGAGCTTTGTTCTGGTGTGAATGAAGCTTGCAGAGATGGATCAAGCATATACTTTATAACACGCCTTACGATGAGCCCAACATAAAACCAACTTGCGGTTTGTGTGACACTGGGGAGGATTATGGTCCAGGAATGCCAGTGTACGCACGAGAGATGTTAAATCGGTTCAAGCGGCGAGGCACCAGGCCCTCTCGATATTCTTTACCAAAAAATGATACGTCGTTTTTAAAATTGTGAGGCCTTAATTATATTCTATGTCGTTTCGAGACTTTTGCCAAGGCTCCTTACAAATACCTCTAATCAGTTTAACGTTAAATGCTCCGAAGTAAACCAATTTTGGTAATAAGCTATCGAGGTACCGTGGCTCTGGTTCTTCTTCAATACTACGGCGAAGGCTTAGCAATCATTGGCTTTCGTTATGCTGTGGCTTACCAGGGATGTTGAAGGATGGTAGTTGATACGACTGGAGCAGTAGATGATTGACACGTAACTGCAAAGGATTATCTGGACCATACATCATGATTATTTTGTGCAGACGTTGGGAATTTCTGACACTGTCTTTGTCTATTTGAGTCAAGGATAGCTTTGTGGAGTACGAATAGATATGCTTCAATAGCCAGCTTTAGTTGGAAGCAGCGATGAAGCTCTGTTTGTGATTTCACGAATCGAGAGATGCCGGTTCCGTATACTAGTCCTAACTTTCTAGAATTATATAGCTCTGAAGAATTCAATGGAGAATTATTTCCGCTGTATAGCTCAGACTCTGGCAAGTTCTGTCGCAAAATTCCTCACATTACCCCCAACCCGTGTCAGCAAAAAGAGGGTCGACAGGACAGACTAGGAACGTAGAAGGTTATGTGCACCGGCCGTGCCCACTATCATTCAGGCAAATACCGCACTTACCGCAAACTCTACTTGCTTGAAGATTATTTGCCGCCATAGCTCTTCTGATTGCAAAGAGAGCCTTTCATGAAGTGCCACGCTTGCGTTTCTATTACCGCGCGCTTTCGCCAGCGCATCTCCTTCTCTTTTTCGATCATTGAATCCTCGTCTTATCAGCATCATGCCAATTTGAGACAACAGTTTCTTTTCCAGATGATTCCCTGTTGAATTAGTGTTCCATTCACATTTAGTTATAGGACAGGGAAGATGATCCATGAACGGAACAGGAAGTAAAATCGTTGATCAAATAGATCCTGTCAAAGTCGGACCCGGTACTTTGGTAGCTAATCAGATGCGTTGATGATCGGCCCTAACCAACAAGTTGTCAACTCTTTTATGCTGTTGCACAGATTAGGAAGTTGTGTTGTCCCGGGCGGGCCGGTGGTCTGCTTTATCAAGAAATCTGCACATGAATTTATTGAGACAAGGAAGCTGGGCAAATACTGGAGAAGGCTGAGTGTAGCAACAATATATATGAGATAGATACTCTCATTTTATTCTTAGCTGTCAGGCCATCAGTTTAGCTTGCATTTGATACAAAAGGATAAATGTGGAGCAGGAAAGTAAGAACCACATTCGATGGGAAATCCCCAGACTCTGGGTTAGCGCCCGGGTCTCGTGTAACACACATTTAGTGTACTGCCACGGAATTATTAATCAAAGAGCTTGAAGCTAGGCAAAGTAGCAAAAAGTATTGTAATTATGGGAAAGACGACGCTCACGGAAAATTCCATTGGATGTGTGTGACACAAAAACAGACGCGCGAAAGGTCACACAAACACGACCTCATATCCGATAACAAGCTAACTTATCTAATTCTATCTTGGCTTCTTCACTTAGGGCTAGGACATTTTCAGCTCGAAGAAGAGGCGGGGCAAGGCGCAGGTAAGAAAAGTTGCATCTTCCAAGCCAACCCCTTCATCTCAAGTCCTGAGATGCAATGCAGGGGCTGGTCACTAGGAGTATAGAAAACGCTGTGTAAATCTGATCAATCTTGTAATATGCAACAACATGGTAATCGTATAAAGCCCAATTCGATTAGCGGTGTGAAGTCATCTCGGCTACCAGAACTCAACATCTTTGGAAGATTGCTGTGTATTTGATTGATGGAATGACCGGCAGCATTCAACCGCAATCAAGACTTTCCCAGTCACTTTGTGGGGCAAATCTAATCAGTATCGTACGAACTCGAGGGAAGAACGAAGTGGCCGTCAAGTGGTCCAGACTCAACCACAGGGATTGCCCGGGTAGTTCTTCACTGATGCTGCGCTAGGTGCTACGCCGTAAACCTTTTTTCTCCAGTTTTTGTACTGCAAAGACCACTAAGTGGTGTTTACTGAACTTTTAGCACTAGCCTTCTTTTCTTTTCCAACTTCGGAGAGCTGGAGTACTACACGTCAAGACGGGCAAGCACTTAGCTTGCCCGTGCCTAGATTCAGAGCATTCCAAATACAGAAGATACTAATCCAAAAACAGGAAAGCATTGTGAACAGCGCGCGAAAAGCGATCGAGGGAGTAAGAGCAGGGCCTAAGGATCCTTATCGGATTATCATACATAAAAGCAGATTCATACGCAGGGTCTACTGCACGACTTACAGAGAACTTGCGTGAAGGACAACGTAAGTTCTTCCCTCACAAGACCTCCAGTCTTAAGGTCGGCTGCAAACGGATCGAATGAACTGCGTACAGCAACCGGACCAGCAGCGGCAGCAGATAGGTTGACAACTTGACATCGACATGTCGTTTCTCCAAACAAGGGATAGAATAAGGTTGTGCTAGCTTCGCTACCTCCTCAGTACTGTGCTACCCATGCTGTACTCTTAATTCGTGCATACCAGCACAGCATGCCTAAAGCTCCTTGCTCGTGCTCATGCAGGTGCTTTCTTCTTCTTCGCTCCACAATGTCTTCGGATGTTGTAACCTGGTTACGCTTCATGACGAAACATTAATGAACGAGGAAAATGCATGGAGATTCTTTTAGGCTATTACAGCCCCCACCACCATATTTTCTAGGGCTGCGCATGAAAGTCGCATGCCGAATGTCACCGTTCAGCGGTGATTTGCGAACTCAAAACAACCCGATGCATATTGATGTCAGTGGCCTGGAATCAATACCTGCAGTCTCGACCAGTCCATAATTGGAGATACTTCGAGGATTTGTTCGCTCATTTAACTAACTGACCCTATTCGTCGTTCCTTTTCAAAGATCATGCTAATAGTGAAAAGATTCATTTCTAGTATCAATCAACTGCGACAGAAGTGAAGTGTCAAGACGCACATCTGAGGGTGTATCAACGACCCAGAGAGCCCAATGCCATGCGCGAATCGAGATCTCTACCTAACAGTCGTGTACACGGAAGATGGGTCCAGACTTCGTCTTGTGGAACGTAGGGTCTGACAACGCTCATATCGCGCCATCAACAAGTTTGTACGACTCTGATCGGATACAACCAAGCGGTTGACGAATTTATGCAGACTCAGCCGAGATCTAAGGGTTCTGAAGGGCTCACAGGGGTCACAGGCTTGCATGAGCAGACGCCTTCGCTAGGATGTAACGAATGGAATTCCTCAAATTCCTTTTATCACCTGAGCCAGCCTGTTTCGCAGATTATCACCAGTGCCTGAGCTACGGTTAAAATTGGAGCATCATGCAATGATCTCCACGCAGTCTGATCTATCTATTTCTCCAGCAATGCCTAGCTCAGCGGTGAAGAAGCCGAACTACAAGAGAAGAACGATCGTAAATATACTCGTTCTACTGTTTCGATGTGCCGTCTTGGCCTCACAAAAGAGCTCGACCGACGGGTTTTCGAAACCCCACTTCCCGATTTTCGGGTTTGGATCAGTCATTTACACCGAGGGTTTCTTTTCGCAGCCGTGCCTAATCCTAATATGCATTGATTTGCATGGAAGCATGGTTCAAGGCCGACAATCCTTGGATATGTTATGCAGAAAACAGATGAATATACATACGATGGGCATACCGCGTTTTTGCACGGGTTTAAAAATAAAGCAACCAGTGCTGCGATCTACAGTTTTTCACGCTTTTGTTTTGTGTACAAATATTAGTTGAGGCGTGGGTATCCTCGAAACAGCCGCATATCTTCGCATTAAACTATCGCATTCTTCTTCACGTGCTGCAATACCCCTCATTTCACGGCTCGAACATGCCAAGTGGCCTTCGTTGCCGAATCCGGTCAGTCATGCTTTCATATGCTTGATGAAGTACTACATGCTGCAGATTGATGTGTGTGGCTTCCTCTCCCGTTTCGTCGGCATAGTTCTGTCGACTCGTCAAGGCAGCAGTAGTCGTGCTAACCTGACTAGATCTGATTTGCATCTCCGGTAAGTACGTTCCGTCCCGTGGGGACTACAGGTATGATTACTACTTCGATGCTTGTTGAAGTAGAGCTATTATTGTACGTGGCCTAGCTCACAGCTCCCGATGGCCAGCATAGGCTATATGCTTCAGGGACAGCGATACTTTTCTTTTGGTGAACCATAGCTTCCTGGAAATGAGAGCAGATTTAGCTCGACCCAACCTCGTATCGGATTTTTCAACACCCTTCTCATCTGCAAACCGTCTATCCCATTTCATTTTCACACGTCAACTTTATGCCGATTACGCTGTTGCGGACTTCAATCTCCATTGTTCCCATTTTCTTATTCTTTCACCGCCCCTCCCAGCCCAACTGACTGCATTCCAGCCTCATGATTGCCTCCTACACCAATCACGGTGCAGCTAGTCACCTGTCTTTCTCAGGTGTACGCCCAAAACTCATTGCTCTCAAGATCTGGCCTAAAACTCTTGTTTTTCGGTGAATATCATGTTGGACAGCATATGCAATTGCGTCAATGATTAAGTATCCATTTGCCCTTTCGTATCTCTACCCCATGAATCCTCCTTAGACTGAAGCTCAGACTAGGGTCTGAGCAGTCTCAATTGTCAATGTTCAGCTCCATATATTTGAGACAAGATTGAATACTGTGGTTGAAGGTGATAGCTAGTCTTCCATTATTACTTGTATAACATCAACCTATGTACCGGGTATTTGCATTTGCTGCATCTCACTGGAATAGGAATCCGTCGTGTCTCTAGGAGGGCCTGACGACTCTCATCACCAGTAGCCACTTTCAGAACTCCGGATAGAAGAAAGATCTTCGTTGTTCTTCTTGCCCACTCACAAACTATTCGGGTGTTTCTATCCGTCGCGCAGTCTTTCTCTTTCTTCCTTCCCTTCAATCGACCCACTCTCTTCCATTCTACTCTACGAATTATCTCATACAGACTACTTCTTCAAGACGTCCTTGGGAAACCTCTATAATGACCTTCCATGTAAAACTATTCTCTCCCCGACGGACGGACTGCCCTTGAGTTTCACTTCCTGCTTTCCACCTAATGCTGCTGCCCACCTAATGATGCCTCTCTACCTGATGCTACTTTTCTACCTAATTCTACTTCCCACCCAATTCTGCTTCCAGCCGTATCTAATGCTGCCTCCCTACCTAATGCCACCTGTCCACCTACGCTGCCCCCCGACCTAAAGCTGCCTTCCTACCTAATGCTACCTCCCCACGTAATGCTACCTCCCCACGTAATGCTACCTCTCCACGTAATGCTACCTCTCCACGTAATGCTGCTTCTCTATACTATTATTTATCACATGCACCAGTTCTACCTCCTTCCCAAATCAGTTCTCGGCCGCCTATGCAGATACTTACAAAAGAATGAACGTCACCCGCCCTGCGAAGCAACCACACGTCACACCTCCCTCAGCTCTCATCATGAAACATCATGCTTTCTCCTTCATTCAACAGGCTCCCAGCATACAGACCGACCACGTTTCAGTTGTTCATTCTTTCTTTACTCCACCAGGCAACCTTTTCCTTCTTTGCCTTCTTCTTCTTTCCTTGCCATCCTTCAGTAAAAGCCCAATCCTCTTCATCCTCTAAACGTATAGCCTTACTTCCCCTCTAGTCTTCACGTATTCACAACCTCGCCAAAAAATCAGAGACAGAAACCTTCAAGTCAACATATTCAGTCCCTTTCGACGAAACGATTCCAATCTGAATCGAAATACGATCAACCAGAATCGTCTTTGACGCAGTCTTCTTAACACTACATACTCCCAGCCTCTTTCCTTTACACCCTTTCTAACGTACACTTCCAGTTTCTACTCTCATTTCTACATCCATTTATCTCTATTCCTCCATATCCCTCGGATTCTCTTCACCTTCATAGTCTATACCCACTGTAAATTAATATACCAATAACACCACCTATCTCATAACTGATCTCCCACCCCTCAACTGTCCCTCATAGTCTCTCTAACCAAGCAAGTCAAACTTCATCTCTCACCAATAGATTCCCCTGCCGTGCCCCTCCACAAAATTATCTTAGACTTGTTCTCCCCTCTTCCTTTCCCTCATTCCTACATTCCGTTCCCATTCTCTCCTCTCACACTCCGACCCAGAGAGCAAGATATACATACAAGCCCCAGCAGCGACATGATGACATCAACAACAGAACCAGGGAACTAATCTCATCTCATCCTAACTTCTCTTTTTACTTACTGTATCCACTCTTCCCTCCCCTCCCCGCTCCTCTATTTCTATTTTCCCCTACTTCCATCTCGTCCAATTCACTTTCCCCTCCTTCCATCCCCTTTCCACACCATCCTCTAGCTTTCCGTCACCCAAGTGACCCAGCCCTAGCCCCAAAATAATATATAATATATATAACACACAAAATATACACAAACCATATATCCAAACTACATAACACTTAGCCTCCTAGAGTTCCAACCCCCAAGTCCACAACCACCATTCCAAAACATTCCACTCCACTCCAATCTAAACCAGTAGAGCATACACATCCAAATCCAAATCCACACCCACCCGACACCCAATACCCAAACCCCATATCCAACTCCGAATCTCAATCCCTCCAGACCTACATCTCATCTTCTCCCTTTCCCATCTCCCATCTCCCAGCACCCGCTCCTCTTCAGCATAGATAAAACCAGCCTCCCTAGAAAAATATATTACCGCTAGCACCTTACTACTATCTGCTGAATATTGTCCATACTAAACTTTAGGATATTAACTTATTTTAAGTGTCCCAATATCTTTTGGGTAACCAATCTTATCGGCCTGACACGGAGAGGCCTCTTTCCTTCATAAGTCCAAGAGCAGAGAAGAAACCATCTATCTATCCCTTCGGACGCTTATGTTATACAAGCCTCTAATTCTAACCCTCCCTCCTCCTACTATCCCAAGTATAGGATATCCTACACTCACCCACTCAAGTCACAAATCCATCAATCTCAAAACAATCTCTATACCATCTCTATAATCCATCCGATTCCACATACTCGTATACACTTACTCGCTAATCCATCTCTACACCCCCTTCCTATTCCATCTAAACACTCACTAACTCACTACTTCCACAACGACCGTACACTTCTCTTTTCTTTCCTATATCCTTCCGTTTCATTTTATTTCTTTTAATCTTCTATTTCCGTTCATTTCATATTCTTTACATCCGTCATATTGTCTAATTTCATCTTCGCATTCCAGTTCCAATTCCTATTTCCCTTCCCATCTACAGCACCCAAAACATAATCCCCCAAAGATAATATACAAACACCCCCCTTCCCTCCTCCCTTCTCATCACCCTAACTCCCCTCCCTAACAGGCACCTCCCCCATCAAATTCTCCCACCCCATCTCTATCTTCCCTTCTCCCTCCCCTCCACTCTTCCCCTCCCTCAAAATCGTCAACTGCCTAACCCCACAATATCCCCCCCTCCTAGCCACCCTCTCATAATCAACATAGAACCCTTCTTTCAACCAATACTCTTTCGGTTTGCGCTGATTGCCTGTTTCCGTGCCTTGGATGTATTCTCTTTTATTCATCTGTGAGAGAGCTGGATTGTTTGCTGCGGGAGTTGATGAATCTGAGTCTGCATCTCTTTTATACCCGCCCCAACCCCACCAACCCCCACCTCCACCCGAATTCCAACCCTGCCACGTCCCCTCCTCATCACCCACTTCCCTTTTACTCTTCCCCTGCAGCAACGTCCCCCCCGCCTCCTCCACCACCCTCCTAACCTCCTCCTCCCCCGCCCCCTTCCTAACCCACAACCTATCCCTCACCACCTCCCCCTCTTTTTCCCCCCTCCTATCATTAAAAACCGGCATCCCCGCCAACCAATTCGCCAGCGCCTGCACCCCAGCAAACAACCTCTCCACCCTCTTCACCCGCCCAATTCCCGCCCACGTCCCCGCATCATACGCCACCCTTACAAACGGATTCATAAAAACCCCCTCCCCCCAGTCCTCCCCCCAACCACCACCACTCACCACCCCCTCCGCAGCAATAACATCCGCATGCACCAAGCAGCACTCCGACGCATCCCAGAAATTCTCCGGCTCACTCCTGAACCTAACCGGTAACCCCTGCACCCCACTTTGCGGCTCGAGTTTAGTTTTCGCGTGCGTGGTATTATCAGTCTGGACTTCCGTCTGAAAAAACCGCCCCTCAAACGCCACCATCCCGCCCCAACAACTCTTCACTCTAACCGCATCCCTTCCTTCCAGAACATCATTCCTAGATCTTGCTTCTCCTTCGCTGCCGAACCACGGAAAAATCGGCACCCCAATACTATACCCCTCCGCATCTCTCGTCCCATATGTATCGTAGTACTTCCAACTCGCCACAAAATCCGCCGCGCAAACCGCTTTATATTCCGCCTTCCCCTGCTCATTAACCATCGTACCCCAAAGCAATCTCAACGCCCCCTCAACATCAAACCACACATCATTTACAAACAACACTCTATCATATCGTTCCGGTAGTAATCCCTTCGTCATCGGAGCCATCGCGCGATTTCTCAGATCCGCAAGATACTCAATCCTTTTGATTCTCTTCTGCCCGCTAGGAAGCGTAATCCGATGCAAACTCTCAAGATCAATCGGATCGTCTGCTTCCGCGATAATGCTTTTCTGGACACCTTGTAATCTGCTTTCGAGACGGAGGAGCGCATCTTTGGGACCGCCGTAGATACTAACGAAGACGCGGTCTCGACCGATGGTGTTGACTAGGTCGACGAGACGGTCGCCCCAGACTCCGTCTATGAGGTCTTTGTTCACGATGTTTGTCGCGATGAACACTTTTTCGTCGGTGGGGACGGTGAAGGGAGGAGGATTGGTGTAGCTTGCGTTGAAGGTGATCTGCCAGAAGAAGAAGAGCACGAGGAAGAAGAAGATATATGTAGGTCTGCAGACGCGTCTTATTTTTCGAAGGTACAGAGAGAGTGGTAGACGGCGGGGGGAAAGCGGTTTGTCTTTGAATTCAGTGGAGGGGTCTTCGGAGTCAGGGACTGGCTGATAGCGCGGTGAAGAACGTGGAGACATCATGGACTTCGAGAGTGGCAATTTCCCATCTGCGGTCGGTATGCTTCGTTGATGTGTAACTGCTGCGTCGTCTTATTCTGTGGCACTTGAAGGCATCGTACTGCAGGCGATGCGAAACGATGGAGATCTGATGATTGCACTGCCCCGTTGTTCACATCTCACAGGGAATTTTGACGTAAAAGTGAGATGGTATTCACATTCAGTATAAAAATATGAACAATCAAAGGAAAATATACATGGAGAAGGTATATGATTTGAATCCGCGAATATAAAAGTATATTTGTTGCGTCTCCTATCTTGAACTCTACATGCGCTCCAGGAAACTAAAATCAGGGTCATTGCTGACTAATCACTCAGCCCTATCACAGCGAGTTTGGTACTACTTCTCCTCCGTAACCCAACCCTCTTTCACGGTTTCACCACACCAACGAGATACTTTCCCTTTGATCTCTCAAAGACGTCGCAGCTACGACTGCCCCCCAAAAGGGACCAAAACACACCACTCTCACCGTCCCTTTGACCTCCAGCCCAAAATTACACATACGCATACACATATACTCACACACACACCATCACGCATCAAAAAACTCATTCATTCATTACTTCTACTCCTCACATCTCAGTTAAGACTACCAAAAGCACGACGAGCCACAAGATATGATATGATACAAAGCATCGATATCAACTCACAAACTCCTATTTAAAATTCTGTCTCTCAACACCAATTTATCAACATCATCCCCAATCCCATCCTTTCCTTCCCTTTCCCTCCAATCCTAGCCCCGGTCCAACCCTACCCTACCCTACCCTCCCAAGGCCCTTCCCAACCCTCCATCCCTCGCCTTCGAAATCAGATCCCCCAATCGTTTCTTCGCACGTTGGAAAGTGAGGAGCAAAAAAAGACAGACGATTTTTTGGCAAACAATGCGTAACGCGCTGAGGGGAGACAAAGAATCCGAATTCGAATCAGAACGTGATTTTTTCTTATTTTGGGTTTCAATCAAGCAAAAAAGTACAAAGCAGGTGCAAGAACGACGACGACGGTAGCGGAAACGGCCAGAAGCCTATTTGTGATGTGACCGATCAGCCTGATGGGAAGGAGTCAAGTGAGTAAAAAAAAGAAAAAAATTGATTTCTGGGTATCGTTGGGGGAAAAAAGAGAGTAAGAAATCTAAAAAAAGTAATTGGATAATGAAGTCCTTACGTGTGACGTCCGCCACCGCACAATTTCTTAATAAACCCTCCAATCCAATCAACAAACACAACTTGAAAGAATGCTTTCAAGAAGTTTCTCGACTTGTCGTTGTTGCCGACCGTGTGAAGCGATGTTGGTGTAATTGAACGATCGGGCATTCTAGCGGGCGTCTGTTTTCGAGCTCGCAATTGAGATTCATCATTGGGCTCCGCAAAAGACGTCGATTTCGCGCCAGTCTGTTTGGCCATGGGATCGGTCGTGGTTGCGCTCGATCCTGGAGTTGCTGGTTGAATTGTGATGTCCGGTCCTTGTCCACCTGCAAGTCTCTTTGCAGCCGAGTCTGCAGCAGTTATCTCCTTATTCTCAACAAATGGTGTATCTGGTAGAGTTGGCTTTGGTTCCTCCAGAGTGTTTGGTGAAGGACCACTCTCTGGTGCTTCTGATGGCCCAGATGTATCTTTTGGAGATTCATCGGTTGGCTCGACTTCTTTTGCTTGAGGAGCCTCTTCTTCTTTACCTGCTTTATCGGTGCTACCCAGATCCTTGGTGACCTCAGAATTCTCTTCAGCTAGCGGGGTCAATTTATCTTGACCATCGCCCTCCGCATTCTCTTCGGCAATTGATCCCAGTGGTGGGGATCCTTGTTGAGCAAGAGATCGTGGGGACGGGGTCGGTAGCACAGCATCATCATTGTCCCCAAGGTGGTCGGAGGAAATACTTTTTATCGATGTCTGATCTTCACTCATTCTAGTCTCAAGCCTCTTAACATGCTGCATTATGCCATTGTAGTCACTAGGGAATGGTTCGAGCCCAGGATCATTAGGATCATATTCCTGGAACAATGGGGTCCGTACGGCCGTTTGAACAGGGGTTGAGTGGTGGTCTCTTAGATCCTCTGGAGTGGGAGGTCCGTTGCATTCGTGGGGGAATTTGGGCACTTGTTCATCGAATGGTGTCGCAAGGCCAGACCCTGGTGTCATATCATCAAGATCTCTGCTAACATCTGCCCCATTAGGTGGTAATTTGATGGAATTTGGCTGGGACCGATTAGCAATTTATTGAATTACAGATAGACTTGGAAGCTACTAACCTTGGTTGGGGGATCAATCTTAGCTGCAGTTTCAGCTACTTCCGCGGCAGTATCAGCGACCTCACCAATGGGTGTACTCGACAATCGCCGGTAGCCAATCTTTCCAGCTTCGGTGTCCGACATTGGTGGTGTAGGTGGTTCGCGATCCAAAGATGCAGCAGAGTTGGCAACATCGGCTGCAACCTCTGCAGGTTCTGGGGTGACCACATCATTTCTGAGGGTGACATGTTCAGGTTCAGCATCCTCAGCTTGTTGACCGTGAGCCTCATTGACCTCGGCACCTTCAGCAGAATCCTCAGGGGCGTCATGCTTGACAACTTCTGCGTACGATTCTTTGTCGTCCTCTGGCTTTTCATGATGCTCTGTTTCTGGTTGCTCTTGTTCAGTAGCTTCCACCTTCAATGGTTCTTCTTCGGCTTCATCTTTGCTCTCCGTTGGCACGGGCTCATTGACATCTTCGTTAGTAGGTTCGTGCTTAACGACATCTGCATATGATTCATCTTTTGTTTCGGTAGCTTCTGGCTGTTCCGCTTGTGCCTCATCTTTCTCGCTAGCTATCGCCGGCTCATCAGCGGGCTCCTGAGTTGGTTTGTCGACCGATTCGTCCTTGTGAGTGGCTGCACTGGACTCCTCTTCAGGTTGCGCCACGTGAGAAGACTCTGGCTCCGGTTTGGTTTCTTCGACATCATCTTCTTTGGCGGCAGAGGCTGGTTCATCGGCCGAGTCATGCTTAACAACCTCTGCGTATGACTCCCCCTGGGGTGCTGCTGGTGCAGAGTGCTCGGGCTCTGCTTGATGTTCGGGCTCTGCTTGATGTTCAGGCTCTGCTTGATGCTCGGGCTCTGCTTGATCCTTCTCACTGTGTTCCGAGATATGTAGATGTTCAGATGTAGCATTGGGGGCATCGTGCTCCTCCTTAGCTTCGTCATGATTTTCATTTGCTGATGCGTCAACCGAGGCTGGCTCCTCCTTAACAACATCCGCCCATGATTCATTCTCGTGTAACTTTGATTGAGGAGCGTCAGTTAGTTCGACTGCTGAATCAGCTTTGGAAGACATGTCATCATCTGCTCCATCATTTGTTTCAATGTCTTCTGCCTCATCATCGCCATTGGTATGGGATTCTTTGTGCTCGGCGTCTTTGACTGCCGGAGTTTCTTCATGATGCTCGCCCGCGCTCTTCTCCGCCGTTGGATTTTCAGCATGGGGTTCGGTATGAGCCTCTTTTTCATCTGAATGGACCACCGCTGGAGCTTCATCGGAATGGCCTTCCGTTGGTGCAGTTTCCTCAACATGAGTATCCTCAGATTTGGCAGTGGAAGATGGTTCTTCGTGCTTTTCCAGAATCGGCTCGCTCTTTTCCTCACTAGGTATCGAAGATGAAGCTGCTTCCTCTGTAATGTCCTCTTTGTGTTCAGACTCGGTCTTCTCCGACGACTTTATCGGGACCGTTAAAAGATTGTTTCGATTTCCGCTCTCATCCGTAACTACATGAGATAAAAGTGTTAATTTTGACCCACATAATTAAACAAGGCGAATGTTCAGATTAGACGACTTCGTAGAGACGACGAAGGAACACTTCTCAATTCCCAGTCGCTCGACTGTATCTTATGAGGAGAGGATGGAAAGGTGAGAACATACCTGTAGGTCCACTCTCGTCCAGTTCCCACCAATTCCCATCGCCCAGTCGGAACTTGTATTGATATTCGTTTCCTTCCTCGACCTCCAGCTTTCTGGTGAATTTCCTGCCATGTTCGGCATCATCCGTGTATTCCATCTCTAGCGGTTGCCATGATGAGAATGAACCAGCCACATAGATGGGCGGTTCGGCCCCAGGCTTGGTATATTCGATGACGACGGAAGTTTTGTTTGATTCTGCCATGATGTCTCTCGTCACCTACAACAGACCATTACTTGCTGCTCGCGTGTATTAAGGTATAGGTATTCTAGAGCAAAACAACGTAATGTTAACAATGTTTCATAGGTGGTGGATGACTTGGAGAGGTAAATAATCAAATGAGCACTAACAAGCTCAGAGGTGTAGAGAGTGCAATAGAGAAAGACAGTTGTAGATGATTGACGTTCAACAAAAAGTCCAAGAGCACATTTTTTTTGCTCTTCACCAACGTGGATGGTGGGGACCGGATAGCTACCTTGTATGTAGGAAGACGGTTTCCGGAACAAGCAGGATGCAGGAAGCAGGGAGTGGGAAGCAGAAGCAGGAAGGTGTCCCCGGCCAGTCAAAGTAACAACATTGGACGAATGAAGAAGGGAAAATTTGCTCACCTGTATTGAATGTCTCCAATTGCACAAGCCTGCTGCAAGTGCTGATTTGTTCAGAAGCTCACGATGGAAAGGCAAGAAAGGAGTTTAATGCTGTTGAGGGGAACTTTTTTATAGCGAATAGCATGGGAAAATGGTAAAATGGGGGGGGAAATAGGAAAGACTCGATGGGATGCATAAGAAACGAGTCTATCAGAGTCCATTAATTCTGTTGCGTCATGCTAGAATCTGATAGGATGTTGTGCGACAGGGATGCGAGACAAGGCCGGCCAGAAACTCCACCCAAGTTCAAGGTAACCAGAAGTTGAATGGTCGTAACTAGTTGTAACCCAGAATAATGGAGGGGGTTGATGGCGGGTTGGATGGCGGGTTGGATGGCGGGTTGATGAGGCTGCTGTTGATCTTTCCGGAGATTTCTGTCCCCCCAGAGGTCAAAGAGTATTGATGAACGTCAACGACATGGAAAAGAAAGACGTCGTAGTCATTTCGAACGAGCAAGTAATTATTAATTGTTGTATCATCTCCTTTATTCCTGCCCAACTCTCCCCCGTAGTCAGAGGGTTGAATGCATTCGACGTATCTAACAAAGTACTTGTACAACTGTCCAGCATGGAAGAACTGGACCAATGATCCTTGATTTTGAAGCTTCGCTCGCCTTTTTCGCTTGCTGCGTTCGTTCTGGCGACCGCCAAGGGATGCACATGTCAGCGAATGAACGCTGCTTCTACGAAGGATGTGAGTGGAACAGCTCACGCCACAGGTAAGCTACTCTACTCGTACAGGAAGTACAGTACAGCCTCGACCGTCGAAGGTGGCATGATACAGGAAGGACGTTGAGGTAGGTACCCGTGGCGCACAGGGAATATATCTCAACCTCATAAATATAAGAAGTATAAGAAGACAATATCATTTGCCAATGATAATGGCAATGTAATGATAACACCACCAATACCAAGCGGTGTAGTGGTACAAGAACGCATTGAAGTTTATTGCGCGAAATAGTTGTAAACAAAAAGTCAACATGTCGAATTTCTTGTTTGTCCAGCCCAACCAGCATGGATAGCTCCCAAAGTAATCCTTATCTAATCTAGTGCTCCCGCTAGGAATTCTTGGACTTTGGACTCGCACGACTCGACTTGTGCATTTTTAACCTTTCGGCTCTTGTCTGCATTATGGCCTTGTCGCCTCAGACAACAATTTATTTTATTTCGTCGGCCTTCGGTGAAATGATGCCGATAACAGCTTGATGTCAATTGATGCTCTCAAATTTTGGAATTCCACAAAACTCCTTGCGTGTGGTGACCTGAACGTCACAACTTCAGGACATACGCATACTACTCCAACCTCAATGTTACGCTGACACGAAAGGAAATCTTGAATCATTTTTGTGCACAAACCGATCCAAACCCTCCAAATCGCCCTACCGCAAACATGTCTCTGCCCCCATCGGTTATTCATATCAAGAGAAAAGCTACAGATGAACCTCTAGAATTCCTGCGTAAGCTCTCCCAAACATCTGCTAGTCAGGCAACTGCTGAATAGTCCCAGGTGTCCATGAATCCGCCGGAAAACGCCAACGTCGCGCAAATGACTTCGTCTTCTCCCGCCAAACCACACCCCAATCCGACACTCCTACCCCTCCTCCATCCATCCTCCCAGCCGGTCGTCGCATCAAACCCCTCCACCGAGCATCCAGTTCCCGAAGTCTCACGAACAAACCCCCCTCAAAACCATCTGCAGTCAGCCAAACAATAAACGAAGTCAAAAACGAGGTTCAACCACCCAGCACCCTATCTCCTCCCATCCCCGCCACCACCACTAAACAAGACCTCGAAGTCAAACGTCCCACCAGCAGCCCCAGTCCCAAAAAAGCCCAACCCCGCCGCTTCCACATCTCCCGCAGCGCAACCCCGACCATCCCCCCCACCTCCGACAGCGGCATACGAAAGCGCACTCAAAAAGCCACCACCATCTTCGTGGAGCGTCGCGTGCGCCAAAAGACCTCTCAAGAAAAGCAATTATCATCAACAGCCAAATTCGCCGCACCGTTAGAAAATGCATTACAAACGAAAGAGGAAGAGGAGCGTCCACGGAAAAAACCCGGCCGAGGCTCGAGAGTTCCTGTTCCGCAGAAAGATGCGACGAAGCCTGCGGCTCAGTCAAAACCACCGCCTGCACTTGTGAATCCTTGGGGTCTGGATACAGATGATTTAGCGGCTCAGATGCAAGCCTACACGCTCCAAGAAATCGGTCGCAGCATTCTAGAATCACAATCGCAATCCGCCTCCCCAATCCGAACCACACCCTCCCCCGCCCCCTCTTCCAGCACCCGCTCCCCCCACAAACTCACCTCCACCTCAACCTCTAAATTCAAACCCAAAAAGCCCGCTCTCCGCTACAAAGAGCGACATCCCGAAGCGAGCATGGAGCTCGACGACGCGGACTCAGATATCGAAGTCGAGGATGAAGATATGGATACCGATTCAGAGTATATTATTGATACGTATATTCGGCTGCCGGCGGAGGATATACAGGATCAGGGCGGGGAAATTAATTTTGGGTTGTTGGTGCTGGATTCGAGGATGGATGAGGAGGAGTTTTATAGGGTGGAGGGGGAGGAAGAGGAGGATGAGGATGAGGAGGGGGAGGAGGATGAGAATGGTGAGTTCATTTTTCTGCTTGGTTGTGATTTTTGCATGAGTTTTTTTCTATGTACTGTTTGGTCTACTTTTTGCACGGATTTTATTCGCTTCCTTTCCCTTTTTTCAAACCTACGAACTAACGTTATACAGCCGAAAACCACTACTCAGCAGACTACCCCGACGAAGAAGTCGAGTCGGATGACGAGTATGGCCGGAATGCGTATGCGTATCGGAATGGGAACGCGTCGGATTTGGAGGAGTGGGATGCGGTGGGGTTGGGGTTTGGGAAGCGGGGCATGGGGAGGGGAAGTGGGGATGATAGTGAAGAGGGGGAGGATGGGGATGAAGAAATGCGGTTTAGTGATGATGAGGTGGATGGGTTGAAGTTTCCTTGGATGAGGAGGGGGTAGGGGGAAAGAGGGGAAAGAGGGGGTGTGAGGGAGGATGGGAAGGGGAGAGGGGGAGATGGGGAGGGGAAGAGTGGGGAGGGGGTGGTTGGATAATATATATACACTTTTAGATCTGAAAAACAGATAAACAGACAGACCAACAAACAAACCACCAAACAAACCAAACCAATAACAACACTCCACGCATTTCTATATAGAAAGATGAACAGACAGATGGATATCCTTAATAGTAACACAAGATAAGATAGATTAGAGGTAGGAGATGGAGTTGGAGTTGGAAGAAAAAGCTGCGAAAGGGGGAAGGGAGGAGGGGGAAAAGGGAGGAAGAGAACAGAGAGGTGAAGAGGAAGATCGGAGATGGGAGCTAGCAGGTGGAGGGGAGATATGAGAGAGGATTAGGGAATGAAGACTACGAACAGGAGAGGAGAGGAGAAGAGGAGGAGGATGGTAAGATAACTTGCTTGGATGAGAGAGGGAGGGACGGAGGGACGGAGAATGTCCGATGAATTGTAGACGGATATACTCGATAATTCATCTCGTCCGGTAAATGGATATCAGCAGTTGAGGCGGCGGTTTTCAATTATTCAGTTAGAGTCAATCAGTCAGTTAGAGCCAGTCACTTTGTTAGAGCCCATCAATCAGTCTGAGAGTCAGTCATTCAGTCAGCTAGTCGTCGGTCAACCAGCTTCTTCATTCACATTCAGTTTTATTCACACGGAACAGCAAGTCACGGCCACCAAGTAGATGAATGAATAAACGAAGCAGTCTTCTTGTTTCCTTGTTTCCATTCATGTTTCCATTCTTGTTTCCATTCTTGTTTCCATTCTTGTTTCCATTCTTGTTTCCATTCTTGTTTCCATTCTTGTTTCCACTCTTGTTTCCTATCTACGAAACCAGAAATTCATAACCTCTCGGTGCGTAAAGGTTTATGCACGCGAAATGGTGTAAAAATGTAGCTTTAAAACCGGGAAATCATAACCTCTCGGTGCGTGAAACTTTGTGCACGCGAGATGGTAAAAAAATTGCATCTTCCTCTGGGGAGCCTGCAAACAAGTTGTGAACTCTCGGACGGAAGACCCCGAGAGAAGAGGGAGAGCTCGTCGGAGTTCCCACATCGTTGAGCTTGTGGGAAGCCCGAAGAGAGAGAATGTTGTTGGAAGTTTTGAACTCGCTAGTGGGCTGCTTTGGAGTTAGTTGCAGGTTTGGAGAACGGTTTTGGGAGAGGGGAGGATATGTAGGAGACATGTACGTACCATGTTGTTGATACACGTTGAGTTGTGCTCTGCGGGATAGAGAGCCTTGTTGTTGATCTTTGTTGAGTTGCGGTCTGCGGTTCAGAAAGCCTTGTTGTTGATACATATTGAGTTTGCTCTGCGGGATAGAGAGCCTTGTTGTTGAGCTATGTTGAGTGCTGGTCTGCTGGATAGAAGGCCTTATTATTGAGCTATGTTGAGTGCTGCCGATGGGTTGAACTTTCAATTGATGATGTTAGAATGTGCTTGAAAGCAAATTTATCAAGTAGACTTACCGTTGTTGCAGGAAGGGGGGGTCAAACGTACTGTTTTCCAAGTCGAGTTAAGTTATTGAACTGGGACTGCGGCTTGTGTTAGTGGTTACTTGTGAGTCAAGCATTGAGAGAACTTACTGTTGCTTCTACTCCGGCGCAGGGTGGGGCTTAACAGGACTATGTGGTCCTGTTATCCAGGGAGAACGGGAGATCGATCTTGAACTAGAGGTTTTTGTTAGTGATTGGTTATGGGGAGATGCGCTGGGGAGACTTACTGTTGTTTATGATGTTGAGTGCTACCACAGAGGGCTTGTTGTTTTCGATATTGAGTGCTACGACCAGTGAAGGATCGCCGGTACATTGTGTTCGGCAGGTGAATTGAGGCGTTTATGTTGTTGTTTCATGACGAGTTGACAAATCATATTGAATCGAGGACTATCTCCGCAGCAGGTTATGACTACATGGTTTGTGCTTGTGGAGAGTAATCTGGAGTCAAAATGGCTGACGGTTGATGAAGAACATGTCTTACAGTATCTTCTCTCTGTGCGGCAGGACTACTAAAGGCACTGAGAGCTGGTTAGCGCAGATTGACAATGCGGGAGGGTTCTATTACCAGTAGAGGGGTTCCTCGTCTGAGGTACACTATTGGAAAAGGGTTCCATAGCGATGTGCATTCTTGAGAGTTGGACATAGAGACGCGATATCCAAATATGAGGACTTGTTTCTTTCGAACTCGGCGCCAGTCCATTGGACACCAAGTTTTA
The DNA here is from genome assembly GCA_002946385.1 of Rutstroemia sp. NJR-2017a WRK4. NCBI lineage: Eukaryota > Fungi > Ascomycota > Leotiomycetes > Helotiales > Rutstroemiaceae > Rutstroemia > Rutstroemia sp. NJR-2017a WRK4. Next base: position 50,288 of record NJPR01000001.1, on the reverse strand, counting down.
GTGGCGAGGACGCCATACCAGAGCGCTTCTGGTCATGGGTGCCAAAGTCATTGTCGAGCTGCAGTTTAACGTCATACAGGACGGCGATCAGTTTATCGTCATAAGCTGGACGAAGAGATGGAGAGCTGCCAAAAGTGAATTTCTGCAGCAATTTGAAGGAGTGATGTTGGTTATTGTCGTTCGGAAGGCCTCGACAAATCCCGATGAAGGACGGGATATCTGCACTGTAGATTGACCGGGAAGTTCGTGTTAGAGACCAATCTTCATTTCGAAGATGAGCGCAGTTTTGATACCAGATAGAGATATTGTGACTCACTCCTGAGAACAATTGACCACTGCCAATGCTCAACGAAAGTAGAGCCATTCAGATGCCTAGACATGCACCGCCGAATTGTCCGGAAGAAGTATTGTGAGATGATTCCAAGCACTAGAAGCAGTCGCCTTGATCGCGTTCGATGCCATATCGAGTTTCTTGAGGACCGCTATTACTGGAAGTGGCGCCCAGACCTCAAGTCGAGGAGGATGAAATTTGTAAATCGATCCGGAGCGGTTCACCTTTGATGAAACCAGCAAAAGTTCTTATGGCCATAAGGTCAGTTTGCTGCGCGAAGTAGGTATGAGTTGGGGTGTGGATAGGCAGGATGAAAGAAAGATATTTACACAACGGATTATTAGCTATGTCGAGGCATTCTTGCTTCAAAAAGGCTTTGAGATTGCAGAAAACTGAAGTTTCCACGATCTTGAGTGACAATTGTCACAGTGGATAAACTCGGGCCAGGGACAAGCCCGAGGAATATCGCACTTCATTTCAACTGCATTGAAGATGACGGCAGGCACTTGTGGTTTTTCATTGCATGTGCATGATTTGAACATTGCTTCAACCAGATCTTCTAGAGAGCGATGGTAGAACGAGCAATTAATTCGCAAAATTAACAGTAAGGGAAGACGCCGTAAGAAAGAAAGGTCATTGCAAAGGCTAAATATTAGCTCGAAAGAAGAACAATTTATCGAAAAAATTGGATTAGAATTTTCGGCGAAGGAACAGAGAAACGCGAATTCAAATTGTTATGTGCGTTGGAAGATTGAATTGTAAAGGTGAGCATATATTCCCTGGGGACGACGAGCAAAGTACCCCGCCAAGAGTGGACCTCATGATGTAGCGCTAAACTATTTTAGTAATAGCGTCAGTTGATTCCAGCTATTCGGACGTTAGAAGCACAACGACATTGCCTTGAGTGTGGTGTCTTTACGCCCGCAAACCGCTACCCTTAGAGAGTTTACTTGCTATCCATCTATGTAACTTCAGTTCCTTCATATTCACTGGACGGTGAAATTTTTCAGGCACCATTGAAACCGGTTTGAGGACTTCACCCCGAACGGTTCATCGGGTCCACGGCCCTCATCTCATGGCTCTGGGGCTTCTTTCACATTTTTCAGGGATGGGGCATTGGACTTGGAGATTGAATATGAATTGCATAGCTACATCAGCCTTGTCACTCATTGACTGGCGGGAAAATGTCGAAACAATCTACAGGACGGCCCCTCATCGTGCCTATCGTTCCTGCGGGATCCGAAATCGATGATTGACCATGCAATATCTTGATCATTTTACATATGGCAAGTCTCAAGTATTCTTCTCAATAGAGCAGCCTTCCTAACCGGGACTTTAGTCTCACTTGATATCGGCATTAGTACTGAGAATGCAGTACCGAACATCAACTGGTCAACTCCTGACCTCCAAAATGGTGCACTCAATGAGTGTTCCGTGGGCGCTTTTGGGAGCTTCTCTGGATTATCAATGATCAGACCTCACCGGACTTCGTAAAAAACATTGCCAGCTATGTTAACCTGAATATAAAGCTTGTTGATCTGCCGGCAGAGGAAAATGATTGTGATGAGGAAAAGAAGCAATCCAAACCAATGTGTGGGCAAGCACAACCTCGGATTCTTACTATGCCGCGATATTCTTCCAGAGCAATAGTCAGATTCGCTGAGGTACTCAGCTGGCTAGGCGTCAACAATCTGTGTCGAGCCGGAATCTCGAGTTGCGCTTCGCACGAACTCCGTCGTTAGCATGTCCATATTCTAGGCGAAGTCAATGAAGTGTAACAGAAGACATAGCCACATCACTCCCCAGCTGCGATTTCTGCATGATGCCAGCGATATGGAAAGAGTCATCGGAGCTAATAATTTCCCTTTCAGTCGCAAAAAGTGGATCTCATATTCACTCAAAAATTCACCCAGCAAGTGGGCCTGGTCTTTCAGCCTTTTGGTGCCACTTAGTGTCAATGTCCTTGTTCGATCTTGTTGTGGAGATTTTATTTTGACGAACAGGCCGACTACCAAGTGGCTCAAGATCTTGCCTTGCCTTCTTTCAGAAACACGAAACTTTTCTACGACTCTCTTAGGCATTCTTCGACTCCGAGCTCATTCCATAATGACTTTCAATCCAGCGCCATATCTTCCATACATTATTGTCCACGTCTTCCTCCCCCCGAAATTGCCGCAGAAATACGATGGTGGTACTGCGCAGGATTTAGAGTTGACCACCCTTTTTAAAGATGCACTACAAAGCTTCTGCGACCTCCAGCCAGTTGAAGCACAATTACATTGGCAAAGAATGATAAGTGGTATAAACTATCTTACAACTGGCGAGAATGCTTCTTCTTCTTCGATTAAAGAAGTAATTGAGGCACTACCGAAATTGAAGCCTGGAGGTAAGTAATAATGAAATCGGCTGGATGTGACACTTGATTAATTCCATCAAACAGATGCCTCTGTGCTTCATATCACGAGCCAGAATGCGGGCCTTATCATTCGATCTAAGCTTGCGTCTTATCAATTCGAGGTCTTCGAGCTGGCTCCAAAAAATATTGCGGTGACATCTACCAAGGGACGATTGATTCGCTGTTTTCCCGGGCCGACAATTTCTCTCGATAAGGGACGTGTGACAGACTTGGCGTTTAGGAAGATGTGTATACAATTTCTCGAAGAGTTGGAACAAGAAACACCAGCGGAAGCGATTGCAAAAACTGTCAAAGCGGGCACAACTAATTTCGAAAGTCGAGAGACTGTTCATCCAAGACTCATGCCGGAGCTTTTTTCGGGTATTTTACGCGCTATCGGAGAAGTTCCATCAGATGATTTCAGAATTTACAAACATACCCGTGAGGAGGTTTTGTGGCGTGATACCGAGCTTCCATGGCGGCGATCTTCTCGATGGCTACTGCTTCGTGTTTTCGTGCAGACGAGCTGCGTGAACAGCGAGGTTGTTTGCCCGGCAGATTTCAAAGCTTATATGGTGTACTTTATGGCACGGATCTTGAACCACGCGATCGAAGCAGATTATTCCAGTGATCTATTGTTCATCATGATTTCGAAGATTGAGCGCCGACTTCGAAAACTAGAACAGGCCATTCAGAACCAGCCATGGTTGGATAGTGTCCACTCAACGCTCTCCACCGCTCATTCCAAGTTAGAAGAGCAACGAGCTCGTTCGGCTCCGGAAACAGGCGCAGAATACGTTGAGCTTCCCGGTTTCGACCAAACGAGCGACACAACATTCATTCTCCAAGGGTTAAAAGCACATATTTCACAAATGCACAGTCAAAAATTCAGGGAATCCGATAACAAGAAGACTGATTTAGAATGTTCCATTCGTATCAAACAATGCTCGTCGGTTCTCCCTTTATCTGGCTATTCGTATCCTTACACAATGCGTGCAGAATATCATATTGTTCGAGCCGACATCGAAGCTTGGGTGGCTGAGCATCTCGCTGCCTGGCTTCGAGCAAACCAGGATACAGAAGAGGCTCGTGAATATCTAGGGAAGCTATTTAATTCTTGCGTGGGGATTGCACTCCAAGATTGTGGTGCTGAGGATCCCGAGAATCAGTCATTGCTCTATTTGACCCTGGTTGAAATCTGGATCGCCCTGGACAAATGTGCTACGGCAAGAGAGCCACTCCTAAAAGACTATCGAACTGGTTTGCCTACGGACCTTTTCGATCTGCTTCTGCTTCCTCGACTAGGTCAGATGGAACGTCTGGCCACTGCCCAGAGCTATATTTTAAATAGAAACAACACTGCGGAGCACGACTTTCACGATGTTTTCCAAAATTTCGACGCCGACACCAGTTTCCTTTTTCGTTACCACGAGACGTCGAAAGAACAACAGAACTACATAAAGAACACCGAGAAGATTGCAATCAAGGATGCGGAGAGGAAGATTCAAGAGCTAAAGCTCAAGCAACAGAAATACGAACAGTTAATATCGACATTTCGCTCAGAGGCTCATCGAGAATTGCACCCTTGTAGCTACATCACAAAACCAGATCTGAAGAAAAAGGCGGAAAACGCACTTATAACGCTACATGATAGGGACTGTGCAAGATGTGCTCCATTGGAGGAAGCCCGGAAGCTCGTTATTGGAGTCCATGAATGGCCAGTACCCGAAGATGAGGGTCAAGCAAGAGCCGTAGCTTTTGAAAAGGCTATCCCGAGCTTCTTTTTGGCTTGGCGCGAGTGCACATATAAGCTTTTGGTGGATATTCTTTCTCCCAAGCGCGAAGAAAGCAGGGATACTATGGATACACCCTTGTACCGCGTTGGTGACAACAGGGCTGGAACCAGTGATGCCAGTCAGAGGTTTGAGCTAAAATCCTACAAGAAGCCCTTTGAGATTTCTCATTACAAGCAACTGGAAGGTGATAGACTATACGCTGCCACCGAAGAAATAGTCTGTGTGAATCACGGCAAATCCTACGCTTTCTTTGACAGTCGATTGAAAAAGTGGACGCACGAACTTCTTGATTGCTGTAGTATTGAAGAAAGCTGTACCTTCAGCCTCACGGCGCCAGATTTCGAAAGTATCCAGTATGCTATTGAAAGAACGACGCACTGGACAAATAAGACTATCGCCAACCAAGCTCAATGTCCGGAATCATTGACTGAATATCATACATTCACGAACTTGCGAGTGGGTAACAGACTTCAGTGGATCAATATTTTAAATGTGCTTACCTGCCGCTCATTTGATTTCACTCGAGATGAAGTGTTTTTCCTCATCGCTCAAGCATCTTGGCAAGCAGGTCCATCGTTGCATTTTTCAGCTCGACGAGACTCGCATACTCGCCTAGAAGACACGTCTTTTGCTCGGCTTTTGCTGTCATCGCTGGAGATAGAACTGTCCAATGTGGAGAGTAACTGGCAAGGAGCAGGATCTGTACGGATCTGCGCACTTGTGGCCTGTCGTTTACTCGAATTATCATCGCATGAGGAAATCCAACAAGGTTGCTTTGAATGTCTTGGACGAGCCCGAAAGATAAGTCTCACCTGGACACGCAGTGTTTGCCAACTCCTTCGCAGTGATGCCGCAGTAGAGTCCGAGGTACTCAATAATCAAGCCATCGAACTGGCTCTAACTTTTCAAATGACGTTCGATGTTGAGAATCACCACCTCTCTAGTATATTCGGAAGTGCTCAGAATGTTGCTGCCTTCATAGAGATTGCCAGTATTATACACGATCGTCGTAATGTGTCGAAAGAGCCTTTATCTCCAGTGATGACATTTCTCTATGGTAGATCTACTCGTTTGTATCATCACGCGGAATTACCTCTACGCGATTCGATAGTTGCCGATTCTAGCGGTATTAATGAGGCAATCAGACAACTTTGGCATGGGTACTCTTCGAAGTGTTCATGGTCGACATTACCGGCACCAAATCACCGCTGGGTTGCGACTCAAACGTGCGAGGCCGAAAGTGCTTCATCACTGAATGTTCACTTTAATCTGTTGAACGGATTGTTACTTGTCAACGGTTCTCTACTGTCACGACTGCCTGAAAGTTTCCAGAAAGATATTTTGTACCGAAAATTGTTTGGGAAGGTTAGTACTTACGTGATAATTTTACTGTTCCTACACACCCTATAAGCAGGCAAAATGCTAACTGCGCTCCAGAGAATCCTCGACGTCGTCCCCTCTACCAGGCCATGTCTGATGTTCGAGACCAGGTTTGATATTCATGGTCATCGGGTATGCTTGGATTGTCCTTTCCGCTTATCACAAGAAAATATTGGCTGATATGTGTCACTTAGGTCTATTTTGGCAAGAGAGGTGAAAATCTAGTTATCCAAATACGTAAGGCGAACTGCATCCTTGAGATGCTACCTGTTGCACCTATGATTGAGGATCTACCCTTAGCCTTTCTCAACGACTATATCCACTGGAGAGACTTGAAGACAGGCTCAATCGAGCTTCGACCCCTCGATGACGCGTGGTCTTCGCGTGCTGGTGGCTGGCGGGTAGAATCGATTGTCAATGGATTTCGTCTCAGTTCTGGTACCTCCAGGCTTATCTGCAATCGTAGCCGCATATCGCAGTCGATCTACAAGTGTCTCGAACCGATTGAGACACCTCATTATATCCATATATCGATAAATTCCGGGCGCTTGGCGGTGCATCTTCCTCGCTTGAAGCTCGACTTCCATTGTGTGAACAATAAAGTTGGTGGCAGGATGGAGTCCAAACAGTTTCGCGGTATGTTTGTGGATGCATGTCAAGACTTTGGTACATTTGCTGGTTTGAAGACGAAGTTGGTGCTTCGAGGTGCCAACAACTCAAACCGTATCGTCATCGTCCCGCACGGATCCATTGAGCGTTCTTCTTCCGATATTACCGTCAAGACGAATTATCCAAGTCGCCCGGCATATCATTCATTCGGGGTAGATACGAGGCTTGGTCGTTTAACCGATGACAATAGTCTGCTCAGTCGATTGTACAAGATTTATATTCATGCCCTGACGTCCTACTGTCTCCCAGACCCACTCACTGGAAGAACCGGGACAGAAGAAGCCCTTGCTGGACTTTCATCAGCATCCACGCTTTCAATCACCAAGGCTTCAGATGCCGAGCTTCTTCTCTTGGATCGTCTAAAGGTCTTAACCCCGAAGAGGAAATATTACCCGAAGGACTCGAAACTCATGCAGACTGTAAAATGGTCGCCTCTTCCATGGTTGTCCCAACACGAAGCGTTTCATGACCGTGTGTCTTTAATCATTGAGCATATAAGATCCCAAGAGTTATTTCAAGGCGGACTAAGCAACCTCGGGAAACAAACCAGACGCGGAGATATCAATCTAAGTCATCGCGCGGCACTTCGAAACTCATCTTTCCGGGCCGATGGATATGGAGCGGAAACTTTCACGACTTCTCACGATGTGTTTTATGATTCTCGTGATGCAGATGTTGCAGATAGCCGGGAGAATCTGGCTTATACAACCGCGCTCTTGGTGGATTCTTGGTCGGGCAGATTGAAAGTCTCGACGAATCTCCTTCAGGAAGTCGAACAATGGAAAACAGACATCCCAGGACTGCTTTCGATTGCCAAAGATTGTGAAACTGTGCTACGCTATCATAGCAAATGGCTCTGGCCACCAAGATCTGAACTGCCAAAAGTCTGGTGTCAACTATATCAGGAGCTCCGGAGCAGCACCCGCACCGGATCCAGGTACAAAATAATGGCATTTTTGTCAACTTTAGCTTATTCGAATCATGCACGTCAAGACCTCATTCACACTCTTCTCGCGTTCGCCACGCAACCCAAGTTCAGACACCTCTCCGTCCCAGCGTTTCAATGTTTTGATTTCTCTAAAGGTCATTTTTACAATGGAAGTACAATAAAAACCGTGGTTAGGAACGCAATGGTCCATGCGAAAAGTGAAGCTAGTTGCACAAGTTCATCATCGGGCGAATCCCAAGCAGCTGCACAAAGCCGTCAACAAGAGTCCAGGACAGAAGCAGAAAAATTGGCTGAGGTCATTACATCCCATCTGCGAGCACAATGGCCAGCTTACACACCATCACTACCTGAGGGTGATGCTTATATAAAGTGTTTCGATCTGGCTCGTTTATCACAAAGTGTTCAATCTTGTTTCCGCATTTGGCCTGCTAATGTGGCATGCAAGAAATGGCTGGAAGACGTTCAACTTATACTCAACTCAGTTCCGATATCTGAAACAGTTGTTCAGCATACTTACAGTTTTAATATGCCGAAACACGTCTACACCGAGCAGTCAAGCTATACGGCATTCGTCGATCTCCTCAGAAACGAAGCACCTTCTAAGGTATTTTGTCCGGATTCTCGTGTCTTGCTTCTCCCAGGACATGAAACCATCAGTGAATTGATGGCAAGACCATTGGTGAGCTTCTTGCAAAACTTTTCCGTCGATGGGCTTCCGAAGTTTGATTACCAATACTTGAGTGATCTGCGCCGGAGCGCCGATGCATTAATGGAAACATCAGATCGTACTGAATTGCATCCGTCAGCTTTTAATAATGACGTTCATGAAGCTTATCTTTCACTCTGCCAAGAACGCGTCACATTCATGTACGAAGATATATGTCGTCAGCTGTTTCATTCAATCAGATCACATCAAGCTCATTGCGATGTGAACCTTCCACGAATATCTCCAGCGATTATTCTTTCAAGCATTGCAACAAACTCGCCACTGAAGGGACTGTCGCACTCATGGAAATATGCAATCGTGCAATATGGTCTAGCATTGACCGCGCTTCAGCGTGCGGAACGTTTGCTGGCGTGCAGTAGGAGCAGCGATACTCTGGCAGAGCTCACTAATCTAGGTCACCAGGGATGGGATCCAATGGCAAACCCTGATTGGTTGCTGTTTGAGCTTGAGAATGAGCTTCTGATCCGAAAAGAACAGGCAGATATTGCGCATGCGATGATTTCCCCTCCTTCCGCGTCAAGTTCGTTGATGCAGCTGAACATGGGCCTTGGGAAATCGTCAGTAATCATACCAATTGTAGCATCAACATTGGCGGATAAGTCTCAACTATGCCGCGTTATCGTTTTAAGAGCACTATCAGATGAAATGATACAAATGCTTGTCGCCCGGCTTGGTGGACTCGTGAATCGTCGTATCTATTTTCTGCCTTTCTCGCGATCCGTCACTCCTAATGTACTCCAAGCACAAAGTATCATGGAGAAGTATAAGGAGTGCCTCGAGCTAGGTGGAATATTAGTCGTGCAGCCCGAGCATCTGCTTTCATTCGAGCTGATGGGATCGATCTCAGCCTGTCCGGAGATAAGGAATTGGGGGACGTCATGATTCAGACTCAAAAGTGGTTGTCGGAAACCGCACGTGATGTTCTGGATGAAAGTGATGAGATTCTCGACATCCGCTCCGAACTTGTTTATACCATTGGACTTCCTCGCGAAATCGAATTCGGTCCGGATCGATGGCTAATCATTCAACGTGTTCTGGATACCATGAAAGATCATCTACGAAACCTCGAAACCTCACATGATCGGGGTATTGAGCTAGGACCATGGTCAGACGGAGATGGCATCTTCCCACGATTTCGTATCTTGGACCCGAATATCGGACGTGATCTGCTCTTACGGGTGGCGCGCCGTATTTGCGATCATGGTCTTCCGGGACTGCCATTGTTTCAGTTCGAAAACAACATCCGCAATCTCTTATTCAATTACTTAGTAGAACCGGATCTTGTCGAGACGCACACCGACCTCCAGAGCATTATTCGAGAATCCTCCTACTTTAGCTCCGCTCTTCTTCTGCTGAGGGGATTGTTCGCCGGTGGTGTAATTAACTTTGCATTTTCAGCTAAGAGATGGCGCGTAAACTACGGACTTGACTTGGCAAGGACACGTCTTGCGGTACCCTATCGAGGAAAGGATGTGCCCGCCGCCAGATCAGAGTTTAGTCATCCAGATACTTCGATCATCTTGACTTGTGTGTCTTACTATTACGCGGGTCTTACTGAGAAGCAGGCCGTTGCTTGTTTTCAGCACCTTCTTAAGTCCGATGACTGTCAAGAAGAATACAAGACTTGGATCAGCGGAAATAACGAAATCGCACCCACCTTCAAGAAAATATCGGGAGTGAATATGAAAGATCTCACGCAATGGTCGGCCAATGTCTTCCCATTTATTCATCGCTCGAAGGCCATGATTGACTTCTACTTAACTAATCTTGTCTTCCTACAGAATTGAAAGAGTATCCCCACAAATTGTCATCTTCTGGTTGGGACATTGCCGGTCTTACATCACGGCCTTTGACGGGTTTCAGCGGGACCAACGACAGCAGATATATTTTGCCTGGCTCCGTACAGCAGCACGATCTCCAGCCACAGCTGCCTACGAACGCCCGGGTATTGTTACATATATTACAGGCGGAGAACAAGGTCGAGGCAAAGTTGACAGGCAATTGTCAACTCTTCGATGTCGACATGATTCTAAATATTGCCACGACGTCGATACGAGAGGTGAGAGTCATTCTTGACGTTGGTGCTCAGATTGTTGAGCTCAGCAATGAAGAAGTGGCAAGACGATGGCTCTCCATTGCACCGCTGAGAGTGAAAGCTGCGATATTTTTCGATTCGTCTCATGTTCTTTGTGTATTGGACCGTGAAGAGATCAAGGAGCCACTTCACAAATCTCCGTACGAAAAGCAGTTAGATGCCTGTGTGGTATATCTGGATGATGCGCATACTCGTGGCACTGATCTGAAAATGCCTAGCAATTTCAGAGCAATTGTTACCCTAGGTCCTGATCTTACGAAAGACCGACTCACACAAGGTAATTCTGCGCTTTACATTTTCAAAGTACCGATCTAACTATTTCATAGCTTGCATGCGAATGCGTCAGTTAGGCGATGGTAATTCTCTGCTCTTCTGTTGTGGTGCCGAGGTGCGGAGAAAGATTCTCAAGACTGTTCAGAAATCTGCCGAGAGCCTTATTGAAGTGAAGGATATACTTAGATGGTGCATTTACAACACTCAAGCTTCAATAAAAATAGCTGTGGTTCCATGGGCGCTACAAGGCAATAGGTTCTATGACCGTCAGGCAATTCTTGAGGCGAATCCACACCATATACCAGACGCCATTCTCGAGAAACAAGCTCAACCATTGAAAGAGCTGTATGGGATTAGGGAACAGCCTACTTTTGACATTCAACCTGGTCCTATGGATGACTTATCCTACATGCAAGAGCGTGAAGCAATCTGTCAAAAATGCCACGAATTTGACTTGACGTCTATGGAGCAAGCCGATTTTTATGCAGAGCAAGAACGAGAGCTCCAGCCGGAGACAGAGCGTGAGTATCAAGTCGAGCGTACCCACATTGTACCTGCTTGTAGCCACGAAATTCATCCTGCCGTTCAAAGACTAGTCAAGGAAGGAATTCTAGATATTCAATCAGACGCTTTCATACCAGCGTTTGCGACATTGGCAAATACGTCGGCAGGGAAACTGTATGGTGGATCTGTATGTTCTGAAAACCTACTCGTCACAAAGGACTTCGCGCAAACCGTCTGGGTGTCTCAAGATCAGCCCTTGGACCTGTACCTCAAGCCAGTTGAATGGGTCATTACTGTGGATTTTTGGAGCACCATCTATTGTGTTATAATCAGCGCATTTGAAGCACAAGAGTTTCTTCCAGACATTGGGAAGCAGGAATATGTCGTTCTCCATGCATACCGCCCGCGCATGAGCCCCTCTATGCCGAAGACCAATGGCATCGCATCTTTTAGCATCCCTGAGTTACCCCCGTCATGGACCAGGCCCGAAATCACGCTGCAGCTCAATCTATTCGCTGGCCAGACATATCTCAGCACCTACGAAGAATATGTCGAAGTGTGCCAGTTTCTGGGGTTGTGCTACCAGGTTACTCCGACTGGCGTGCAGGTTGAGCGCGATAATTTCGTCTTGCCGTCTAGCAGGGAAGCGTTCGATCCTAGGATGCAGGAAGTCTGCCCCTTTGACGAGAGTCCAGTGGAATATATGAAGATGATCATCACGATACGTAGGAAGGGCATGAACTTTGAAAGTTCTCATATGGGGAAGATTTTGAATGGGGACTTGTTGACTCGGAAGGACTTTGAGGATTTGTGAGGGGTGGAAGTGGTGGGTTATGGTTGTGGTGTGAGCAAAGCTATCTACGTATAGCATTAGAGCGGTCTAACTCTTACTTCAGATGGATTGGTGGGTAGTAAGTGAAAATGAAGTCAGTGGCAACTGTACACTTAAGGAGGTTTTTGTTTATTTTAAAACTGATATAACACTCGGGCAGTTCCCGGCTGTGCGGGGAGGAACTGCACGAGGAATCAAGTCGTGGGTAATCTGCTAGGAATGTAACAGTTTAACTACATGCCATTGTTTCTATTCATACCACGGCTCCCAATTAAATGAAAAGAGTTCTCTCATGTTTTATATCTGCGCGAAACGATGTCTCAGGCGCGAGCAATTCACATTCTTCGCCTCTTGCACTTATGCAACAACAGACCTCCCACGTATAAGTCCTCCAACACTCTAATCCCCCTCTGGTTTCCTTTCCAGTATCAATCAATCACCGTTTTCATAATGAGAACTACAATTTTGATAGGCATTTTGGCTTCAGTCCAAGGCATCCAAGCTGCCTGCGACGATGCATGTGCATCAGCTGTCACCGGAATTGGCGAAATACCAATCGCTCTTATGAGTCGTACCTACGACTGCGAGCTTTTCCTCAGAAAGACAGTTACACCCAGTCCCGCGTTAGTTTCATTTCCATCTTTGTCCCAGTTATATGCAAAGCACTAACCTAACACCCAGAGTCACACACATCTCCACCAGCGTCAACATGCAAGATTACGCCAACTACCCCGCCGAATCCACCGCACACTACCCCATCCCAGCCTACGCCTCCGCATGCGCCGCCGACGCTGACTATTCCTCAGCCTGCTCCTGCGCTTCCGTCACAACCCCCACGCTAACCCTTCCCACTCCCACCGTCTACACCTGGGACAGGCTCCCAGCGTGCGAAAACGCCGTCACCTGCGCTCACGGCCCTTCTGCATACAGCCACGCTGTCTGCGGCAACGGCTGCGGTGCTTGCGTTCCGGATAGCGAGGGAAACGGGTATTGCGTTAGGAATGGTTACTGTGAGGTTACGTGTCAAAATAATTCGGATTGTCCGAGTGGCATTTGCTTGAGCGATACGTGTTGCGGGAATACATGCTATGATCCGGGGAATGCGGCGCTGTGTGCGAATTGGCAGACGGTGCCGTCGAAGTTGTTTAAGAATGGGATCGGTGCGGGGGTTATGGGGATTGGGAGCATGTTTGGGAAGTTGATGGAGAGGGGAAGTGGGCCTGTGGTTGAGAAGAGAGATGGAGAGAATAAGATGTTTGGGGATTGGACTCCGCCGCCGCCGACTGTGCCGACTGGGTTCTGATGTTGTTATCGAGTAGAGGATGTGTTGCGTGATGGAAGGAGGATGAAGTTTGTGTTAATGGATTGCTGTCCAACTGTTTATTGTCGGTATCATATGCTGTATCAGTGTAAGCATGAGACTTATCAGTGTGCGATTTGGGTTTCTAGGTGAAAGAAAATGTAGTCTCATGTTCTTGCAGGATTTCATTAATGGCGTCGTTGGCTAAGCATTTTCAATAAGTGACTTTGTCGTCTCATTTTGGACAAGCATAATACCTGGCAAGAACAGCACATCTTCATCTTTAATTCCCGCCACATCATGGCAAAGTTCTCCTAACACCTTCCTCTAAATCTTCCACCGGCAACCCCAAAATATCATTACTTATCTCCCTAACTGCCTTAAAATTGCTCGTCAGACCACCCTTCATATAGTTTCCATACAAAACAGCCATCATCCCATAAAATCACCCCTCTTCACACTCTTCGACCCTTCATGAATCCACGTGCCCGCATCCTTTCCCGTAATTGTCCAATCCACATCACTGGTTCCGCTGACCTTCTTCACTGCTTCAAAGATCTCTTTCTGAGAAGTAAGATAAGAGCGCACATACACGATTGAATACTCATATCATTCTAGCATATGTGCATCTACAATATGTATTTCAAACTCCAAAATACCAGTAACCCCAGACTCCATTTTCCTCAGAGTCAAGTGTACACAACTATCCGGATATCTTGAACTCCTAACACCCAAACACCCTTAACCCTGATCCAGTACTCCTAACCCCAATCCATTACTCCAAACGCCAAATCATTACTCCTACTCCCATACCTTGAAATCCATAATCCCAACCTCCCATCAGTTCGTCCCCATTGCATCCTCGTTATCCATACTGATTTGTTCCAGCCCATATCAATCCTACGCCACTGTATGTGGTGGGTATCTTGACACGAAGCCGAATCTGTGAGGGGTAGCGGGTGCCCCGGTGTCCGCCCCAACAACATCACTGTAGCGCGGTAGAGGGGGCACAGAGCCATGCTGATAAACATGGGTGCCATCTTCTTGTATACCGGCAAGGAAGTACCAGGGACTATCGTATAGCTCAGGGGTGCTCGTGAAAGAAGGAGCAGGGTCGTAGGGTGGCGGCAGGTCCTGTGGAACAGGAGTGCCGGGTTGGTTATCTAGAGATCCATCTTCGCTTTCGGGACCAGCGTTTTGAGGGCGCAAAGGACCATAACTAGTAACACACACAACTGGTGCGCCGTCTGCTTCGATGCGAAGCAGGAACCCGTTGAGCTGTAGCGGAGCTCTAGGGCTTTGGTCGGCATCTCTCAGCTGCTGTCCGATGGTTCTACGGATCCGGCGTAGTCTTGGGGTCCGTGGTCGGGGGGTGTTATTTTGGGTACCCAGCAGCTCGGCTGGGTAGTCATGATAGAAAGCTGGGGGCAGCTCATCGGCTCCCTCGTCGTCGGCGTCGTTGCCGCTGTCGTTGTCGTTCCGTTCAGCGGCCATCTGGCGAGCTCTTCTATTGAGCATGTCGAGAGATGCTGAAGACGGCCAGACTACAGAGTTGCGACCTTGCAGACGAGGGAGATTGCGATATTGACCGGCTGGTCGTCTCAACAAATGACTGGCTCGTGTAGCCATTCGGCTCAAGAAGCGAGAAGCTCGGCTAGGCCCCCGAGAAGACATTTTCGTGATGAAGGGGTGGTTTGGCGAGTTAATTTAATGATTTTAGTGTCTGAATTGAGTTGGAAGAACAGGTTTGTATAAGAATGATTCGGAAGGGTTCGATGTACAAATTGAGTTGGAAGAATAGATGGTAGCAGTGTGGTCTTGTTGGTTTCGATGTCCGAATGGACTTTGGAGAATATAGTAGTAGAAATGTATGGGTATTAAAGATATAATTATGGAAAATGAATGTTCGAAAGCGGGATAATTGATAGGATACTGATAAAAGTTGGAGAGGGTGGGTCAGGCCAGAGAATTCTTAAATATATGCTCAGCGTGCAAGATTTTTTAGTCGATTCACATCTTGACTGATTAGAATTATAGTATGGTATAGACTATGGGAAAATTTCTCCAAACCAGAAATTCTGATAGCTGGTAGTTGGTATCTGGTAGCTAGTCCCTATTTCTATACTAACCGAAGCGAACTATAGTTTGACATCCTATTAACGCCAACTAGTACACTCATAGTTCATGATAGAGTTTTAGGACCTCGAAGCCCGACGGTGCTTGACTTCTTGAATGGTTATACAGAACGAAATATACTCAAGGATAACTATATCGCCAGATGAAAATGTAACCATTGAAATGGCAGCTGCTTCTTCCTATGCGTGCACGATTTACGGATACCAGTGAAGGACGGGGAAGGAGAGGAGAAGAAATACATCCTAGGCTTCAAGGCATCATCTCGGAAAATATTTTTGGATATGCTAAAATCGTGTAGTGTTATTAAGCTACCCCGTTTAAACTGAAAAACTCGCAGTTAGAGAACCCATTCAATGTCAGTAATGGTTCTCTGGTGCTAATGTACGGCGGACGAACGGCGACTGAGCTTTGTATGTGGTACGTTCAACGATGCTGATACAAGGCAAACGAAGGGTATCCTTCCGCATTTGCACATGTGCGCAGGGATATTCTCATTGAGAACAATCTTTTATTTCAAGTAAGATCTCGGAGACGACGCTTATGTGCCTCCTGATCGCTTCGGTGAATGACTATGAGAGACTCTGGTTTTTGGGAACTCCCTTCCCCCACACGGCGGCTCAACTGGAGATATACAGGTGCAGGCTAAGAATAGGCTACTATTCCATAGCTTGTGAAGGTAAAGGTACTAAAAGGGTCATCCAACAAGCATTCCTCAAGGGTACTAGATCCTTGAAAGCACCAACACAAAGCAATTGATGCCCCTCAATGACGAAGGTACAATCTAGCTGCCTGATACATTCAGCAAAGGCACCTGACCTTGTACCACAAGAATTTCTTACATAATCTACGTTCAATTAAACTTTCAGTTGGTGCAGTACAGCAGGATCTGGGGAATACAGTTCTCATTACCAATGGAAATGGTAGACGCTGAAGGACAAGCCTTCAGACGAGTACCGGGCCGGGCCCATTCAGTGGCCCCAAACATCACCAACTCCCAAGGATCAATCTCGAGTCACATGGTAGGCCGTACCTGTCAGCACACAGGTCGCTTCAAGGGCCCCACGGCAATAAGCCGATGAAGAAGAAACACGAACATGGACTTGGTTCAGATTGCCGGAGACTACCATGAAACCAACTTGGACATTGGTATCTCCGTACACCAAGCGTACACCTAATCCAGACCTAACATTTCATCACCTCCAATGTCTCAAACGACAGGTGGAAAGGATGGGGTTGCTAAACATCGCAAACTATATATCGATGTGCAAGAACAGAGAACACGGTAAGGGTCGCCGACCTTTCCTAAGGTTCAAAATATTCCCATATGTCCCGCACACCGTATTGTGTAACCAGACGGTGGCAATTTAGCACACATACGCATGCAACCACGGCTCGTCTTCATCCCCAAGCCAACAACAGCAGAAGTACGAGTAGCTGAACAAATGTCTAATTTCATTACCTTCGAAGGAACAATCCCATTCGTTCCATATGCTGTACTTTGCGATCATGATTTTTGATCAATGGATCATTCCGTGTTGCTGTTGCACAAATCGCTGCCTCGAATTGGTAAAATTTTCACCACTGGTACAGTACAGTACTCGGTCATTCGCTGGACCCTAAACAACGGCGATACAACGTAATAGACCATAGTGGAAAACAACATACACCCAACTCTTGTCCTACTCCTCGTTGCTGTAATCCTACAGAGTGGTGAAGAGGTGGCTTAGAATAACCGAATACGGGCTTGATGTTGGTGCGTGGTTTGGTTTTTCTTGATGCGAAAATTCCCAGAGTTCCTGTGATAAGAGGGAAAAGTGTTGCATTCCGCACGGAAAAACCACGCATCATATCTCAGAAGCAAACATGGGCTGAAGATGCTGGGAAAAAAGATTTGACATGTCGTTGGAATGTTCCAATAAACGGCTGATCTCCCACCAATCGAGAATAGGGGGAATCCTTCCAGGCCCCACCACCAAATGAGGAATTATTGGCCGGCAGGAATCGCAAGTTTCACGTTTTCTTGCTATTTGTGCCAATCAGCGTCGCATCGATGGAGCACGATCTAACTAGAAAATCAGGTACGATGCAGACCAAGATGGGGCCGCTTGCGCAAGTTGGGGGCAAGTTGGGGGCATGTAACATTAACCTTACCTTACTGTGCCGCCATTTTTTAACCTTGACGTGATTAAGCATACATTCCAACGAGACCGCGCGGGCAAGTAGTCTAACCACGTCAGCTTGAAAGGAGGAGGGCTAAACGAACCAATTGTAGTATTCATGTCTTTCTCTCATTGCGCTCCCTTGGGTGAAGCCGCGAACGCGCCAGAATCCTAATCGGCGGACAAGGTTCACGATACGAGATAGCGGCGGCGTTTGTTTGAGACCTGACCCCACAGTGTGAATGGGCGTGTGAAGGGCTTTTGAGATTTCTTCAGCCACGGTCCTTAACGTGTATAGTTCTGCGGTCACGATTCTGGTCAAATGACGGCAGGACTTTGGACCTCATTTCGGACAATCACTCAGAATGACAAATTGCGCGAATTTCAACTGTGTTTCACTCTTTCCTGACGGCCGAGATAATTGCATTTCTTTTCTAGGCACATTTTTGTCACAACGCCTAAAGAGGGGCAAAAAAATCCTAGGCACATTTTGGCGCGTCGGATGTTACCTGTTAGTAATCCTTACGGCTGACGTTTTCTGATTTTTTTGGTTTCCCCTGCAGTTGTGAAGGGATTCGGAGCTGCAATGCAGAGCTGATGTGCCACGCTTTTTTCTCTCCGGGCGCACACCACCACTTCTCCTGTATCTAGACCGAAAATTGTCTCGACGCCCCTTACGGTCTATGTACACCTAGGCACAGGCAAGGAATGGGATCTGGCTCAGGACGGTCGGGGGGCCGCATTCCTTCATGGTGGGGTTCTTGGAGGAGGATATAAGAAAATTAGGATTTCCGCAGTGTAGGGCTCTCACACCAAAACCGGTATACCCGAATTTCACTCATTCATTTGCTCTACGCAAGACACTCTTGACGAGTTCATCATGTTTGTCCTTCACTTTGTAAGTCGTAATGATAATCCATGAGTAGGCTGGTTGCTCACATGAAATAGTTATTGGCTGCAGGCAGCCTTTCCACACTCACTTTCGCAGCACCACATTTATCCCATTTCGGCCATTCTGCTTTTCATTCGAAGAGAACTAGTGGTAGTACTTACACAGTGTATGCTGGGAATGGAGAAACATCTGCAGGTTGGCCAGATCAGAGTGCTTGGACGTCAAGCCTTGATACCATGTATGTATCGTGCCTCGCAAAGAGATTGTATCATCTAACAGGAATAAAGGTTCGATAACAACCATGCCATCCTAAATGCTTCTTGCACTCAATGGGGAGTCCCGAACAACTCAGAAGACGAGATTAAAGACTTAAAGGCAGCCGTTCAGGAAGTTGCGAAATCAACTGGCATCGACGAGCGATTCATTTTTGCTATCACGTTGCAAGAATCGAACGGTTGTGTTAGAGCTCCAACTACTGCATATAGCCACGCTAATCCTGGTCTTATGCAATCTAACCAAGGAACTGGTATGGAAATATCTCCCCAGCTTCGAGTGAATGAACGCTAATATCATTCTTAGGTACTTGTAACTCCGGCACCAGTGTCCTGAACCCATGTCCAAAGAGCCAAATCGTACAAATGATAACTGATGGTGCGGCCGGTACTGCAGCCGGAGATGGATTGAAGCAAGGTATTGCCCAAGCCGGTTGCAGCGATGTCTCAAAATACTACAAAGCTGCCCGCATCTACAACTCGGGGTCTATCGCCGCTGGCGGTAACCTTGGCGGTGGTGTAGCTACCCATTGCTATTGCTCCGATATTGCAAACCGTCTCACAGGTTGGTCTGCTGGCACAAGCAAATGCGATCCAAATACCATTGGAACAATGAACGGTAGCGGATCTTCCTCTGGCGGTGGAGCAAGCGGCGTCGCAAGTGCTACTGGTGGAGCCGCAACAGCAACTCTATCTGGCGGCGCATTCGCTCAAACTTCTTCTACTTCCACTTCTACTTCCACATCCACGTCTACTTCGACTTCCACAACCACAGCTACCGTAGCCACCGTCCCCGTTGCTAGCGGAACCGGTTCACCAGGTTCTCCTTACAGTTTTGGCACTGGTTCCGGTACCACAACAGCTGTTGTCCCATCTGGCACTGCTACTTCGTCTGGCGGTGCTTATGCGGAAGGATCCAAATGTACCTCTCCAGGTTCATGGAATTGCATTGGTGGCACGTCTTTCCAGCGATGCTCCAACAACCAGTGGTCTACTGTAATGCAACTGAGTGAAGGAACCACTTGTACGCCGGGTGAGGTCGCTGCGATCGACATATACGCCGCCAAAAGCAGTGCTGGAGTAAAGCCGAGACGCGTTCGTGATGCGCGTGAGATACCTACACCTGTACCGAGAGCGCGAGCATTCCCGGTTGCTTCTTGAGCATATTTTGATTTGACATTGCATTTTTTTTTTTCTTTCTCCTTGTGCTTTTCCTTTTTCTTTGTAGGATTTTGGGAGTGCATTTATTTTGTTTTGCATGGGAGGTTGGATCGGTAGGGACGGCATTGGGTGGTACATTATGAGATGACATGACTTGGGATTGGACGGGACTGGATATAGAGGGATGAGCCTGGTGTTTGCTATGACTCGCGTCGGTAAACATGGCGGATGTGTATGATATATCATTAGACGGACCTGTGGGCATAACATGCTGGTGATGCGGAGCTTGGGTTCTTGTATTCTTACCTTCATTTGTGTCAATCTGAAGAATAGCTTCCTTTTATTGTCATACTTATTATCCATATCTAACTGATATTTGCTCTCATGCTGCTCGCCAGAAGTCTACAATCTAATCCCCTGATTGCAAGTCTTTATTGCGCCACGCCACTGAGCACCTTCGACGTTGATACCATGCCCTCAATATGGGTGCAGCGTTCTTTGGTTGATTGGGTCTCCCATTTCTCATTACGGGCATAGAGTTCTCTAATAAGAACCTTCTAATTTGATCTAATTCGGCCTAATCAAGATAGATTCGGTCACATACGGTCCTTCATGGTGAATACTCATACGCGACTGACCCATCGTCGTATGAGATTCCCCTTACATAAGACTGTACTTCACTCCAACATTCAATGAGGGGTAACAGCATAACCTCCATTACTCCGTCGCTTCCCGAAAGAAGCGTTATCCCACTCATATTGAAGATTGATTAATCTATCATTTATTGAAGATCGATCAATCAATTATTCATTCATTCACCAGAGGGTAATTCCCTATCCGACCAACTTCAAACTTCGATAATCTCGAATCTCAATATCCAAAATTTATTTGAACAATCAGATATATAATTGTTCTAATACTTAAACTACACTAGAACAACTAGACTAGACATATATAACTATATTTAAGTATATAGTTCATAATGTTTAAACATTACCTGAACAATCAGAAGTTGGTCGGGTACTTAGTTTACCCCCTGGTGATTCAAACATACAACCTTATACACTTTAATACTCTACTTCAATCCCGTATCTACGTGTCGGATAAGATTCAAAGAACTACGGGAGTAACTACAGAGATCCTTCAATTTTACAGCGTAGGCATACACGAGGGCATCCAGGGATTTAGCTAATTTCGTGTAGAACGGAAGAGCAGGTCTATTTAATAGCCACTTCCAGACCGTAGCTTGAAAGAATCGGACTCTATCGAACACTGCATTTCACCACTTCTTTGGTGGTTTTGATGCTTAGTTCAACCTAGTCGATTCACACTATTAGTCCTGCTGGTAGACCACGAAACATCAGCATCATAGCTATGTCCTTGGAATCCTCTTCAACAACCTTCGAACCCTCTCCATTTCTACGACTACCACCCGAAGTTCGGAATCAGATATACTTGCACCTCGTTCCTCATGATGCGTTGAATCCGCAGTATTGTTTACCAGGGGGGCCCTTGCGGCTGATGCGCGCCTCCTGCTCTCCAGCAATACTCCGTCTTAACCGAAAGATATACAATGAGGTGATTCTCTTATGGTACGGGGTTGCAACATATCCATTCTTCCTTAGACGCACGTCCGAATTCTTGGGTAATGAATACCTCATGGACGAACGATGCGTTCTGCCAGCATGCCTCAAGCTGGTGAGATCTCTAGATATAAGGATCTATTCTTGTATGATCCGTTCAAACACACGTATCGACTCTCTTCCTGCGTGGACCACTTGTCTGGCAAACTTCCTAGCCGACAGCAAGTGTCTGGAGCACCTTAAAATCTATCTCTATGTCATGGTGCGCCTCGAAGGAGCGATTACGACACCCGAGGAAACGATTCATGCGTCTTTGGAGGAGATATTGAGTCCGTTTCGTGCAATTCGAGGATTATCAAAAGTCACTACGACTTTTAAACTGGGAGATTGTACGTATCCGGCCCAAATGATGCCTGCTTTGGTCCCGGTGACGACTCTGCGAAAGATGGCGGATGCCAATCGTTGGATATGCGCCTATTTGGATGAGTTCGAAGCTGGCATGCTTCGCAAATAGGATGTTCTGAATGCTTGTCTTGCATATGTGTGTAGTAAAGCAGATTTTAATCTTTCATAGCTGCTACACAATATTTCCAGCACTCTGTCATGCGGCTATACGGGACTATCAGTCTGTTCCTACTTTCTAGTCAACAACTCGGGATCAAACATAAACACATGTGCAAGTTGGAGACAAAATTTATCGCCTGAAGTTTATTTCAAATTGAATTATTTATTTTGAGATGATTGTTGTTGCCCTTTCCTATGTTTAAATGTTGTGAGTCGTGACACCAGCGATACTGCCTCGGAAGACCTCCCAAATACTCCCGTACATCAGACCACTTTGAGTATTTATTAAAAATCCAAGACTTGTTATTTATATTTGAAAACATCATGAGAACTTAAATATACTTTTTCTAATCATCTCCGCGTTTCAAAATAATGAAAGACCTAGATTAGGTTTCTCGGATTTTCTCCCGGCACTCGAAGATAACCTCCGCATTGTCGTCGCACGAGCGCAAATGCGACGAGCTGGGAACACGCGGTTGCAAGTTCTATTATTGGACACGTAACTAGGAAATCGACTATATACATTCTTTGATTACGATTATTTACAAATTACATAATTCGCCATCCTCTTGCAGTGAACGTTCAAGCCCACCATGAAATGCCGCCTCCATTCGAATCACGAATACTGTTTGCTTGTTTTCTAATCCAAGACTCGACAACCCTGAAATATTGGACATTGTTCTTCTCCAAGAATCCAAAATGACCGTTGCCGTGGACACCATAATCGCTCATCTTAATCCAATCGGTCTTGACTCCGACTTGGTTGAGATATTGAATCACACAATGTTCATACGTGATATGCGGCGATGCCTCACCGGTGAAGGCGGCATATGGAACCTTCGCCACATTAGGCAGGGTGTGAATAGTGTAATTGCCGGCAGTGCTTTGCTGGATGCAAGACCTCTTCGCAGGAGTATCCTCACCCACAGTCTCGGTGACAAGGTCGGTATAATTGGAGATCGGAGGGTCATAGTTTAAGTTCGAGACGGTTAGTCCAAACGGCCTTGCGGCTGTTCTACCAACCGATGATGTCGTGTTACCAGTATACGACTCGAAGGGAATATTTCCAGGCTCCAAGTTTGCGCTTCCAAGGACAAGCTCCGGGCATTCGTCTGAAATATGGATTGGGTGGACGGCACCAATGGAGTGAGATACGAGGAACGAAGGTCCGATTAGTTTCAAAAGTTGACAACCGGCTGCGCGCATGGAGAGTTCTTGTCGCGTGTTGTTTGTTGTCAATGGAATGAAGCCGCTCTCAAACGCATCGAAAGTCGCGTCGCCGCGAAGCCCACTCCCCGGCCATTGATTGTGCAATTGACTTTGAGGATATGCATCTGCAGTCTCAGGAGCGGTGAAGCCAACCTCACTGATGTTTGCAGTCGACCCAATTCTCAGAGGGTATCCTGTCAAATCGTTCTGTGTGCCACGACCAACGGAAGTCTGATCTACGATATACACCATGTAACCCAGGTCCAAGAACATGGAGGCGAATCCTTTACGGTTGTCTGGGGTATTCAACCAGGTCTAAGACATCATCAGCATTTGTTAGTCATTTGATATTGGGAAAGTTACGCACCGCACCGGATATCCCGCCTCCATGAAACAGGACTAAAGGATATGGTTGTCGAATGCCGAGCAGAGGCGTCAATTTCTCGACATACATCTGATCATAGGTCAAGAGCCCAATCGCGGCATTAACATAGTGGCCCCCAACCCAGAAAACGTCCCGCTGGTAGAGCGCTTCTGTAGATCGGCATTGTGGTTTGATCCCATTGATACCCGTACAGTCCAAGGTAGCCGTTGCGGCGCCAAGCAGGAGAGTCCAAAGCAACAACATTTTGGATAAACGAATGGGACTGAAAGCGAGGATGAAGTTTCGAAAGAATATTTTGCCAAAAGTTCCCAGGACTTAAAATAAAGTTTTAATTGATTAACAGAACCGCATCAGGCCAAGTAAACCTGCTCATGGAGACAATCTTACGAGATGAACTATAGTGGACTGCATAGTAATTCGGACATTGTTCTTGTCCTGTTTGATCATTTTGGTATGTTAATCCGTGAGTGCTAAGCTGTTAGGTCAACCAGAAAGATGGAATTTGCCGATCTTTCTCTTATTCAAACAGGACGAGGTCATTTCTCGGGGCGGGGTTTATGCACATGCTAGAACTTCGCGTAGGCTTAAGATTTGCTATTTGGGCCAAGTACGAAGTATATCGGTTACCCGCCACTCCCTCCTTGTCCGACAGCCGAGGAATAACTTTTGAAGATATTCAGATACCGTCTCTTCCCGCGCGGATGTGACTGGCTTTAATCTGCGGCACTTGAGCCCGTTGGATAAAACAATATGGGATGTTTCTGATGAGACGCAACGTTTTTTCATCAATTAGGTGCGGCAACACCCTGAATGTCGCGAGCCCCAGGGTTGTTGCACAGTCCTTGTTAGCGGTAAGCCTAGCCTAAGAGTCAAAGAGGGGCCTTCCTACAGTGGCTTAGCTTCCACCGCGGTTCGGTAATCGTACGACGAATCACGACTCACGAGTCATGTCTCCTGGGCGCGCAGGAGGAATTCAATAAAGCAAAATCCCTTTTCGGTCTTTCCGTGACCTGTTGCTCCTCCTCCAGCCTCCCAGCGGACAGCGGAAGGCTAGGCTCCTGATGGTTTGCGTTCTTACGTGGGCGGACCTATATTTGTGGGTTATGGAATGATATCTTCCAAGCGAAGGGCTGAAGTTCCGAAATTTGTGCGCAAATAACGTTTGAGGATCATCTATTTTATTTTGCCGAAGTGGAGAGAACTACGGAGCGTCATCTCTGATTTTAACCAATGAGGCCACGTGCGGAGTGAGTTCCTGTCTGCGTTGATGCTTGCCGTTGATCTGAAATAAGGCTAAATTTGAGGCAGTTTCTACTCTACGGAAGCAGTGGATCTTCTCTTCGTTTTTCAAGCGGGTTCCGTATTATTGCCAAGCTCAAGGGGTGAACTTTCCACGGGTTTTTTTCCTATGAAGGAAAAAACTTTACCACTCGTTGTCGAAGCTTCCGTTCGTACCAACTTGCCAAGTACACCTCGGTGTGGCTATTGGAGATCACAATGGGAGGGTCTTTGGAGCGATACCCAAAAGACACTTAGACTTTTGGTCTTCCTATCTCATTCGTTCGAAGAAAGTTTTTCTCCAACCCGCAGAACCCCGAATTCCAAATCCCTTCGAAGTCGTGGGAAGTCGTCGTGTTCATGATTTGTCCCAATTACCCGGTATATGGCTAGAGCCTGCAGTCCTACCCTGTCAAAGAACATGTGGAATCAAGATCGCGTTGCACAATATCGCGAGAAAAGTTAAAATCAGGCAAGGCGAGATGGTGATACAGACTACAGTCTACAGTGCAAAGGAATCTCCTGTCCTTTTCTTCCCCTATCGACCGTGAGCTCAGTCTCCAGGTTTTAAGATACAGTGCGTAGGGATTAGCTGGTCGGTAGTCAGATTTTCTCTATTCCGGATTACTATTTAGTAAAATAATGGATACATTTGATCGTTTCAGTCCGGGATGGTCCTCTACCGCCGGGCTAGAAGCTCGAATTGTACAAGGTCTTCACCTTGTATTAACCTCTTTATTCTAAGCCGCGGCCGTCACCGTTACTGCGATTTCCCTACCTTTATGATAGTTTCATGTTATCTTCAGTATTATGCACTGGGAACATTTCAGCCTGAAGTTTACCATGTCGTCTCCATTGTTCTTCACTATGTGTCCTTCGAATTATTGTCCCCTTTTGTACCTGTTTGATCTGCGATCTACCAACTCCTTACGAGGTTCGTCTCGATGAAGATACAGTACATTGTCTCTCCATCTCGCTCCTTCTCAATCGCTTTTCCACGGAGTTGAGCCGAATCGGAACATTTCAGTTGTTGGTCCTACCATCAACAAATCATGTCTTCAATAACCTCCACTTCCGCCACAGTAACGTATCCCACCTCCATCCCCACCGGTACCATCTCTGCACTCATCGGCCAACCACCAAATACAACCAATGACTACTACATCGTAAACTACCTCCTCATCGCCTTCGGCAAACATACTTCCCCTCTCAAAGGCATCGCCATCCCTCCTTTCAAACCCGACAACTATGTCTACA
This sequence comes from Rutstroemia sp. NJR-2017a WRK4, assembly GCA_002946385.1. Classification (NCBI taxonomy): domain Eukaryota; kingdom Fungi; phylum Ascomycota; class Leotiomycetes; order Helotiales; family Rutstroemiaceae; genus Rutstroemia; species Rutstroemia sp. NJR-2017a WRK4. The sequence continues at coordinate 24,141 of NJPR01000001.1, read as the reverse complement.
CCCCGCTCGGCCCCTCCATCCTCGCCGGCATGTCCGCCGCCATCGCGATCATGGCCCTCGTCACCATCGCCCGTCTCATAGTCCGATTCTGTGGCCGAGGACTCGTTTTCGGTCTCGACGATCTATTCATTGTTCCCGGCGCCCTCCTGGCGATAACCTGGCCATCTCTCCAAATCATGGCTGTCATCTACGGCGGCGCCGGAAAACACATGTGGGATGTGACGTACGAGGAATACGGATATTTCAAGCGCTACACCAATCTCTCCAAAGTTATCTTCTTCGTCTCAGTCGGAATCGTTAAAGTCTCAATTTGTTTTTTCAACCGTCGTCTTACGAGCATGACGAGTAAAACTTGGCTCTGGTTCAATAATATCTTTCTAGTTCTTCTTTTCGTCTATATCATGGTTAGTCTGTTCTGGGATATCTTCAGCTGCTCGCCGGCGTATGCGGGCTGGGATCCAATTCGGATAGGTAGGGAGAATATTAAACCAAAGTGCTTCTCGGTCAGCATATTGGGGACAATTCTCAGCACTATTCATGTGGTCATGGATTTTGGGCTACTAGCTGTTCCACTCATCGTGTTGTGGAAGGTTAAGATGGGTTGGAAGACGAAGTCGAGGTTGTATTTTGTTTTTAGTATTGGTATGATGAGTGCGGTTGGAAGTATCTTCAGACAGATTGAGCAGGGGAAGTTGTCATCTGATGTCCTTTGTAAGTGCTCTTACCAATTCTTGTCCGCATTGCACAGGAAACTTGTACAGGCCCAAACTAACCAACCCTCAGATACCTTCAAACCCCTCGAAGACTGGACCCTAGTCGACCTCACCCTGGGCGTCGTCGCCGCCTCCCTCCCCGTCCTCAGCGCCATCATCCCCGCGCGCTGGCGCTCCATCCACTCCACATCTCACAAGACCCCATCTCACGGCGGTTCATACCCTCTCTCCCGCATCGGGCGACGAACCAGCATATCCGGGAAACGCGCCGTAACGGACAGCGAAGAAAACATAGTGCGGACGGACGTCGTCGAACTAAGCTGGGTGCGAAGGGATGACATGAGTCCTGGACAAGGGAGCACTGTGGACGGAGACATGAAGCGCGATCCGCATAGTAGGAGCGAGAGTATGAGTGGTGTGGGGAGGGTAAAGAGGAGTTTTAGTCGGACGAGAGGAGTGGTGGGAATGGGTTCGAAGAGGGGTGAGGAGAGGGAGAGTGAGGATGAGGGGAATGATCCGGGGAAGTGGAGTGGTGCGGCGGCGGGGGGGAAGGGAGGTGCAAATGGGTATACGGTGGAGATTAAGGGGGATGAAACTTAGGTTAGTTTGGGTCAGTTGGGATTGGAAAAATAGGAAAATATAATCAAAATGTGGATTTTGGACGAATATGGCGTTATGGGACATCAGGGTGGAAAGCGATCAATTATAGATACCATGGCTGACTGGTCAATCAATGGACGACTAGAGGGCTTGTATTATATGAGAAATGAACTCTACAGGAAAGGGATTCACAGATCCATGGAGTTGGACCGTGGGATTCGGAAATAGTACTCGAAAAGATATATTCGAGAATAATATATCCCAGCCCTGCCCTCTTTGCCCATCTCTGGACATTTATTGGAACGACCAGTCCATTTCCTTGCTAGCCTAATGATGTTCCTGCTCCACCCCAGCCCCGTGCTTGCAGCCATGAGAACGCTTTCGGATACTGTGATTATAATCTGTCCGTAAGACTTGTATAAACCGCCGGCGTCGATCTTTTGGCTGTTCTGGCTGTCGATCGCTTTTCCAATACTTCCATAACATTTTCACCATCCCACCACTTCCCACCATCGCCATTGGGGAGTGCGGATGACGATATATTAAACCAAAGCGTCTCTTTCTCTTCTTTTACTGTAGTATCTCCAGCATCTGACTTTGTGATCTCTTGGAAACCCCTCAACCGGAACGCTGCTTTTTGGCGTAAATCACCGTCCCCTAGTTTGTACTCACCGTACTCTGAGCGATAGACTGATCCTGGTGGCATAGGCCGCTTGCTATATTTCTTTAAAATCTGTTTTAGCCATACCTTATCCTGTTCTTCGGACCATTCTCCGTAATCATACACCATGATATCCTCCATATTTTCCCCATAATCCGCAGTACCCACTGCCGGGATAAGGACACTGTAACCTCTGTAGTCGAATGTAGGTATCGCTCTGAGGAAATCTTCAACCTTCTGGTCGTCCGGGTTCAGAGAAAATTCCTTCCATTTTTATAATTTATGTTCCGTTTCCATCGTACCTAAAGGTATTATTTGCTGGCAAGAAATTCTCAGAGTGGGAATGCGTTTGTTTTGTGTTGATTATAATGGTTGGAGAATAACTTCACTGAGTTACAGCAAAGTAGGCTACAGTATTATCCTACCGTGCCTATCCAGCCGGGTGGACGGGCACGTGACGGGGTATCGGCGGGGTTGGGTTATGACGGGCATATGGCATCTATGAATAGGTAAGTGGCACGTGAGTAGGCAGGTTGTGAAAACTCACTCATGGGTACCCATTTCGCAATATAGTACATGGTAAGTTACCATAGGAGATCTATTTCCAGCAAAGAGAGTAACATTAATCTAGATGAAGTAGAATATTGCCTCTACAGAAAACCTAAGCTGAAGCAAATAAAACACTGATGTTACAGTACTGTAAATCGCCAAAATCGCCAACAATATAAGTTGCATGCCCGCTTTTGTTGGAAAACTCCTTCCTATGACGAACAAGACTTGCACGGTTGGAATAAGTCCTTACAACCAGGGATACCGCACCTCCATGCGCCCAAGATGCCTTGCTCAAGTGAAACTGTAAGTCCATGAACTTCCTCCCAGTGAGCGAGTATTTGTTTTCTTTCCGAGACGCAATGGTAGGGTGGGTCGATGTCTGCACGAGGAGGGCAGTCGCGGAACCAGGTCGTTCTCCAACCAAATAGTAGATCTTCTATCGTTCGTAGTTCCAAGGCCATCATTTCACGCCTAATCATACAATGTTAGTGAAATAATTTCAGCTTCTTTACGAGGGAGAATACTGACGGAGTGGTACAATCCATTCGCAATCGACCAGACTAACAGGGCGTCCACGAAGGGAGTTGTCCTGTTCGATAGGTCTTTCTAAGTTCAACATGGCCGGAATATTAATGCGATCTAAAACACGAGTGTGAACAATAATTGTTTTAGAATGAAGCTTTAGAGCTTGAACACTGTTGACTTTGGGATGGCATGGCGGATTGTGCTTGACACATATATGTCTTGCGTCTTGTCGCAATCGCATAAGATCGTGGCAAGTTTGACGAGGTTTGTTTGAGACGGCGTGCTCAGATGAGATCCAAAAAGATAAGGTAATCGGATTGGGACAGCAGTGTGGACATTGACCGCGTCCAGTCCAGAAAACCAATTGTGGCGGTCGCGATCAGTGGAAACCAGACCCGAGATAACGGGAAGCAATCGTCTCAAAGTTAATTCCCAAGTATGTTCTTCACGTTGCGAACAGGGTGATAATTCCACAAGAAGTATCTGGGGTGCGAAGTGCAGTGTAAAATCGGTAAAGAAGATGCCAATTTGAGTGTCCTTGAATGTCGTGATGAAGCATTCTGGGTATGGCTGGGGTTTGGATACCGAGTTCTGTAGAATTTCGCGTGCCGCGTGCGTAAAGATGAGGGAACGGAATCTGGCACATGCCTCTGAGCTTTTCCAGCTTGACTGGTAAGATGGCAGGTCCAAATTCGAAAATTTTGGAGATGAATACCTCTATCGAAGAAAGGGAGGTCGAAGGTCTTATTCATATCTGTGTAGGTCACCAGAAAATGATCTATTAATCTCCATCATAAGGCTGTGACATTATTCTGGGAAAGAATCAAAATACCAACGAAAGTGGCTTTTGAACCGAACGGAGCTAAGATCTTTTAGTACAAATATCAGATCGTTGAAAAAGTCATTTCAGTCAGTGTCACTACTTCCATCGTATTCCATAACTCCGTAGCAGCTCGATCTACAAACATTACGGTTGCTGCGCACTCCGAGAAAAGAAGTAACCAAGATGACAAAGTTCCCGAAGCTCGAATGATTGATGAACTAGTTATATATTATATGCTACTTTCATACTTTCTATGAACAAACAATTCCCAAAACCGTGACCCCATATTCATCAGTTTATCCCAAGAAACCCCCCCAATCCTCAACCTTACCAATCAATAATCAATCAACAAGACCAACTCTTCGCGGTGGTATTCTCCCGAATCGAAGTCCCCGACGCATAAACTCCAATAACGCAAATTGCCGCGCCACAAACCATCATCCCCCCGTTCACCAGCGTTAACAATATCTTTCCATAGCCCTTCGTCCACCTCCCTTTATTGATGCACAACCAGAATATACCCGGCAATCCGAACGTAAACCACGATGCGAAGAGAGACGAGACGAGACCGAGGAGCTCGTTGAAAAACGGGATGGACAAGGCGATGACGAATGCAATAATCCAGAGGAGGAGCGTTATGCTGAGCCAGGAGATGGTGGCGGTGCGGGTGCGCGTGTTGATGTGGTGGGGACGGCTGGCGAAGATGCGGTTGAAGATGTATTTGGAGGCAACGTGGCCGAAGATTACGCCGGCGATGATGATCTGCAGGCAAAATTTAGCTTCTGATTTCACTGCAGAAAAGAGGGAAATGATCAGGTGGTGGTGTAGCAATGAATGAAGGATGGACTTACAGTCGGAATGGCGATTCCAAAGGCAATTTTCGACACCAGGACACCAGCGGATGACAGAGCGGGAGACTTTACAGTCGCTCCTGTGTAGATGTATACGACGATGGCTACGATGATATACATGGTTATATCGCATGTTTGGAGCAAAGCAAGCGATTTCGGGAAATCCCTAGGATCGCGAAGCTCGGCCATGAAACCGAAGAAAGCTACGTGACCACCTAGAAATAGTGATGAGCATGCTGGGTTGAACTTGCGGCGTAGGGGTGAACTCACCATAAGCGAAAAGAATGTTGGCAATAGAAAGGAATGCCTCTCGAAATTTCAAGTCTGGTTTGGGCCAGAGACTGTATTGATTATGCGCAGGTTTTTCCACACCGACTGCAACCATCGTGATGACCACCGCAGTGGTGATACTCGCGAAAGCTATTTCAATATGTTAGCCCCGACACAAATCACAAATTCACAGACAGCAACTTACAAGCAATCGACATGTATGACATCTTCTTGCACGTTCTTGGAATATCCAGCACCCAAAAAATCGCCATGCCCACCACACCCCACACGATATTACAAACGCTATGCGAGCTCAACGTCTGCAGACAAATAATCCACGTCAAAATATGACTCGCCATACAGAAGACCAAGAAGATAATATACGCTCCAGCGCCGAACTCCCGCCCGAACCGCTTCATCCCGACCAGCGAGAACAGCACTTCGATCGAGCCGGCCATGCTCTCGATCTGTGGATACGCTTGGCGGAATTGGTACATGACGTATCCGGAATATGAAGACATGACGCCCAGACCGATGAGCAGAATGACGCCAGGGATGAGCCCGACGTTGGCGAGGACGGAGGGGAGAGAGAGTATTCCGAGGGAAATGGTCTCGGCGATCATTATCATCCCGCATTGCCACCAGTTCATGGAGTGGTAGTCGACTTCGCCGGAGGCGACGGTGGGGATACCGGCGAGCTCATCGTCTTTTTTGCTGTTGTTGAGGGCTATGGTTGTGAGTTCATCGTCTTTTTTGCTGTTATCGAGGGCTATGTCTGTGAGCTCATAAGTGGAGTTTTGGGTTGACGGGGAGTTTGGCCGTGAGGCTTTGTCTGTGGTGACTTCTCGTTTTCTTGCATCTGCTTCTGTCGATGCAGGTAAGTGGTTGAAATATGAATTGTTAGCCATTGCGACGGAATATGTGCTTGCGCAAGATCCTGTGGTAAGGGATATGTTAATGATTGCTGCAAACAATGATGTAGAATAAGGTAAGGATATACTACAACCTCGACATTGAATGTGTCAAGAATAACATGTTCGACTGAGGAAGCATTGCAAAGTGTTGAGTGAAGTAGAAGGTGGAAATTCCAAGGGCAGACTACTAAGTAACCCCTTCCTAAGATGACCAACGTGTTCAGATATTGGTATTTCGTACGGTTTATTGAAGGTGCAATCGAAATCAGCAGGTGCGTTCTAGATTCAGACTAGTATGGTACGTTTAGGACGTAGGGCTGATACTTTGATAGAGCACAGATGGTCCACTAAGACTAGTAAGTGCAGGAGCTAGGGCAGATATCTATTATAAACGTCAGTAGCTCAGATATGCTTAAATTTGTGGAGGAAGTTTATACTAGTGTAGTAGATAGCTCCTTCCTAATATCGCAACTGCAAAATACACGTCACCTGTCGTTCGATGCTCCAAGTCTGCTGGTATACTGAAGCCCGTAGCTGAGATTCAGATGAAGAACATGTCGTTCTTTTGTGACTCGATCATAAGTAAACAAGCCATAACCGCAGGCCTCGCATCAAACTCAGAGTCCTTGCGAGCATTGAGTACTCAGATGAGTCGGGGTCCCGATCGTGATGGTGATATGCTAGCAGCATCTCCATCACCAAAACTCATGACTATTAATCCTCAGTACTTTCCAGAGAGATCTACGAGAAAGATAAGGCTAGATGGAACCAAATGTGTGACTGACCTGTTAATGATGAGATGGGTTCCGCGAACGCCTCTTTTGCGGTACTTATCTATTTAGCAGCCACGGACCGAATATTAGCTTCCTTGTTATCAGAGACGATCACGATCCCTCTTTCGTCATTCGAATGCTACATTTGCGTATCATATAAGTGGACGTAACCGACTCATACATCAAGATTAACAGTAACAATAGTGCCGTAAGTGCAGCGCATGTGACCGAAGTCATCTGACCTCCGATCACACCTGCTCCTATATCGGCCCCTCATGGCACTCAACTAGCCATAACACTCTTCCCACCATCTTCGGTGATTCTACCACGAATTTTAATCTTGAGATACTTCATGCCCAACTTCTCGAACCTCATTTCACATCCTTCTCCCGCCCCGCTACCATCCACCTCGTCCGCTGCCCCATCAATCCTAGCTTCAGGCGCGAACAATAATGCTTCCCCGGCACGCAACTGCACAATATCGCTAATCACCTTTCCTTCCTTTCCTTTACCAATCTCATTTTTAGAATCATCCGCGAAACTCAACGCAGCAATATGCTCTCGAAGGCATTTCAACCACTCCGGACTAGAGAAGCGATGAACGATGGTCATGGAACACAGATCGAGGAGTTTAGGCGACACTGTGGGCTCCTGTGTTGAAATGAAGATTCTGGTTCCGATGTGTCGTTGGAGATGAATAGTTGAGAGGAGAGTATTCGTCAAGGGGTCGTCGGCGGCTGACATGTACTTGCAGATTGTTAGCGTAGGTTGTGAGTTCCTGGAAGGAGGAATTACTTTATGCGCTTCATCGAGTGCGATGATTCTGCCGATACCGATTTCGGTTTTTTGTTCCAGGTATAGAGAAAGACACATGTTGAAGAGTGCGGAGGCCCCTTCAGATGTCATACATGGACACGAGAGGTCGACTATGGTAAGTTGGCCAGCCTTTATTAATGTCAGCAACCGGTTAACATATTTAAACATAGAATAGGTACAACCTCCACACTCCAATCATTCCCGCCTCGCTTCTTTGACTTGGAAAGACCCTTCCGCCCGCTAGGTTTACCACCAGATATTTGATCGATAGGCATAAAGCTCTCAAGCGTATCCAACCTCTGTTGCAATGGCGCTTTTTGTGCAGGCGTCATGTTACATTCCTCCACCATTCTCTTGAATTCTCCGTAATTGAATGGCTCAGACTCGCTCTCGTCAGGCTTTTGTTGCTGGGCTAGTCGTAGCTCCCGGATGATTCGATGGATAGAATGAAGGTAAAGTGGCATCGATCCGTCGTCCGTTTTCACTGCCATTAAATCCATCATACGTTGTGTGTTTAGGTCAGCTTGGTCGATACGAAGGGTCTCAACCTGAACGCCAGGAATGGAGCTGTATGTTTTCTGTCGAATGTGTCGGTTGCCAGCTAGTGTCTTGATTTGGAACAATCACAGGGAGCTAGGGATGAAGTAGACGATAGTCCTCTGCTGAAAGAAAAAAAAGATGCGATAGAAAAATACTGACCTTCATGCATTTGAAGTTCGTTGGAGCACACAGTACTCTCACCTTAATCTCTCCTCCGCTAGCTAAGTGAGCTGCTTCACAAGGAATCCCGATCTTGTCTCCAGTAAAATTATCATAGTGAAAGAGCAAGCCGGAAAGTGGAGTTGTCAACTCGCCGAGCTCTGATTCCATAAGACAGTTCTCAAGCAAGCACGAAAGAGTATGTGACTTCCCAGAACCCTGAGAGCCGCATATGAATGCACTAGATGGAGCGGCGATGTTGAAGAAAAGACGAGGATCGGGATCGTCTTTGAGACGTGGTTGCTTCAGCAATGAGGATTGTCCGGCGATGAATCCGTACTGGGTGAAAGACTTTTCCAAATGTCGAAGTACTGCGGCGGAGAATATAGGTATCGATTCTCTTTCGTGGTTGTCGTGCGCAGCAGTGTCGTTTGTCAAGAGGCTCATATGATAGTCAAACTTGTCAGCTTCGCCCTGTCGATCAACGTCCATAGAAGTCGTCTCTTTAGAGACTACGGCATCTTTTGCCGTGCTATTGTCCGCCATAGTGTAGATACTCCAGACCTGGTGAGATTGAGTGTGGTGATGTGTTGATACAATACTTTTATCAATGATGTAGTGCCTGCTGGAAATTAAATCCCGAATCTCTGAAGTACGAAACTATAGAACCAGTTGCATCAATTTGGATAAAGTATTTCAGGTTGGTTGATTCTTTCTTCCAAAGGGGAGAAAGGAGGGCTCTATATAGGCCTCCTCTCCCGTATCAATCGCCCCATGAAGCACGCCCAAAGCATGCCTAAACGGGATTCTGCTTCATGGTTGTTTTGATTCACATCAAACATTATGCGAATTCACACACTGACCGGAGAGGCCGAAGGCAATCTATAGGTTGCTTTCGCACATCAGCCGTTTGTAAGATCTGATTCTTAGCCTTCTTATCTGTCTCCGCGAGAGAAAGAAGCATTTGGAGCAAGATCTAGACTGTAAGCTTGACCGCCCTCTTCCACAGCAAATGATAGATCATTTCACCACGAAATGAACCAAACGTGAAATACAAACTAACCAAGTTGCCCTGCAAGACGGGGGTTCACATGACGGGAACCCACATTCAGCCCCATCCGATTGACAAAAGAAAAACAGCAGGGATAACAAAACATTGTACCTCTACACTTCAATAATTTATTCTGTGCTCAGAATGTATGTAATAGACATTAATCATAATCTAAATACGTTTCAGGAAGAGTTCCAATAACGCTGCATGAGTTCGGTATATCCAAGGTCAAAATATATATACAGTAGAAATATCCATCAAGGAATCAAATAAACCAGGAAGAATCCCGCGGAGTTTGCCAACTGGCACTCGGTGTCGCATCCGAAGACGTAGAAGGAGAATTTCTGGTTGCCTTCTGCTTTTTGAAAGACCTTCCCGATCTTGAGAATGATCTCATGAATGATGACGTAGGTCTCCCCAGTGTAGGACTAACCATTACAACGGGCGTTGCAGGTTCAGACCCTTCTTCCGTGAATACCGTTGGAGGTCTTGGTAAAACCGATCTACGGTTCGCCGCCGAAGGTTCAGTCTGCTCAGGTGGAGTTGTGATCATGGGCGATGGGCCGTTGGAACTTTGTCGAGCAAGACCATCAAGTGGTGAAATGCGCCTTTGCATATGTGAAGCTGATGAGGCCGACGACCTATTTGGCGCCACTGTAGACATAGGGGACAACATGGGTGACAGAGATGGTGATTGTCCGCTAGACGCACTATGCGCCAATAAGTGCAAAGTCGCATCGTGAGAAGAAGATTGTCCAGAAACCCATGACATAGCAGATAAAGCACGTCTGCTGCCTTCGTCGTCCATTTCAGCGGCTATGCTATCTCCGGGAAGTTCGTACATTGCAGGGCTCCCAGGCAACTCTGGAGTCCTTTGAGCTCTTCTTTGTGATTCTATCATACGTGCCGCTGTTTCATAATCCTCATTGTGGTTATTCGATATAGGAGAGTACAACTCGGATGGCGAATGAATCTTCATGTAATATCCAGCTGGCTTGTTCTCGGCGTCAGGGGAGTGTAACTCTGCATGGTCTGCTCTCGACAGATCTGGGCCCGGTGCTTCCACGATTGTGTTGTCCGAAAAACCTGGCGATGTAGCTACTTTCGTGAAGGGCTCCACTTTCGAGTTATCTCCTCCCATACCACGAAGTGCTACTTCATTTGTCGCTGCAGCACGTTTGCGGCGACGGCGAAGGAAAAATATTGTGAGACCAACAACAGCGATGACTGCAATCACGAGAACCACGATAGCACAGATGACACCAACCGATATGCTCTTCTTTTTATTTGTAATTGAAACTTCGGAACTACTTCCTGATTTGGAGGATGAAGAGTTAGTTATAAAAGTTGGGGAGACGATTGTGCTAAGCTCCGATGCAGCCCCATCGTTCCATGTACACTGACTGACGCTAAAGTTTCCACGCTCGTAGTCGACTGTTAAATATCTAGTAGTAAATTAGAATTTCTGTTGAAACAATAAAGGAAGTTACGCACGCTTCTTGGAGGAATGCTCTTCCCAGGGTATTCTGGGAATCATTGGATGACTTCCTCAAAGGAAAATAATATGTATCATTAGGGACGAAGGGGTATGAAGCAGGAATGGAGAAAGCACTAAACGGAAGAATAATAGTGGCATATTCACCCCCATTGAGATCATTAGATAGAGAGAATGTAACTTGTGGATTAGTTGCCTTGAGCAAAGAGCGCTGCGTCGAATTAAGCAAGTATAAACCTGTCTCTTCATCTAGAGATAATCCAAATGCTTTTTCAAATGCCTCACAAGCAGCCTCTGGAAGCCAGAAGTTAGGATCGGTCGACTGGATGAATGCGTAAGTAGGACTTGGAAGTAAGTCGGCTTGAGTCGTGCCGCTATATGTGATGGATTGGATTGCCACAACAATATCCCGATCGATATCTTCCGAAAGAGTAAATTTTGCACCATTCGGCGTGAAACGAGAAGAATCGTAGCCTCCAAAGATTAGTTGGGCATACTGGCCAGCCTTTAGACCTAGATGACGGTTAAGCGACTCAGACGATTGCTGCAGGGGGACTGGGCACATACGGTAGCTTGCACCAGCGGTGTAACTCCAACTTAAACTAGGAATGAGTTTTTCAGACCATAGAGATGTAAAATATGATGGACTTGAAAAATTTCCTATCGTGGTGAAATTGACAGGTTGTGTGCCGAGTCCAAATATTCCCCTTCATAATGTTAGTAAGAATCAAAAGCAGCCGAGAGTAATTTACGTGTAGAATGGAGAAGTAGTCGCGATTGCTCCAATCGTTTGGTTTACAAGCGTTGGCCCATTATTCCCCTTGACGTATCCCAACCCAACGGTATCTAGACCGAAGTCCGCATGCTGAGAGTAACCCAAGTTTGCCTGGAATCCAACTCCGTCTCCATTGATACCGAATGTCCCAATATCATCCCAGGTGTTCGATTGACTATTGTTGAATAGAGTCCCCCGAGCATTGGCGCAATCGCTTGGTACGGGCGAAATGGCTGCAGACGTGCATCCAAGCGGAAGTACGAGTAAAGTTTGGGGTGAGTTCGTTGATACTAGGACGCGAACATTCTGAGCTGGAGAACCGACCCTTAGAGCCAATGATGACCATGAACCATCATCACCATCCTATGAAACAGTTAGAATCAATGAATACAATCTAAAGGCAAACTTACAAAGTATTGACTCGGTGGGATAACGAGCGGAGATGGGATGTTCTCTGACCGGCCCTCGAGACTTAGAGGGCTACCAATGGCCTTCACTGCGACGATTGAAGCAAACAGAAGTCCATTAAGGAACTGTATACGCATGTCGATAGTTCTCTAGACATGAAATCATCGATGGCCGGAATCAACAAGTACAAATTGGGATTGAAGAACGATAAAGCATTGAAGCATGATGGAAGAATACCGGATAAGATCCCGATCAACAACGTTAACCTGCTGGGGTTAACCCAAAGCGCAGATGACTTCCTGTTCCGTAACCATGGCGCGTAAGAATGAAGCTCGGACAAGAGGCAGAAATTCTCCGCAGTTCCCAAAGTATTGATATCAGGGGGGAACAGCTGGGATTGCAAATTAGCAGGCCCGGCTTTACCTGCGAGTCTGCGGCACGGCCCTACGAGGTCCACTCTTGGAAGGTCGTCGCAAAATCAGATATACTGATATGATATGCTAAACTGAAGCTTAATCTCCCCATCGCAGACGATGCTACTGCAAACGTAAGACTCCCACGATAGTAGACCATCTTATAAGTCGCGAAGGTGTTCTTACGCTGCGAGGCGGTGGCACAGAAAAGCCTCCTGAGCCGTACCTCGTAAGACGATTCAACCTCGGTTGAGAAGATCTGGTACAACGCGGTTGTGCCATCGCTGTGGTAACCTGAAGATTACAATGAGAGGGACACAACCGGAAGTCATGGAATTCGAGTATCACCGCAGAACCATGCGGCCACGATGTTGTGATCGATTAGGCGCGGGTGCCAGCCAAGGTTGTAAGAATGGTGATGAAGAATGGTGATGAACTTTGGCCGAGACGCGAAATCACAAAAACCGCTCGGAGCTAAACCCTATGCCGTTAAGCTTATCACTCGCTTAGCCAATCACCGACCACCGAGGATTGTGCCACGCTTACCCCATGTTTGCGCTAAAATTGTACCTGCTTTAGAGTCTTGACCCATTCCCTTTCCAAACGTAAGACATACGACGGCGCATGAAGTCACATCGCCGGTTCCCCTTTGAGATAATTATTATTCTATCCTAAACAAACGAGAGCAATCTACTACATCTGTGCTCTTCTTCAATCAAGCTTCTCGTATTTCCACTTCCCATCCACTTCACCCCATTCCTCGACATGTTATCGCGGCGAGCTGAGGGGCAAAAGTGTTCTCCTTTTCAGTCTACCGCTCGTTTGACCTAAAGGCCCAGACTGATTTGGAATTCCAAGGCTACGTGCAGAGTAGATGGAGTCCTCGATAAACAAGCTACCCAGTCGGCACTAGGTCGTCACCCGTCAGATTAACACTTTAATGCTCCTCCTAGCGTTGGTTTGATCAATTTTTCTCGATCAGTCTTACCTGGAGGTGATCTTACAGACTAGATCCTGCAATCAAGGGCTACAGTCAAGGGATCCTTGGTTGCCACGAAGCAAAGAACTATCGGCATGTTCACCCCAGATGACTGAACGACCAGTGCGTATCAGTGATTGGATGAAATGGGGCGTGCCTGCTGTCAAAAATAGTCCTGGGCAAGATAACGCTCCAGATGCGCCTCAAAGCATGGAAGTATTATATCCTGGCTTTCCATGTCAACGTCTTTGATGCTTCTTTCTTCTTGTTACTTCGTTCGCCAATCACACTCTTTTAGTTTGTTGTTTATTTCTTTGGGATTCGATGATGGCGTGTAAATCGGTATCGTCGTGGGTAGTGTTGTTGTCGGTCTTTAACTCCTGTTATGCTTCTGGTATGTTAACATTCGACCCGATGAAGTTCTATCGGTTGACCTGATCTAGTGCGTTATACAAATTCAAGTTCTGTAGCCACAACGACTTCGAAGTCAAGTTCTTCCTCGACCATCACCTCCATTCCCTCAACAATCACCCCATTAGCTTCGTTGCCAGATGGAGGACAGTCAACTACTGAACTATTTCCGATCACTCCGGGTAGCCCGTACTGGGGAAATCAAAGCATTCCCATCAATACCTGTACTCAGTGGAATTTAAATGGAAATATCCCTCAAGTCGTGTGGACACCATGTCACATGTAGGAGCCACTGATTATATCGAACATGATATGTACTGACTCCTGGATAGTTTCGCTGGAACGGTACAGCTTTCATACTTCCCCCCTGCCAGTGGAAATGTTACGTATCCGTCGACGTACTACAATGAAGCTATTGGTATCACAATGTGTGTGTTCCCATCGGACTTTAGAATTCCATGCTAATCAAATCAGGACTTCGCCCTCTATGTATATGGTCATCAACACAATCAGCGTCTATAACGACTGTGGTCAAGTTGGGCCTACAATGAAGGACATAGTGATTCCTTTAGACCCAACAGATGTATCAACAATCGCTCTTTACACGGCCACAGATCAACAAGTGAACACCACCCCTCCAACCATGCTCACCCTTACAGATATCATTAATGGCTGTTCGACGCTCACTATGACAGCTGCTTCTACCAATGGAGCAATAATTAACGACCATGCTATGGCTAATGAGTACAATAAATGTTTCCCTGCATTGGCAATTCCATCCCTAGCGATTGAAACTCTTGGGCTTCCTTACTACAGACACTGCGGAGCCGACAATGCCAGATTTGGCTTGTATGATCCACCAGGAGCAGTTCCTCCTGTGAATGGACTACTTCCAACTTCTACAGCCAAAGCCTCAACGACTTCGACGGCAGTCGCAGCCCAGACACCATCTACCAATCAACCTGTAAATACAGCGATTAAAAAGCCAGACCCTACAACTACGGCTGCCGTAGATCCCGTGAAGTCATCAGTTTCAAATGATGTGTCAGACTCAAGTAGCACTTCTAGTGCGAAACAGCCTGCAACTTCAGTAAATAGCGTTCAGGACCCAGCCACTGCTAGTGATCCCGCTCAGCCCGCAACGTCGGTAAACAACGTTCAAGCGCCCACGACCATCGCGAACTCTGCACAGCCCGCTACGTCAGTCCTCAGCATCGCAAAACCCAGCTCAGCTGAAGCGGGTGCACCAGTCCCCATCGCTACAGTAGGATCAGAAGTCATCTCCGCCGCCCCAGGTGCATCGGCGGTCGTAGTCGGCGGCCAGACAGCATCTCTCCAAGGCCAACCTATTACCATATCTTCTTCCATCATCCAACTCACCCCTTCAGGACTGGCAATCGTCAACGCAGACAGCGGTTCTTCTAGCATCTATGCTCTTCCTACTTCCGCGGAAGCGGTCGCTAGTGCAGCCGCCAACCCCCAGCCAATTGCCACTCTTCCAAACGCACAAGTAATATCCGCATCAGCCGGCGCATCTACGCTTCTCGTCGGTTCCCAAACTCTAACCTCAGGTGGCCCGGCCGTTACCCTCTCAGGCTCCAAGTCCATCGCGACTTTCGCTGCTGATGGTCTCGTGATCGAAGGTTCGAGTGGTGATAAAACCACCTACGCACTCCCCGCTTCCTCTGCCCCATCGCAACCCATCGCCACAATTGGAAATCAGATAATCGCCGCTCCATCTGCAGGCGCATCTAGTCTCATCATCGGCTCCCAAACACTGGCGCTCAATGGCCCAGCCGTTACTCTAGCCGGCAGCAACGCAGTCGCTACACTTGGTGCAGAAGGCCTAATAGTCGCATACCCTGGCGGAGCAGTCTCAACCTACTCCGCAGCAGCCCCGCAAGCACAAAAGCAAACGCAAACGCAAAGTTCGGGAAGCAGTACGATCACAGCAGTAGCTGTGGCTGGTTCGAACGGCGAGGAGGTAGTTGTGCAGGGGAAGACGCTGACAAAAGGGGGTGAGGCGGCAACATTGAGCGACGGGCAAGTGGTTAGTTTGGCGGCTGGTACGACGGGTGTTGTGGTTATGGGTAAGGGAGGAGAGGTTACTACTGTGCAGGTGGTAATGAGTAGTTTGACGACGGTGGTGTCGTCCACGGGGTCGATGAAGGGGGTTGTAGCTGTGCAGACGACGAGTACGACGAGTGCGAGTGGAAGTAGTGGGTCGGGGATAATCACACCGTTGGTTTTCGATGGTGCGGGGAAGAGTAAAGATCTGGGGCTTAAGACTTTAATGTGGATGTTCGCAATGGGTGGAGTGGTGGGGATGTTGATTTGAGGAGGCTGTTACGTGTCGGCGACATTAATGTTTGCCCAGTAGAGATCATCTCATACGATTAATAATTTGGAAAGAAAATATGATTCTTGATTGTGTTAATACAATTGTATAGCTAGATCTGGAACCTCCGAACCGTCTATATTTCCCATAGGTTTATATAAAGAGAAATTCAGTGCTCTCTGGTAGATTTTGCAGGTTCATAGGCTGCCTGGGAGGTTCCCATAGACCTATAGGAAATATAGACGGATCGGAGGTTCCAACGTGACTCGCGAACTGGGCAAGAGTTGATAACAAGATAGGACTAAAAAGTTACAGGTTCTTGGGTGACAAGAGGCGATTTGGAATTACGATCGGTCGAGTATGAGCAGCCATAGGCGGGATGTTCCGTTGTGCCAGTCTTCTTCTTTTCGATACGAGATAAGATTACGCCGGTTGGTGTATGAAGCGTTACGAAACGCAAGTCCATACGTCCACGCTGTCAGCACTTCTTTCTGACTCTATCCATACTCGTTACCTTTTACCGTGACATTTTACGTATATACTTCTTGAAAGCTGAATTTACATATATATAGCCAACAACATCCAGCACTTCTCAACGAATACAGGGCATGTAGTCTAGTGGTCATGACGCTTGTCTCGGAGTGTGATCTGGGGAACTGAGAGACTTCTTGCGGGAAGATCGATGGGACCTAGATCTACCGTGAGTACAAGAGACGGTAGTTCGACTCTATCCATACCCATTACTTTTTATATTTTGCGTGTATGCTTCTTGAAAGCTTAGTTTACATATTGTGGGGATGCTAGCCATCCCTTTTTAGTCTAGCTCCAGCCATTAGGGCTTGGTTCTTCCTTATAAGGAGGTGCTTTCCCTTCTTATTTATAAACTATCTGACTGTTTACCCACCTTTTGACGACCTACGTTGTTTGAACCTCTTTCGTACACCTAGATCTCCTGCTACACGTGCTATTGGGATGCACGTATTCTCACTTTGAGCCTCTTACATTGGTGACCTACGCAGGGAGCTCTTTGAGGATTCAGTGCCTAGGTGCCTGTTCTCGATGAGTTCCATCTGTAGTGGAAGATCCTGTTCGGTGTGTATGAAGCTGGGAATGAAGGAGGTCTAGGTGGGTACTACGAATGAGCCTGAGTGCTCAAAACCCATCGGGGCGTGCTGCATAGTGGAAAACCCTTCCCAGAGGGTAGAGTACCAGTGTATCCCTGAGCTGAATGTGGAAAGTGGACACGTTTCGCATGATCCCCATATGCTGCTCCGTGTATGCCGAAAGAAGGGAGCCAGCTGGAGTGAAGGAAGTGATAGCTCAGAAAAAGGTCTATGCCACATTTGAGACATTTTCTCATGCTCGCGCTCGTACCCGAAATCTGGCCACATCATCATACTTCCTGCAGCCGTTCCCGAAGGTTCACGCCGCCCGGACGCCATATATTTCGGTTTGTAGTGCTTTATGCCTCACCGAGTGGATTATGTGCAAATTGGACACTTGTGCCTGTCAGCCCCGCGCGACAAATCATATTGCCCCAAGAAAAGGGAGAGTTCTTGGATGAGCTAGCAAGCTATTAGAGCAGCCAAATCAACCTACACCTGTTCTGCTCTCTCCCAAACAACAACAAGAGAAACACTATGAGCTTCAACAACTACCGCGACAACTCAGAAGACCTTGACGACTCATTTGTATCATCAACTGCAACACCTTCTCTTCTTTTCGATCCTCACAACACGATGAGCACCAACCTAGGTGAAGCTGGGGAAGCACCTGCCTTTGGAAGTGTTTCCACAGCAACCCCGACAACCCAAGCTAATCCTACTACGGTCGGATCAGGCGGTCAACCTCCACCTGGAGATGGCTCAAACGACTCTGCAGCAACCGGCTCGGGACGAGGCAATAATAATCGTGGCCGTAATCGTAAAGGAAAGGAGACCGGGGATCAGTCCCGAGATGCTAGCGAAGAAAGAAGTCCAGATGCACCTCCTCCCGGTCAATATGGTCGTGGCTTTGACCTTCGCGACCGACGACTTACGGTCGATCCATACCAGCTAGCCTCCGCTCTCAGAGGGGTGATACCACGACAACCTGTGCTCTCTGCAGGCACGATCGGAATAAAAGTGTTTGACGGTCGGAATGTCACCTCCTTCTTGGAAGAGATGGACGAAGTAAAAGAAGAGTATCGACTCTCCGGGGACGAAATGCACACAAAAATCTGTCGCTTCTCAGAACGAGAGGTTGCTGAACAGATCAAGCTCATGCCAGAGTACCTCTTAGGCTCCTACGACTATGCGACCTTCAAGCGGGCACTATTAAAAGAGTTTCGTCAAACGGATGAGCAGCAGCGAATATTCAACCGTGAGTTCCTAGAGACTTACGTCCAGACAAGAGCAAAAGAGAACCGTACTGGAGGCAAGTCGGACCTGGATACTTACCTACGAAAGTACAATCAAGTGGCTAGAGTGCTCATTATACGCAAGACGCTTTCCGATTACGACGCTGGCCGATACTTTCTCATGGGACTCCCCGAATGGCTAGGCAAGCGGGCTACAACCAAGTTTAAAGTGGACCTGGAAGAGCCAGAGAGTGTGTATTACAACGAGCTCTTCGAGTTTGCACAAGCCAATGTTGACTCTGAACGTACCATTGCACAGCTCTGGGGGCAAGACAAAGTAACTGACAATGAGGTGGTGGAACTCGCAAAGGACTATGCGAAGAAGCCGCTTGCACGAACCCTCAAATCTCCTGTACTCATAGTCGCTCCAGTAGTGGAGGACTTGACGCGTATGTTCGAAAAACTCTCCGTTGGTATGTTCAACCTAGCCAATAAGAACAACACCGAGAAAGCTTCCGAAGAGCGTCAGCGTAACCGACGTACAACCACTAATGCTGCTCTTGAGCAAAACTATGACGGAGAGGCGGCTGACTTTGAGGTCAACGCTTTCTCAGCTCGTACCAAGTGTTACTACTGCCATAACTTACCCCCGCACACGGAGAATCACTACCAGAGTGACTGCCCACAGCTCAAGGTGCATGTGGAGAAAGGATGGGTATACTGCAACGAGCTAGGAGTATGGTCATGGGGGCCTGTCGGCTGGGATAAATCAGTGCCGGTGACATGGCTAAGGGACACTCCTCGCTCCAGAGTGGTTGAGATGAAAGCAGTGAGTGCTGGTTGGGAACAAAATCAGCCATGGCCAACACCTCGACAGTCATTACCAGTCTCCTTTATTGGCTTCAGCGAAGGGAGAGAAGTCAACAATATTAGCCTCAATACTGGCGATCCATACGATAGCGACAGCGAGTATTTGAGTGCCGATGACGACAGAGAAGCTCGTAATACGAGGGTCCTCGCAGCTGCTGTATCTAAGAACGCCGACCGACCGAACAACCGACGACAGCAACCTGGCAGAAGCCAGAAAGCAACTGCTGCAGGCGGTGTCACCAAGGCTAAGAAGCAAGTTTCCATCCTGGAAAACCCTACGAGACGTACTGCACGCGAGCGAATCCAAAAAGCACGCGATGCGCAAGATCGCGAAAATAACAGATTCTCTCCGGATACCCTTTTAGACAACGGGAGAGACGATTTCCACCATATCTCTGACCGCGACCTCCGGGAGAGCGATGATGACGGAGATGATGTCGATATGCAGAACCCTGAAGTGGTCATTGACCAAGTTCCAAGCAAGGAGCGTGCTAAGCGTCAAAGAAGAGTGGCAGCCATTACGCAGTTTCCTTCGGCATCCATTCGCGACATTGTTGCTAAGATCATGCGTTCCCCATTGAGCATTGATGTCGGAACCGCAATTGAGAAGATGCCTAGCCTAGCAAAAGAGCTGCTCGCACGTCGTCCAATTGGTGCTGGCGAAGAGACAGCTGTTGAAGCCATTATGTCGACAATTGACGCGAACGTGGCGAATGGCCATGCTCGACGAAGAAACCCTGAACCACTTCCTACAGTACATATACACCTCAACAACAGCAGAGAGACAGTGGCAGCGATCATTGATTCGGGCGCAACCATCAATATGATCAGCTGGGAGAAAGCTCATGCGATAGGTCTTCTAATCAAACCAGTAAACGCGTTTATGCATGGAGCAGACAACTCTAAAACTAGGCTACATGGCGTTTGCGACGAAGTGCTAGTGGAAGTCGGCGGAATCAAGAATTATATCGACATCTACGTGCTCAAAGACGCCCAGAACGAGCTTATCCTTGGTATACCTTACTTCCTCCAAGCCTTTGTCGAGTTCAGCTATGACGACGGAAGCCTATTCGTCTCTCTTACGGATCAGGATGAGGTTACCAGAGGCACGATGTGGTGCGCTGGCACTAAACCTGGCAATGACGCAAAAAACGAGCAGAGAGTACGTCTTTGAGGCGCGTGCTCCGTATCAATCAAAAAGTCCTTGAGAAGGGGAAGGTAGAGAGGGAGGGGAAGAGGTTAAGTGACGGTCACTTAAGCCAAAAATCCGAACAGTTCGTCCGCAAACACTATGGAGACTACTATGCGGATCACTTCTATGAAATCGACACTCCCTTGCCTCTTGACCGCTACAAAAAAGTTCTCCAGTTCGATGTCGAGAGTGAAGAAGTGCGTGCGGCGGTCAACACAATGTATAAAACGAAGGCGAATAAGGTCCGTCCTGTTGATCAAGGTGGCTTTGCGGGTGGTTTACGGCCGCAAGGGCTTACGGACTGGCTGGAACGGGACCGCAAGAGGCATCCTCCTCGAGAGCCAGCAGGGCCATTTAAAGATTACCTTATCCCACGCTTCAACGAGAATCCTGAAGGCTTCAGGCTTACGAAAGAACGACTTGACCTTCTCGACATCGGTGAAATGCTCACTGATACTGAGAGAGCATTACTCACGCAAATGTTGCTAAATCGAGAAGCGGTGCTAGCTTTTGACTGGACCCATGCAGGCAAGTTGCAACCAGAAGTGGCTCCACCGCAAGTGATTCGTACGATTCCGCACGAAGCATGGCAAGCATTCGGCTTTCCTATTCCTAAAGCTCTCAAGGATACCGTCATTCAAATGTTTAAAGAACGGATCGAGCAGGGTGTGCTCGAAGAGTGTGATGGACCGTATCGCAACTCCTGGTTTCTAGTCAAAAAGAAAGAGCCAGGTAAATACCGAGTGGTCATTGCTGTGCTAGAGGCAAACAGGGTGACGATCAGAGACGCAAACTTGCCTCCATCAGTGGACGATTTCTCTGAGCAGTTCGCTGGTTGTGTAGTAGCTTCATTAGTGGACTTCTTTTCGGGATACGACCAGATACCTCTTGCGGAAGAAAGCAGGGACCTGACTGGCTTCCAAACACCTCTAGGGTTGTTGCGATACACTACTCTTCCTCAAGGAGCCACAA
Organism: Rutstroemia sp. NJR-2017a WRK4; assembly: GCA_002946385.1. NCBI lineage: Eukaryota > Fungi > Ascomycota > Leotiomycetes > Helotiales > Rutstroemiaceae > Rutstroemia > Rutstroemia sp. NJR-2017a WRK4. The sequence continues at coordinate 2,702 of NJPR01000001.1, read as the reverse complement.
ACTCTGTCCCGCAGTTCGTACGCATCATCAACAGAATTCTCTTCGATCTCATCCCGGAAGTTGCGATGCCCTTTTTGGATGACATTGGAGTGAAGGGACCAAAATCACGGTATGACAACAAAGAAGTAGTTCCGGGAGTGAGGCAGTTTATACTTGAGCACATCCAAGCCCTTGACAAGACCCTTGAACGGATCGAACGTTCTGGCTGCACGGTGGGCGCTAAATCCAAATGGTGCTTTGACGGGATGCGCTTTGTAGGCTATATCGTCGGAGCGGAAGGACGAACCCCTGACTCGGCCAAAGTGATCAAGATCTTGGAGTGGCCCGCCTGCGAAAATGAGCACGACGTACGCATGTTTCTTGGTGTATGCGTTTACTACCGGATTTGGGTTGAGAACTTTGCCCTGCTTACGAACCCTCTCTATAAATTACTGAAGAAAGGTGCTGAGTTCTTGTGGAATGCTGAGCAAGACACAGCCATGGGAGAGTTAAAACAAGCTCTGACTTCTGCACCTGCCCTGATGCCATTGGACTACAGCGAGAACGCCGGGATGATCATCCTTGGAGTGGATGCAAGCCTACACGGTTGGGGTGCAACGCTGGGTCAAGAGTGTAGCGACAAAAAGAGAACTGTTGCGCGATACGAAAGTGGGATCTGGAACCCTGCGGAGCGCAATTATGATGCTACGAAGCGCGAATGCCGTGGCGTTCTCAAAGCTTTACGAAAGTGCCGTTTCGACCTTTACGGAGTGCATTTCACTCTCGAGACTGACGCAAATGTCCTGGTTGCACAATTAAATCGGACTGCAACTGACCTTCCTGGAGCTCTTGTAACGCGCTGGCTAGCGTGGATCCGCCTGTACGATTTTGATGTGAAGCATGTGGCGGGCAAGAAGCATACAGCTGCTGATGCTTTGTCAAGAAGACCCCGCACGGCATCAGATGATCTGGATGAGAAGTACGAGGTGGATATCGACGAGTGGATTGAGGCAGAAATGAATGCTATCGGAGTCTCCCCTTGCTTCCAAGTTAATGCCATCGAAACGGTCAGAGACTCTCGAATGCAACCACTCGTTACGGGCAGTGACGATGCGCAGCGGATTGCGCGGTATTTGACTACGCTAAAGCGACCGCGAGACCTATCATCTGAAGAGTTCCTCAAGTTCAAGAAAGAAGCGCTTACATTCAGTGTCAGGGACAGCAAGTTGTTCAAGGTCCATGGCAAGGGCAAGCCTCCTACGCTTGTCGTAGGGAACTACGAAGATCAAGTCGATGTCATGCACCGAGTGCATTCCTCGTTTGGCCATAAAGGTGTTGAAAGCACTTACAGGAAGGTTGCCGATCGCTTCTGGTGGAAGGATTTATTTAAAGACGTACGCAAGTTCGTGCAGACCTGTAGCCGCTGTCAGCATCGCCGCTCTGATCAAAGAGAAGAAGCTATGTTTCCTACCTGGGTTAGCACTGTTTGGACTAAAGTCGCTATCGACATTACAGAGCTTCCAAGCGACAATGGGTTTAAGATGTTGGTTGTGCTTCGAGATGACCTTACGGGCTGGGTGGAAGCGAAACCTCTTCGCAATGGCACGTCTCAAGCAGTGGCAGATTTCCTTTGGGAGGTTATTTGCAGGCACGGCATTTTCGGACGTATTATCGTGGACGGTGGAAAGGAGAACAAAGGGGTGGTCAAGCACTTCTTGGAAAAGTACAGCATCAAACGAGTTCAGATCTCGGCTTACAACAGTCAAGCTAATGGAATGGTCGAGCGTGGGCACCGAAACCTGATCGAAGCACTGGCGAAGATGTCGGATGGGGGCAACAAATGGATGCGTCACTTGCATGCTGTGCTCTTCGCTGACCGTATCTCCATCCATAAGCCAACTGGACATTCTCCCTTTTATCTGATGTACGGCCGGCATCCTGTGTTGCCTATTGAGACCGAATTCTCAACCTGGCGTGTGCTGGAGTGGTCAAAAGTCAGGACGCGTGCTGAGCTCTTACAAATGCGTGCCCGGCAGCTGGAGCTCTTGAGCGAAGATATTGATGAAGCCGTATTACGGAAGCAACGACATCGAGAAGCCGGCAAGGTGCAGTTCGATCGTACCTATAATGTCGAGCGGAAAGAGATCTATGTTGGTGATATCGTACTACACTTCAATTAACAAACAAAGATCAATATGTCAAATACCATGAAGCTCTCGTATCGCTGGTTAGGACCATTTCGGGTAACCTATGCGGATCCGATAAAAGGCACCTACAAGTTGGCCGAGTTGGACGGGATCCCTTTATGTGGAACGTTTGCTGGCAAGCGTTTAAAGAAGTTCCTTCAACGGGATGCGTTATTTGTTCCTGTGGAGGAGGAATCGGAAAATGAGGGGTAAAAAGGGGGGGTGCGCATCTGGGCAAGCGAGGATACGGGAAGGTGTCTGAATAAGGGTTTATATTCCCTTTTAAAGAAGTGGATTTCAGTTCGAAGCAAGTGCTTCTACGAATAAGTGTTCGTATAGTCGAGTGGCCTGACTGATGTGTTCTGAATAATGATTAAAAAGTTGAGAAAAGAGTGAATAAAAGAAAAATTGAGATTTTTGGATTTTTGGTCGGATTTTACTTTTTTGCGCTGACTAGCAGCTGGGAGGAGGTTAATAAGTCAGTTTAAAGCAGATTCCAATGTGCAATCCCGTGGCCGGGTGGCGTAGTGGTACCAG